>JAPSGF010000117.1:1210963-1278560 GCA_035772895.1 Perdix hodgsoniae | reverse complement strand
CAGGGACAGTGACTCGACCACTCAACCCTGGTCAGCCCATTCCAGCATTTGACCATTCTTTCAGAGAAGAATTTTTTCCTGGTGTTTAATCTGGACCTCCCCTGGCACAACTTGAGGCTATTCCCTCTAGTCTTATCTCTAGTTACATGGGAAAAGAGGTAAAGGTCAACCCCCACCTCACCACAACCTCCTCTCAGGGAGGTGTATAAAGCAGTAATGTTTCCCCTGAGCCTTCTCTTGACCAAACAATCCCAGCTCTCCCAGCCACTCCTCATAAGACTTGCACTCTAGATCCCTCACCAATTTCACTTCCCTTATTTGACATGTGTCAGAGCCTCAACGTCTTTCTTGTAGTGAAGGACCCAAAACTGAACACTATACTTGGGGTGCAGCCTCACCACAGCCATGAGTACAGTGAGGTGATCACCTCCCTGTTCATTCTGGCAGTGATGTTTCTGATACAAGCAGGGATACAATTGGCCTTGTTAGCCACCTGGGAACACTGTTTGCTCATGTTTAGAGAAGCATCAGCAAACACCCCAGGTCGCTTTCTTCAACGGAGTTTTTCAGCCATTCTGCATCAAGCCTGTTATGCTGCCTGGTGTTGATTTGTTGTGGCCAAAGTGCCAGGCCTGGCATTTGGTCTTGATGAATTTCATGTGACCGGACTCAGCTCAGCAATCCAGCCTGTCCAGATTGTTCTGTAGGGCCTTCCTACCTATGTGCAGATCAGCACTTTCTCCCAACTTGGTATCAGCTTCAGACTTACTAAGGGTACCCTCAATCCCCTGATCCCGGTCATTAATAAAGATATTAAACAGGACAGGCCTCAGTACCAGTCCCTGGGAAATACCACTGTCTGGATTTAACTCCATTCACCATCATTCTCTAGGCCTGACCATCCAGCCAGTTCTTTGCTCAGTAAAGAGTATGTACAACCAGCCAGGGCTGCCAGCTTCTCCAGCAGAATACTTCGGAAGACAGTGTCAAAGGCTTTGCTGATGTCTTGGCAGACTATGTCAACAGCTTTTCCCTCATCCACCAGGTGGGTCCCTTGACCATAGGAGAAGATCAGGTTGGTTAAGCAGTACCTGCTTTTCATGAACACATGATGGCTGGGCCTGATCCCCTGGCTGTTCTACATGTGCCATGTGATCCCGCTTAAGATCTATAACATCAGCTGAATCTGATGTGATCTGACACAGAACTGAACATCCACCTCACAGGTTCTTAACTCTGGAAAGTTTTCCTTGTTTCTGTTTTTTTTAATGTTCATTTTTTAACGAAAAGCTAAATATTTTTTATCTATTACCATGACAATCTTCATTGTTCCAAAGAAGGAACTATGAGTGCAACAAATTAGTGTGGAAGTTTTTTAAACTTATCTACTGTAATTAGGTGCTCTTCCTCTGTTTCTTCTTTCAGGGCTAACTCTTGCATTTAATGTTGCTATTTTAATGCATTTAATACACTAACAAGATCATAATCAGTATAACCAAAAAAAGATGTGCAGCTGACTTCTGAAATCTAGCTCTTCCCAGCAGACACTCATGTTCTATATTGCAGCCTACATTATCCTGCTTTGAATGGCATTTATAATTTCAGCACAAGGAGAACAGGCAATAGCAAGGCTATGTGGTATTTTCTTTCTGTTTTACAACATGAAACTCTGTGAGGAGAGCCCATAACTTCACTCATCTTTATAATGAGAAAGGAACAACTAAATGAGTTCTAAGATAATTAAAATACTTGAGTTTAACTTTTCTGTTTGGTAAAAAGGAAAGAAAAATCTTATTTAAATTTATAGCTATTACTGCAGAAATCAAAAATGAGGGTGACATGGTAATTTATAGCTATTACTGCAGAAATTGAAAATGGGGGCGACATAGTAAGAAATATTTTGATTAAATAATGCAGACTTCCTTTTCTCATATACACTGTTAGCAAGTTCCTTATGTAAAGACAGCATTTCTGGAAAAGCATTTTCATGCTTTTCGTGGCTCACACCACCAATACTGGGAAGGGACAGACAATAAATATCTATCAGCAGAGATTAAGTGACATAGTCACTAATGGGTTGAGCATACAGTAAAACAATTTATACTGAAAATTGCATAATAAGTTTAGATGTTTTCACACTGCCCTTATTATAGCAGAAGAGTCAGCCAATAGCGAGCTACTCAGCAATTCTGTTTAAGCCAGACACAAATTACTGATTAATTCCTTTCTGTTCATTTCAAATCAAATTATCCAACTAGTCCTTTGATAAAGAAACAAAAATAAAAAAATTGATAGTTGTTTATCTAGGTCTACTAGAGGCAGTATTCTGCACTTCACTGGTCACAAAAGCAAACTATAAGACAGTGAATCAAAAAGGATAGCTAAAATTCCAAGATGAGTTACAAACTCCATACATACATATCTCTCGAAAACATGTGAAAGTCACATGTGACAACAATATCTTGTGCTAGCTGAAGAACTCCATAAAGGTTTAACTGAGTTGCCTGACATTTACCTTCCACGATAACTATGGGCCCCTGTAAAGAGTAAATAATTATAGGTTTCTGCTGCTTTTCTTATATTATAAAACATAATGGTTGCTAATTTGTAACTGCAGTAACAATCTACTTCCCCACGCTCTTTATGTTCGAGATCAAATTAACAATCAAGAAACTCTGTGGCTAGTGAGTGAAGAGGGAGCTCTTAGTGTTCATCATAGAATGACTTGAGTTGGAAGGGACATTAAAGACTATCTAATCCCAGCTCTAATCTTCTGCTGTGTGCAGGTTTGCTACCTACCAGATCAGACTACCCCGAGCCCCACCCAGCCCAAACAGTCAAATTCATTATATAAACTCACCAGATCAGTCAGGCTCAATCTTCCCCAGGTGAAGCCATGTTGGCTGTCTTCGATCACCTCCTTGTGTTGCATATGCCTTAACATATCTTCCAGTAGGATCTGCATCCAAGTGTGGAGCCCCCAGTACAAAAAAAAGACAGGGAGCTGTTGAAGAGGGTCTAGAGGAGGGCCACGAAAATGATCAGAAGACTGGAGCACCTCCCCTACGAAGACAGGCCGAGGGAGCTGGGCTTGTTCAGCCTGGAGAAAAGAAGGCTGCAGGGTGACCTCATTGCAGCATTTCTGTACCTAAAGGGAGCCTACAAACAGGAGGGGAATCAACTCTTTGAAAGGGTTGATAACTGCAGGACGAGGGGAAATGGTTTTAAGTTGAGGGAGGGGAGATTTAGGTCAGACGTCAGAGGGAAAATTCTTTACAGAGAGAGTGGTGAGGTACTGGAACAGGCTGCCCAGAGACGTTGTGGATGCCCTGTCCCTGGAAGTGTTCAAGGCCAGACTGGATGGGCCCTGGGCAGCCTGGTCTAGATTAAAAGGGGAGGTTGGTGGCCCTACATGTGGCAGGGGGTTGGAGACTCACGATCCTTGAGGTCCCTTCCAACCCTGGCCATTCTGTGATTCTATGATTCTGTGATTCTGTGATTCTGTGATTCTGTGTTCTATTTCGTGATCTTCTGAGACACAGAGATGATGCTTACCAGTTTATAGTTTCCTTCATCTTCCTTTCTCCCTTTCTTAATGAAAATGATATTTCCATTTTTCCAGTCAGTGGGGACTATATATATTTTATATGGTCTCTTTGCTAAATCTAACAAGACAGAATAATATTTATGTCTATCAATTAAATATATGCCACTTCTTCAGCTGAAGAGATTAAAAGTCACAGTGAGATTATCTTCAGGTATTTCATTTGGTTTTATAAGAAGATACAAACATTAACAAGTACAGAATTAAATGCTGCTTTTCTATGTGAACTAAGTTGTCTTGTTTTTCTTTTTATTCCAAGTATTATCAACACATTGTTTGCAAGACATCTGCATCTGTGCGTTAATGTAGTTGAAGAGGCATTTTTTAGATCTGGGGAAAGAATTGATTATCCAGATGATTAAAAGATAGCTGGAAAGGGGAGGGTGAATCATAGATAATGATGGAACTGAACTTGTGTGATAATGGACTGTAAAATGCCGGAAAGGAAAGTTGTTGTGACCTGAGTTATGTCCAGTCTCAAGCTAATCAAAACAAAGTAACCAGCTTTCCTGAGCCTTTTTTAGATTTATTTGAAGATTTTTTTCCCAAAACATTTATTCAGTAAGCATCCTCATTATAATTGATGCTTCTTTTTTGTTTGCTTGTTTTGTTTTAACTCAACTGACTCTTCTATTTCTACTTAAAGTAATGTATTTGAATAATATGTGCTCAGCTATAAAGAAGGATGCGGAAATCATGGGCCAGATTTAGGCTAACTTGGTTTTATGAAAATAGAAGTTTTTCCCTAGTGAATAAAACAACAAGAAGGCTGATGAGCTAGACAGATTTTTCAAAAAATGTGAGATAACCATGGAAACAGTACATGCTTGAAAACAAGCTTGGTATTTCCTACAGTTAGAAGAGAACTTGGTAAGCAAAAGCAAGATAAAGAAATAAACAAGTTTTGCATTGTTAGAAGAAATGATCTGAAAATGAAATGCAGTTCCAAGGACTCATAGAAATCTAGAAAAATATTTCCTATACTGATGGCAGTATGATGGACTGCTGGGAGAATGGAGGACTTAGACAGCGTACTAACCAAAGCATGTTAGCTGAAGTATGTTGAAGTATGGTAACTTTACTGGCAGAATTCATGGTGAACTATCAGATGTTTGTAGTATTCCTGGGGAAAATAAAGTCGGGCACTGTGATAATCCATATACAGGAGGAAGAATATAAGCCTAGTATATCCATTTTCACTTGAATAATACTGATGTAATCACAATTGATAAAGTGAGCATTAGAAGTAAAACAAGGACTAGCTACACACTTTAGCACTCCTGTGAAACTGTCAGATGCACAGGACCTTTCTAAAGTTTTACTTATTTCAGCTCCACAGTAGCATGTAAAAAGACTCAGGTGTTCTTTCAATCTGAAGTACACTAGGTTCCCATCAGGTATCAGTTACTCTATTCAAAATGCATTAGAATGAAATAAGAACAGACTATTCAGGGCTTCACTGAATTACTGCATGTCAGTTATCACAAAGTCTGTTACCTGAAATGAATATTTTTATTTAATTTTATTGGGTTACTGAAGCCTTTCAGCAAACCAAAACTTAACATCACATTATCATATAAATAATATCATTCATTTCTGTCAGACATTTGAACCTTGTCTTTTTCACTGCCACATAAACTAAAGTCCAACAAAACATAGCCTAGAAAGAAAATCTGTAATAACTCTGGCTTATAGTCAATGGGAACTAAAACTACATAGAAAGTATTGATTCAGAAAACAAAGTGTGTTCTCTTAGTTATTAACAAATGCTGGTATTCTACTGTCCATATCTACACCTTCAACAAAAACAACCTTGAATAATTAAAAGTCTACTCGAGTTCTTCTACCTATGTGATGTAATAAAGGTTGCACATATATATGTAGCTGCATGATAATCCACTGCTTATAACTGAAATTACAGAACATATTTTTGTAAGTGAGCTTGATTCTACATCAAACAAAATGCAGAGCTATGTGGTTTAACTCATTAGATTTGTGTTTTTTAACATTTCAGCCACTTAGTTTTTTTCCATATTAACTTGAACTAAGTTTTTGGTGTCCGAAAACTAGAGTCTTACAGAGATTTAAAAGCATGCTATTAAGAGGGGATTTTTATTTAATTTTTCAGAAATAAAACAAACCGCCACTGGAGAAAGACTCAGAAGGCAAATGAGATGCTTAATACCTGATAACATTCTATAACTCTAAAATAGGATTTGCCAGCTATAATTACTCCAGTATGTATATATTAATATGTACATGTATATACACATATACAGATCTTGTCCAAACAAAAGCATCTATGTTCAAACAACAGTGCTTTACATTGTTTATAATATATGTCCTGTTCAGAGAATGAAAACTTAAGAAAAAAAAAAAAAAAAAAAACAACAAAAAAAAAAAAAAAAACACCTCTAACATTCAAAAAATGCTCTACATGTGCAGGAAGGAAGTGCTCAAACATGCTCTACCATGGTAGACAGGATGCTATAGTTCTTGCATTCATTTTACTCAAGGAATTTTGCATAACACAGAAACATGAATCTTTTGTATAAATATCAGAGAGACTCAAGAAGTTTTGTTTTTTTTTGTGGATTTTTTTATGGGTTTGATTTTTTTTAAACAAACAGTGATTGGCGATAACATAACAAATCCTTCAAAAGCAGTATTTGTACTGATGTATCTGTTAAAATAAAATACACTTCTGTGTATAGAAAAACACCTAGCCTCTTTTTTTCCTTGCGTATTTTATGCACTGTCCGTATACCAACTACTACCACTGTCTGTGCTTGGCCAGCAGATTAGCAATAAATATAATAAGCAGTAATGATTTCTTTTTGTTCCACAGTACATTTGTGATCTCTTCAGTAATAACTTACACTGTTAGCTTATCTTTACCATTTTATGCTTCAGGGAGAGGGATCAACCTTAATGACAAGATGTGAATCCATGACAAATAGGGAAAACTAAAAGTTGTATATGAGTGAATAAATTTGTTTTGACTCAACATTAGCTGGTTGCTAATTTTTATATATATAAACATAACCTCTAGTGCAGACTGAGTCATTCGATTCACCATGTATCAAAATCAACTTCAGTGTGAAGGTGCCTCTTTAAATATATCACCATTTAAGACCACATAAAAGACTTGGATTAGTCTGACTGCATTGGCTAACCAAACAATGGAAGAGCAAAAGGTACTGGTCCAAAGTAATAAGCTACATTGACAGACAAAACCAGTATCTAGAAACTTTTTAAATTCAGAGGAAAAAGTCAGAGGTGACTATCACAATAAGCAGCTCTCTTTAAGAGGCAGCTCCAATCATGCTGAGAAAAAATTAAATAGAGACAGAACAAAGATTTTACAAATCTCAGAAGCATAGAGAAGTCAAGACAGGTCAATCTGGGAATAGCTGCTGTAGAGGGATCAGAGAGATTAAAGTTTAAAATTGACCAGCCTCAGATCTCAAGGCAGTCACACTAGCAGTTTAATATATCAGCACATCTGTAAGATTTGCTTTCTTGAGGTAGAACAGAAAACCTCAAACAAAAAGTCAAGGCTGTTGACCTACATTAAAATCTAACTTTGGGAAATATTAGCATGAGTCAAATCCACAGCTATGAGTAGAAGTGACAGAACAGGGTTTTAGTTTAAAGAGGAGAGAAATAAGTCATTTTAATAAGCACTTAAAGAGAACTCCACTATGAAGATGAAAACTTTTGACAGATGTAGAGTAGCATTAGAAAGATAGTAAAGCAATTTCTTCAGAGTTCACCAGATCAGAAAAATGTGCACTCAAAATCCTTAAATTTCTGAACATAGTATTTTCCCTTTTTACACTACTGTGTTTACTGTGAGTTTATCAAACTGGTTGGAATGAACTAATGTCATTTATGCCAAGTAAGCATTTATATTTCAGAACAATATACTGTGACTATATGTAGACATACTGTCTATATGTCCATCATCTAAGGCAGTACCAGGCCATATTGAAAGTACTAATGAACTAGAATTAATACAAGTTCATCTAAATACTGCAACAAGGATAGCTGCATAGAGTCAGCTATAAATGCCAACAAGTTTGCCTCAGAAAATACTTAAGTAACCAAACCACTATGAGCTTCACAAAGAGACAAAATCTTCTATAAGCATCTACTGATTTGCTTGTGTCCAGTTCTCAATAGCTCTCAACTGAAGCTCATAGATAAATAGATCTATTTTTAGGGATCTCATGCTCTCTCTACCAAATAACATGTCAACGCCTAGTTAAATCATCCAGAAGAATTTACTGAGTCAGGATTGAGTTAAATGATTACTCTGTAACCTTAAAATAAATAAAATAATCTTTTAAAAAGTCATATAAAAACAATGAAGTGTTTTTAACATGCCCATGTGCACCAGTGGAAAAGCTGTCTGTGTCCTACAAGGAAACATTAATTCTACTTACCAAATCAAAATTGTGCATTTTAATGTAAAAATAAATAAATAAATAAATAAATAAAAAATAAGATAGTAACAAAGCTGGGATTATCTTATAACTATACTTGAGCTTATTAGAGCAAATACTGAAAATAATTTTGGGAAAGAAGTATCTGAAAGACAAATAGTGATTAGTTATCCCTAAAATTTATGCTGACATCCTTCCAATTAGCTTTCTTCATAAAGCAGGATAGGAAAAAGGTAGTTATGAAATAGGCTTTCCAAGGCTCAATAGTACTATCATTAATTGTTTTTTTTCTTTATATTATAAAAAACTTCAGCCATGTTATTAATATCTTCACAGGCCTGTTTGTAAACAGCTATAGAAGAAAGTTCCAGGAGAGAAGATAATAGAAGAAAACCTTAACTTCTCAAAAAGTAGAATTAATATCCCATTTTCAACTGATTCAGATTTAAGCTCAAGCAGAATAAATCTGCCCTTGCTGTGTCTTCTGTTAAAAAAAAAAAAAAAAAAAAAAGACAGTCTAAATAATAACATATATTCAGACTGCCAAAAAATGACATTTCAACTGTGTTCTGTTGCATAAAACCACACCAGTCTTAAGCCTGTTTTGGCTGTTTATCAGCCTCATGTCAATCAGCTGGTTAAGAATCTCTAAATTTGCAATGCTATGAATAGAACTCTTTAGAGATCTAGCTGTCATAATGACAGGCAATATACCATATGTAAAAGAAGGCCAATTATTCCGGGAAAAGGCATGACCAACCTAACAGTCATTTCATGTTCTATTACTTCATCTTGTCAAGCAGTTCCAGCAGAAGACTAATGCCTACAGCTTCAGGTACAAACATCATTCTACGAAGGACTGCTGATTCGTCAATGTAGAAATCTTGTGAGGAGGGAATTTGATTTTGAAACATAACAAGACTTTTGGCAGACCACCTGTTGAGATGTTGAGGCCCCCAGCTCAGTAAGCTGTCAGAAAGACAACAACCCAGGGCCTTCTGCTTCCTGCATACTAAATTTCCAGACTCTTTGGGGCCTTTCACTGTGTCTGTTCAGTAGCCCAAGAAGAGGGTTTCCAGGGTTTCTAAGCATTAACAAACTGCCACAACAGTCATTAGATAAGAATCTATTTACCTCTGAGACTTCAGAGTAGGCTCTCTGAGTCCAGTACTGGCAGACTGGACTAAAATGGTTCCCAGGCTTACTGTGTTGTGTTGAACATCCAACTAATTATCTGAACCATCTCTGATCAAAGTCTAGAAGTGCCAGCTCTCCCTTTCTGAGACTGAATACTTGATAAGTTTAACACTCCCAGAGGCATACAGTCCCTTAGCTCTATTGCCTGTGAACAGAAGCTCAAAAATACTTGGTATCTGTCAACATTCTGGGCAAAAATATATTTATTTCTCCTTTCACATCATCATCCCTTTCCTCAACAGAGTTAAGAAAATTCCTCTGAGCAATCCATTCTTCAAAACAGAACAGTTTCATATATCCCCTTGTTGAATTTGTTACACTGGTAATCTACAATGCCTCTGTGTGATCATGCAGTCCACATAATGATATGAGGTTTGAAAATGCCTGCCTCTTCTGAAAGTATCCTTTCTTTCTTTTGATGCTTGTTTAATCTCCAGAGGCATAAATTTGCTGAAGGAGGACCTTAAATTGTCTAAATTCTATTAAGTTCTCAGTCCTAAAAGATTTCCCACTTCTAAAAAGAACAAAAATATAGTCCTTTGGATTTCAGTTTCTCAGAGATAAATGGGAACAGCCACCTAAGATTAAAGCCTGCTCCAACAAAAATGATGTTTTACCTCTGGTGAAACTCTTCCTGTAATAAATACTGTAATGCTCATTATGAGTTCAGTTATCTTGATGATATTAACCACAGTCTGGACAGGTATCAGTGTTCTGAGTGACACCTGCAATTGATCAGGAGGAGAACATCTTTATCAGCTGTATTACTGAAGCTCTGGAAGGATTTTCTAAATTTACTGACATAACCCACAGCTGTAAACAAACTAGAAAATTCAAGCAAGATACAGATGTATGGTTCCAATCAGTTTGTTACTGATAAAATCAAAATACATATTTCTGAAAAAAAAAAAAAAAGAAAATACAATCATTATTTATAAAATTATGCAGTCAGGACCTCTAATTCACATTTCCACACACGACTCTTCTCTTACTAGTTTTTACATGTTTAATTACCACATTTGCCAATGTTCATATTGCCTGGTAAGTTCTGTAGAGTAACAGTGCTCAGAATCCCTTGGGCAAGAGACACAGTAAAAAACAACATTTAGCAGGGTGAAGGAAAGAGACATCAAGATAGGAAACAATCTGACAGTGGTATCAAAGAGATTGATTGATGTTGGGAAGTTCCATGTAGAACTCTGTAAAGATTTAAAAGTTAGCTGTAAAACATCATTTTGCAAGACAAATAAAAGAATGCGGAGTACTGCACAGAGAAGAAAATGTTTGAGATATTAATAACCACTGATGAGGTCTACATAGTGTAGACAAGGAAAAACAGATAGAAGTCATATTAGAGAGTTCTGTGAAGATGTTAGGTCCAACACACATGGTTTCCTCAACCTTACAGGGCTCCATCAACTTACTCAGTTTCTAGTTGTGACCTTAAATTTCTTTTAATACTGTAGGTAATTAAAAATAATTTACTATACTTTAGCATTTCTTTAAAGTAATGAAACACTTTAATATTATTTACAAGTTCACAGTATTAAAAAATGTCACAAGTTTTGGTATATCAATAAGGATTTTTAAATACACTGAAGAATGGTTACTAGCACCAAGTAACAGCATACAGAAATAGCTATTTCAATTTATAAAAATGTGTTTTAATCACTATTTCTGCTGATGGTTTCATTATGGTGATCACAGTCAATAAATTTCAAGTTCTCTTTTGCTTCCTAAGATTATCTGTACTCTCGAATTATTGCCAAGAAGGTCCCTTCTAGGTATCTGTATAAAGAGATAAATGCATCTGAGAACTGAGAATTAGAGTATAGCAACCATCTTTTTTAGGATGCTTGTTCAAAGCTCTTTAACAGGCAAGGACCGAACTGATTTTCACCACCAAAGGTTATACTTCTCTAAGATAACATTAAGTAAATTTATAGAATTTGTTCAATTTACTACCACTACCAGCCTAGTACTAAAGTCTGTGAGTTGATGCCTTGCCTTTAGAAATTTTAGAACTTACATAAAAATTCTGATTACTTGGTATCTTATTTAAATAAACCTTTAACATTCATCCAATTGAATCTCTGGAATTAGGACTTTAATATAAAATACGTAGGACAAATTATAATTTTGTTTTGAGAAACTAAATGAAAACATATATATATATATATATACATATATATACATATATGTGTATATATATACATACACATATGTATGTATATATATATATACACACAACATATATATACACATGTTGTAAAGATCAAGACTCCTGCTTTTTGACTGGTATTACTTAGTTACATTCTGACACAAATGTAACTGTGCACATTAATTATATTCTGCAGTTTTATTTGTGAAATGTGTAGAAAATAAAACAGAAACTTTGAATTGACAAAATTATTGTTTCCTGACTTCATCCTAGTTTTCAAATCAGCATTGCAAAACAGATATAAGGAAAAATAGGTAAACAAGTAAAGATAGGGATTGCACAGAGAGTGAACTAGCTTCTTTGAAGGGAAAATTTTATACAGTAACAAACTGTTATTCATTACAGCCAGCCAGCTTAACAACCAGTTAGGTAAATCATGAGCAAAATTTTTTGCGAATAAAAACTACAATTGACTGTGAACATGGGTGTGCAACCCATCCCTGAAGATTTAGACCTAAGAGTCCTTGTTCTGGAGCTTCCACAGATGATAGATATAATAAGCTGCCTTACAATTTCAAAAAGTCTTTCAAAACTAGAGAGCTTTGCAAGTTCATATGCACACAAATTTATACAAATAAAATGCCCTACTACTAATGTTAGCTATTAATCATTTAATCAAATATTATTATTATAAAATCCAGGTGACTATAATAAAGGCATGAAGAACACAACGTACACAGTGTGTAGAGTTCAGACAGCAAAACACTAATGAAAATGGGCAGCGAGAAAAGAAGTGTAAGCTACATAATCTTTGTAAAGAGTTCTGAGGAGAGTCTGGAGCAAGGCAGAGAACAGAGGTGTGAGCAGTGGTCCTGTGAGTGTCTCAGCTGCCTGAGGCCAATCCTAAAGGCACAATAGAGGACGACTGTTGGATAAGGAGGCAGTGTTGTTGGCACTTGACATGCCAAAGGGAAAGAGTTTCAAATTGTAAGAGGGGAGATTTAGGTTGGATTTAAGGAAAAAGTTTTCTACAGTGACGGTGATGAAGAACTGGAACAGGTTGGCCAGTGAGGTGATGGCTGCCTCGTCCCTGGAATCATTCAAATCAGTCTGGATGGGGCTTTGAGCAATCTGATCTTTCAGGTTGCTATTCAGGCATCTCTCTTCATAGAAGAGCAGTTGAACGAGATGACCTTTAAGCATCCCTTCCAATTCAAACAGTTCTGTGATTTGATATTAAGTTTTGTGAGCTGGAAGTTCTTCAAAATAATAGAGGCAAAGCAGATAAAGAGGAAGTATACTTCAGAATTTATTTGAAATTCAGGAGATTTTTCCACCTTTAAAATCTTGATTTATTATTTAGAACAATGACCATAAAACACCTTTTCTTTTTTTTTTTTCCTCCTGAGAATGAGAGAGCAGTGACTGTATTGTTTTTGTTTTAACACTGTGATGCAGAAGCGCCAGAGCTTCTTCAAAAAGTTTACTGATCCCAAAGAGAGTATGTGGAGGAAAATTAACATTAATCATTTTAATAGAGAGGTACCCACATTCGTAAGGGTGGCTGGCAGGTAGAGTGTCCACCCTGTGTTTCCACCAGCAGATACCATTGGCAGCAGACTGGTAAGATGTCCAACAACACCCCCTGGCATCATAGCCATAGATAGCAGCAGGAGACAATGAAGTATAGCATATCAGAGTAAGCAAGGTCATTCACAGACAGCAAGATACAGAACAGTTTCTCACAAACAAGTTTCTTCCATCTACATGCAGAAGTTAGAAGTAGTCTGCCTGTGCTCCCAAGATAACAAGAGTCCTTTTTCATGGGTTGGTCATCTATTCAGACCATCTCTATTTTCCCTACACAAATGTTTATTTCAATCAGATTTTTTAATGAGTTTCTTAAAGAACAGCAGGAAATTGCAAAGCTGCAATTATCCTAGAAGAGAAAAAAAGTTTAATCTACTTTGAACCTGAGGAGTCCTCTTCTCACCCCTCCCCCACAAAACAAAAACAAACAAACCCACTTAAAATTGAGCACCAGCAACTTAAGGCTCTTCTTTTTAGAAACAGAGGTAACAACTGTGGTGAGTTTTAAGAATGCAATACAGTAGCCACATATGATACCAGATCAGTTCCTAGTGATGACTACTCCACACCTGTATATCTAGGTACAAATATCTACTAAATGCTTCATCTTTCATAAAATGAGGTGAAAATTAGAACTTCCATTTTCACTATCAAAGCTAAGCTTAAAAAGAATGTTACTGTTACAAAGAGGTACAAAATAGCTCTCTAGAGCTCTTTTCTGATATTTCTGTCTAATATTACAAAATAATCAGATAAAGATAATCACGAGAACAAAATATTAACTTGCAAGTATGCGCATCTATCACACCATAAAGCTATGCTCTGTAAGCATACACATAGGCATTTACCTTTTCTCCCTCTAGGTTCTCTGCTTCCTGTTCCCTTTCACTCTGTAAAAAACAGTGATTCACTGTTGCCTCAAGTAGTAAAGTTATATTTGGAAAGCCCATCTTTCCATGTGGTTGTTGAGAATCATCCAGGAAAGATTAGTGTCTGTTGAGACTTTATATGGTTTAAATTTTTTTCAACTGTAGGTCGTTATCCTGGCAAATCTTTAAATTCCATTGGCATTATTGCTTTATTAACCTTCTTTCTACTTTTTTTTTGTCCACCTTCTCAGACTCTGAGCTAACAGTTATTCCTGTATATCATTTTAATGGTGTATTAGTTCTTTCTCTCTGCTCCACGGAGCCACAGAGCTTTTTTATTTTTTTATTTTTATTTTTATTTTTTTCAGTAAGACATAAGACAAAGTAATGATAATAATAATAATAATAAAAAAGTCCAACACCTAAATAAATTGAGAATTGTCTTTTTTTCATACCAGAGTGCTTGAGATACACAGAAAACATGCAAAGATATGCATTATATGCAATAAATGTTATGTGGTGTTAAGTGGTGGTAAATATGTTGAAACACATCAAGCTGCCCATTGCTATTATATTCAGCAAATCTTTTTTAGCTTTACAGAATTTATATTCAGCAATTTTTTTTTAGCTTTACAGAAGAGGCTCTGCAAGCCAGGTAAATCTAGACATTCAGACACTCAGTGACTATTGTCAGTCTTTCTATAAGCCTATGGATTCAGGCATGCAAATTTCCTGAGGTGTGTGTGTTTCCTGATTAAATAATTTTGTTGCACAGATATCTGTAACGCTTTGATATATATTTTCAATTCAAATGTCTGAAGCACAGGAACAAATATCTCCTCAGCTGTAGAATAATGCCTTGTATACTGAATACTGCAGAAGTTTTGCTACACTGTGTCATGACCAAAGAAAAAGAAAACAGTCCAACAGCAAATGGTTCATGAGACAGTGCCACATGTTTCCTACCATTTTACAATCCCAAGTTACATTCCATTTGTTATTTCTGGTCAGTTTTTGTAATGACTTGGTGTGGACTTCTTTCCCCCGAGACTCGTTTTACGATGATCATAATAATCTATCATCTTTTCAGATGACTAATTCACTTATATTACAGAGAGAAATTAGAACTTACATTTCAGAGTACAGAGCTGAGCTAGTGGCTGCTCTGAAAAACATGATCTAACCAACTACACTACCATCTTATAAAGTATAAGTCGATTCAGACATCCTCTAAACTACTTTGTTCTGCTTGTAAGACATACACAAAGTAATCAATGTTTCTGAATTCTCAATTCCACTGATAATTTAGTTATTGTAGATAACAATAACTTCAGTGTTAGTAGGATTAATCTACATAAATATAGCTTGGATTATCTCTTACAGAGTTATACAGAGTACTAATGGGTCACTGTTTTTGGTTTTTCTTTCCCCCCTTTCCCTCCTCCCTCCCCCACCTTTCAATTTCTGGAAGATTTAAAGCAATCTCTTCAGGGTAAATTTTTGACATGTAGGGTAGTTTTTATTACCACTGAAGAAGGATTAACATAAATTTCATCAGTTATCTCCCCCCTCTCATTTTACTCAATTTGAAATAAACACCTGGGTTTTATGGTTCAAAAGGGAAAAAGATGGAAGTATATTTGGGGTGAGTACAAACCGTTAAAAAATACTTCACTGTTTGTAAATTAAAAAAAAAAAAAAAAAAGAAAAGAAAGAAAAAAGAAAGAAATTCTTAAGTGATTCTGTATTTATCTCTTTCATGTATCAAAATTAGCATTTAATTGACAAAGTAATCAGTTCACAAATACTTTAGGGATAAAAAGCAGCATGTTTTTGAACTATGTAGATAAACATATTTAAATACTCTTAGAGAAATGATATATTTGTTGAATCTTCACAGTGGAGGAGGGAAAAGGATTGTTCCACATTAATAAGGAAGAGAGAAGATGACTTCATGAGCAATTAAAGGTTTTGAGATAGTGTAATAAAAATAATTTCAAATACCTCATTAAGATTAAATTGAAAGTCAAAGATTATGATTTCTGCATTACTTTAACTGAAAGAATTTTTTGTTGTTCAAATTAGGTAATTAACCAAGTTGGAAATGAAAGTAGGGATTACTACGGAAATAAAAACATTAAATAGATTTAATGAAAAGAAAACCTTCCACTGAAAAACTAAAATTAGTTTTAGATCATGTTTTCAAAAAATTAATCCATTTTAATTTGCTTCAGAGGGCAAATTTTCTGAAAGAAAGAATTATCTCCTGTTTCACCAAAGTACAGTGTTTACTGTGGTAAATTAACATAAATTTCATCAGTTATCTCCCCCCTCTCGTTTTACTCAATGTGAAATAAATACCTGAGTTTTATGGTTCAGTCTGGTAATTTTTTAATCTGGTGTTGTTAGATTAACGGATATGCTCTTGACAATAATTAGACACAACTGTTTTCATAAACTGGACTGGACCATATTTTTAATGTTTCTGCTCCAGGAGCATCTACACATACTATGCATACATTTCCATATATATATATACATATATTAATATCACATCACTTTCCTGAAAACAGTCACAATTTCCTAATTTTTTTCTGAGTTTCAGTGTTTTTAACAGCATCTATATAATTCTTATTGACTAAAAGTCATTATGGAGCAGCTTGTCCATTTTATTAGAGAAACAAATCAATAATTATAAATGTCTTTTTGTTGTTGTTGTTTGTAATTTATCTCTTAAAACAGACTATATCTGGAATTAAATGTGGTATTATAGTATTCCACACTACTCTTTAATTTGATATTTTTAATTCTTTTTCTTTGGGGTAAATGAAAAAGTGCATATTTTATGGTATCTGTAGGCTCCATTGTTTGCAGATGACCTAAAGGGTTTTCAATGTCCTCATCAATAAATGCATTTTGTGTCAATTCTTAGAAACTTCTTTTACGAACTGCTTTCAACTTCCTTAGAGTTTATGTTTATTCATTTCTTACATTCCTTCCTATATCAGAATGAAGGGTTAGCTGTGGCCCTTGTGTGTGGATATCACAATGGTCTATAGAAATAATAACTCACCTCTGTCTTTTCTCCCTGGACCTATAAGAACTGAGAGTTGTAAGTCAGCCACAAACTTCTCAGCTCAAGTACTGTTGGC
Organism: Perdix hodgsoniae; assembly: GCA_035772895.1. Taxonomy (NCBI): domain Eukaryota; kingdom Metazoa; phylum Chordata; class Aves; order Galliformes; family Phasianidae; genus Perdix; species Perdix hodgsoniae. The sequence goes on along the minus strand of JAPSGF010000117.1, from coordinate 1,261,539 downwards.
ATCTCTTCCTGGAGGCTCTGGTCCATCCAACATAAGTCAGCTTTCCAGCTAGCTGGCTCCCAGGTATCTAGGCTTATTTCATTGCAGATGCAAAACATGGTATTTCCCCTTTCTAAACTTAAAGAGCTTCTTCTTTGTCTATTTCTCAAATCTGTTACCATTCTTCTGAATCACAGCATAACTATCTGGTGCATGAACCTGTCCTCCAAGTTTTGCATCACATGGAGGTTTTCTGCAAGTAAACTGATGATCATCCAGAACATCATCCAGGCTTTTTCTCTTCAGGCAGACAGCTCTGGCGTGGTTGCATTCTGCAGTGAAGCAAGGAATCACCTATGCAGGGCAACCAAATTCTTGTCAGCAAGAAGCAGCCAGGTACAATTGGGTTCTTGTGGCAGTGGACCTGACGCAGCAGGGGCAGGGCGAAGAGTGGCATCACTACTGTGCCTGGACAGATGACTGTTGATGGGGTTCACCTGGGTCAAATGACAAAAAAAAGACAGCCCAAGACAGCCCAGGAGCTGTCTGGGCTTGTTAACAGGGCTTTAAACTAATTATAAAGGGGGAAAGAGGGAGATAGCAAACCTGCCTACAACAAGGTGTGGGACAGTATAGCTAAGTTAAAATGACAAAGTGTTAGCAGGGGCCCTCAGCATTCATCATCTTACAATGCTGCTGTGACACCGGACTGCTGGGTGCTGTTACTTAAAGCCTTCACGTAAATCTAAAGCATTGATGTAAAACATTACATTAGGAGCAATTTTTATACAAAGAGCACATCTTGGCAAACAACATGCTTGCATCCTTCTGGACATTTAGAATGTTACTGTTCTGAAAGAAATATATTAAGCCAACAGCATCCAGACAGTCGGTACTGATAACCTAGTTCTTCTTCTTCCTTTTTTTTTTTTTTTTTTTGTAGTAGTAGTAGTAGTAATTTCAGCAACTGGTAAAAATGAATCCATACTTGATCCAGAGAACAATGAATAGGAAATGTAATGAATGCTTACAACCACAAAAGCTGAAGTCTAAAAGATAGAAATCATCAACTTTTGTAAAAGTGTAAGAACACACATCAAATTTAAAGCAATTTTCTAAAATCCAAATGGAACAAAAAAAATTTAACAAATAGTGCTTATTAATTTTCTGCAGAAGATTATAATGTGCTGAGTTACTTATAAGTAAGAGAATCAGCATTGTATAAGTAATAGTTTTCATGATATTTAAATGACTACATGACAATAGCACAAAAAGAATATCTTATTAAAATTTTGTAACATCATTCTATACTTCTGAAAACAAGAAAAGCGAGTATAATTTTATAAACCATCTGCAGACTAATATTGCATTTATTTTTCTTGAATGCCCTTTCCTTTCAAATGCCACAGTTGGTTTCCTCTGTTGACGCAGTGGGCTGAGAATTTATGAAATTCATGTTGAGGCTGAAACAAAATCCAGTGCTTTGCCCAAGAACATATCACCAAAATGCCACCACAGTTGATGGCATTAGAACAAGAGTCTGCCTGAAGGACAACTATAATATTAGAGCTGACATATTTTAATAATGAAGAAAAAGTTCTTTAGACTGCCTTCAAATGATAATGTCACTTTTCAAACCCAATACAAACTGGAAGAATGAGATCCAAAGTAATTTTGTCTGTGTTTGATATTGAAAAGTTTCAAAAGTGTCATTGCCCAGAAGGCTGATGAGCACTATCATCTCTTTCTGAAGCCTTGGGGAAAGATAAGTGGAGATGCAGTCCTTGAAGTACTACTGCCACACTGTAGATATAATATAGAGATAATTTTAAACCTGATTTTTACAGGTGGATGTTTGTCAGTACTTTCCTGATCAAAGATAATTATATGTAAAGTCACTATTTAATAAATATTAACAGTATACCATTATCTCTTCTATTCATTTTTAAACATTATTCTCTGAGATATCAAGACTGAGGAATGTACTTAAGGAAATATCACTGAAGTCAGGGATATCTAATATAAAATAACTTTAACTGTCAGTTACATCTAATGTAGATCCAGACTGCAGTAACACCACATTTATTTCCTTAATCAGATATTATAAATATTCTTACTGTGATAAAGTGGGACAGCATCAGTACTGTGTTGCAACTCAGAAAGCTTACATGTATTTTACTGTGAATTTTATTGACAGACAAGGCAATAGTCAGGTCTACAAGCTAGACCTTCTCTCCATATTCTGCAAGTGATTCCATTCACACAAGTTCTAAGCAGTGTTATAAACCTACAAATGAATAGGTTAGGAAAGTAGAAAGTAAGATGTCAAGTCCTCTCTGCCCCGTAACTGCTTTTTTATTTATTTTTGTTTGTTTGTTTCCTGCGACTGGAGATATTACATTTAGGTAAAATCATAGACAATTTAATAAAGATTTTCATCACATCTGATTTCTAAGAAATGAATAATAGAAACATTTAACTTGGAATATATCTTGAAGTGGTTTCTTAGTTCTTCTCCTCTACTGATGGCTCAGAGTGCAATCAGTAGCTGATATGACACTGATTGCATTATTTCAATAATACTTTCTGTTATCCTGATAAGCACAGCTAATTACTTATTGCAGAATAGTGCATCCCTTTGTTCTTTAGCAAGGAATCATTATAGGAAGGCTGTATTTAGTTCCTATCTTGTCATGGCTCATTTAAACCAGGAAATACAGTCAGAGGAACATGCAGTGCACTTTAAAACTTAATTTCTGAAGCATCTCAGGTGCCACCTTCATATAATGTAATCACTTTTAAAAGGAAAAGGAGATGAGTTTTATTTGAAGTCTTGCTCATTTCTCACTTCTGCACTGGAATCTTCAGATTGTGATTGCTGCCACAACTCATCTGCATTTGTGCAAACAATAGTTTCTTAAAAATAAGAATAATACAAAATACCATTGATGTTTGCACTTCTTCAGCTGTCCAGTAAATCACACTTATGCAAACTTTTCTTGATAATGCCCCCTGCTTCACAGCTCAGTCTAAATAACGACCGATTTTGACTTCTCATTGGAAATAGGTCAATGTTGGAAAAACAGACCATTTTCTACGGATATGACACGAGTGTGATTATTTTAGGAATGTAAGCTCTTCAGTTGCAAGCTGCTTTGCACAGGTGTTGTTTTTTTATAACATTCAGACCCTGATCAAAGCCTTTTGGAACTAGTAAAGTGTAACTATTAATAGCAATAATAACAACAATAACATGATAGACAGAAGCAACATTGACTAGACATGCCATTAAATGGAAGAGTCAGTGCAGAAGAAAGTGTATCAAACTCAAGTAATTTTCTTTGCAAATATAGAAGATGAAAAGTATCTGGAAACTCTTGATAAGTGATGAGTTATCATACAGGATAACTGACAATAGAAAAACTAAACTGCATGGAGGTATTAGAATAATTTCATCCTATTTACATTTAGTACTGCATAAGGAATTTGTGCAGTTAACTTTGAATAATGTATGCCATTCTGGTGACCTTACTAGAGAGTAAGGTTCATTGTAAGAAAAATGAGATTAATATTAAACTATTCAAAGTGGTATCATAAAGATTTCTGGATTTGGAATATGAAAAGGGAAGATTTTCAGGCAGGAAATAAGAATTTGCATATGAACATAAAAAGGAAACTATGGCTGCAATGGGCAGGAAAGTAATGAAACTTCAGCAGACTTATAATGACAGAAAGTAAAACAGATGTTTTGGGACAGGGAAGGTAACAAACAGCCTACTTAGTAACAGTTTCACTGTGTTCATAGATCTCTGTAATTTAACACCCTTTGACAAGTATTATGTGGCCTTGGAAGAATACAAGGATATATATGCAATATTAAGTATATATGCAATATATAAGTAATATACTTGTATAAATACAAGTTCAGAAGTGGAGAGAAGGGATCGGTAAAGCCAAAATGTAGACGGAACCGAACTTAATGAGGGATATGAAAAATAACAAGAAGGGATTTTGTAAATGTGAGGCTCCTCCAAATGTAATGCCTTCTATTTCATGATTTTGGCCCACAATGTCGGAGGCAGATGTTGGTGGTACAGCAGTAGGGGTCGAACCTTCCTGCCAATATTCCATTACATTTTGGTGCTGTGTGACAGATGGCAGCAGGGGGGCAATCTGACAGAATACTGTCTGACATGGAAGCGCATATGAAACAAAGGTGTGTTTCTGGATGCCTCCATGCAGAAAAAAAATTGTACCCATTGACAGTCATTGATGCTTGCTGAAGTTTATGGAGACCGAACAGTGGATGTGAGCACACTGATATGAGGTGGAAGGAGGAGGGGGGAGGGTGTTTTATCAATGACAACAGTGATATGTGAAAAACAAGCCATGTTCCAGATGGCCGTACACAGCTGTCACACCATGAAATGAAAAGCATCTTGATAACTCATTTGCAAAAATCAGCAGATCACAACCAGGGAACTGTATGTGGAGCTGAATATCAGCTTCACTTCATTGGAAATGATGGTGGCAACACTGGAATATTGCAATGTTTGTGCTGGGTGGGTCCCATGAGTGCTCATATAGAAACAGAAAGAACACCATATGCAAGTTTATAAGGACCTGTTGAGTCTGTGATGTGGTGGCATCTGAATCCCCCATCAAAGAAAAAGTTAAAGTCTCTATCAGAGATAGTGATGTGCAGCATCTTTCTGGTACAGGAAAGCAATGATCCTTCTGGATTCCCTGGAACCTGGACAAACCATCATCTCTGACCTCTGCATTGTGACACTGACAAAGCTGAAGGCTCAAACTTCCAGAGTCAGACCATAGAGGAAGACAACCTTTCTTCTGCAACACAACAAAACCAGGCCCAGTACTCGTTTGTAGACTGTGGAGTACACTGACAATCTTGGCTGTACTGTCCTATCACACCCACGTTACAGTCTGGATTTGACACTTTCTGACTTCCATCTGTTGGGGCTGTTGAAAGTTGGACTGCATGGACAACATTTTCCTAACAACAATACTACCATAGTAGCTGTGAAACAGTGGCTCACCTTTGCTGTTGCAAATTTTTATAACCCAGCATGCAGGCTCCTTCTATATTGCTGGGGAAAATGTGTTGCTAATGTTAGTGACTATGTTGAAAAGTAGCATTTAGTAGCTGAGAATTTTCACTATCAAATAAGTCATTGTGCTCATTATATTTGTTTAATTTCCATGGAAAGACATAGGAGGCATTATTTTTGGAGCAGTTTTCGTACACTGGTCAGAACAGGCCAAGAGTGAACCCTCACTGATAAATAAGATGGGAGAACTGGCTTCAACATAGATGGAGAAGGCAAAGGTATTCAATGAGTTCTTTGCCTCAGTCTTCACTGGCTAGAGTCAGGATTCCAACACCTCTCAGACCCCAGAATCTCTGTGCTGGGGTAAAGGAGAAAAATCCCTCCAACTGCAAGAGAAGAGCAAATCCAAGACTGTCTCATGAGACTCAGTGTGTTTAATTCTGGTGAATGGACAACATGCATCCCAGAGTTCTGAAGGAACTGGCTTATGTTGTGAAGCCACTCTCCATCATATCAGAAAAGTCCTGGGGAGAAGTCCCCAAAGAAGGAGAAGTCTGGCAAAAAGGAAAACATCACTCCCATTTTTAAAAAAGGGAGAAAGGAAGATATAGAGCCAGTAAGTCTCACTTCTATTCCTGGGAAGATCATGGAGCAGATCCTCTTGGAAGCAATGTGAAGGCAGATTCAAGATGAGGAGGTGATCTGAGACAGCCAGCATGGCTTCACTAAGGTCAGACCAGGTCCACATGAACCTTGTGAGATTCAACAAGGCCAAGTGCAATACATTGCTTTTGGGTCAAGGCCATCCCAGGTACGTGTACAGACTGGGAGAAGAACTCCTTGAGAGTAGCCCCTCAAAGATGGACTTGGGGATCCTGTTGGGTGAAAAGATGGACATGAGCCAGCCGGGTGTGCTTGTAGCCCAGAAGACCAACTGTATCCTGGGCTGCATCAAAAGAAAGGTCGCCAGGGGGCTGAAGGAGTAAATTGCCTCCCTCTACTGTGTCCTCATGAGGCCACATCTGCAGTACTGTGAACAAGCTTGGGGCCCCCAGCACGATAAAGTCATAAAGCTATTGCAGCAGATCCAGAGGAGGGCCATGAAGATGAACAGAGGGCTGGAGCACATCTCTTATGAAGATAGGCTGAGAGAGCTGGACTTGTTTAACTCAGAGAAGACTCTTTTGAGACCTCATTGTGGCTTTCAAGTACTTAAGAAAAACTCATAAACAGGTGGGAGACAACTTTTTACATGGTCTGATAGTGAAAGAACAAGGGGGATGTCTTTGAACTAAAAGAGGATAGACTTTGGTAAGATACTGCCAATACATTTTTTACTCAGAGAGCAGAGAGGCCCTGGCACAGGCTGCCTAGAGAAGCTGTGGGTGCTCCATCCCTGGAGGCATTTAAAGGCCAGGCTGGATGGGGCCCTGGGCAGCCTGAGCAGGTGGGTGGCAGCACTGCCTATGGCAGGGGAATTGGAAATGGATGATCTTTAAGGTCCATTTCAGCCTAAGCCGTTCTATGAGTTTGTGATTCTTTGATTCCATAATTCTAAGACTGCAGCTAAACTACTTTAAGTAATAGCATGTTGGAATGTCATAGTAGTTTATACATACATGTTATCTTGAGTTAGATTTTTCTACAGTACCTGTTTCAAGTACTACGCATACACTGCTGTGGGTTTTGTTGGTTTCTTTTTCTTTCTTTTTTTCTTTTTTTCTATATTTTTGTTTCCTACATATTTTGTTTCCTATTTTTTGTTTTGTTTTATTTCCCTTTTGTTTCCATGTTTTTGTCTGAAGCCTGCATTATTCATATACAAATATATGGTGTAAATGTCATATTATCGGTCTCTGACTGAGATTAGATTTTTTGTAAATTCTTCTTCCCATCTTAGAATAACTGACTTCTGGAGCTTTTAATTTGAGTCTTCCATAATTACTAGATTTTCATTCTATCGTTGTTCAGACCGTGGTTAAAATAAAGCTGTCAATTTTGCTGTAGATAAATGCAGAGCCTCTGACACTTAGCATTCACAGAACATTTATGGATAGATTTCCTGAATTTAATACTGAAAGCTAATGGCACTGAACACTAAAAATGTAAATGTTCTGATCGAAATCCAGACCATGTTGCTGTATTGTGAGAAAGTACCGAAGATGGAAAACTGCTGTTTGGGGTCTTATACAAAAAGTTCCAAAGGCTAATGAAGGAGAAAGTGATTTAAGCCAATTTGCAGAGGTAAAGGCTATCCAACTAGAATTGCATGCTATTGAGTGTGAAAGGTGGACAGTACACTATACTGACTTGTGGATGGTGACAAATGCTCTTTGAGCTTGTTTACAGCAGTGGAAACAAGAGTTGGTAGTGTTGAGGTAAACAAATTTGGGCTGCTGAATTATAGAAAGACATTCCTAGCTGAGTAGAGAATTTGGCCATAAAGATTCATCATATAACGTTCACGTACCCAGGAGCTGGGCCACTGAAGGACATGAAAACAACCAGCAAGTAAATCAGGCTGCTAGAACACTTCAAACCATGACACTGATTAATTCACTTTCTTCTCAAATCAAATGTGAAGAACAAATAAAATGAAATGAATCTAGAAATGTTCTTTCTTGAAAGGAAAGAGGTCTGAACTTTTTTTTTTTTTTAATATATATTGTGAGTGGAAAGATTATGTAAGGTTTTACATCTGTGACAGTACATGTACTCCATCTATCCATAACAAAACTGAAGTCATATCTTCTGTGTAACTTCGCTGTTTCATAAGTTTTCAGATAACAGTAAGAGAAGAAGTGGCATAATCTAAAGCCCTTTTAAAGAAGAAAGGAAATCAAAGGGAAAAAGAAGAATGTGAGGGAGTTGGGTCTGTTCAGCCTGGTGACAAGGAGTCTTGAGTGGAGCTCGTGAATGTCTATAAGTACCCAAAGGAGAGTACAAAGAAATGGAGCCAGGCTCCTTTCAGCAGTGCCCAGTACTACGACAAGAAGCAATGGGCACAAAATGGAACACAGAAGGTTCCCTCTGAACACCAGGAAGCACTTCTGTGCTGTACAGATAATGGAACACTGATACAGGTTGCCCAGAGATGATGTGAAAGAAATCTTCTTCACTGACGTATTTGAAAACCATCTGGAGACAGTCTTGGGCAACTTGCCCTAGATGTCTGTGTTTGAACAGAGAAGTTGGACCAGATGACATCCAGAGGTCCCTTCCAATGTCAACCACTATGTGATTTTATGGGATTCCACAGATGCTTACTTAACTTTGGATCTTTCCAGGTAAGCGTGTCTTTTACACACACTTTTTAGTCTCCAGCTCTGAATGCAGAGGAAAGCCCTTTACTGGTGACAATGTTTCAGTTTTCTTTATCAAAAACATTGTAAGGTACATAGAAAATGCAATGGTTTCTCACAGACTAAGCTGACCAGAGGATCAGAGAAGTGTAAGACTGGTTTCGCTATCAGAGAAAATACTAGAAGAACAATCAAGGAATGTGACTGAAGGGTACTTAGGGAGGCATAGTTAGATTAAAGATAGTCACAACATAGTCTCAGAAAAGCCTTTGCTTGTGCAATAAATCTCACAGAATCTTTTGAAAAGCTGATACAAAGAGTTGGCAGGGAATAGCAGAGGACGTAATTTACTGCCACTTTAAGAAAGCTTTCAATGCAGCAGAACACAGAAAAGATTCATCTACAAGGTTAGCAGATTTGATGTGAAGAAGCAAGCTGTCTGTCTGCAAAACTAATGGTCTGAGTTGAAAACAGATGGTTCTGAAGAGTAAAAACACATGAGAATATGCAGATGAAGGCTACAAGTGGTCAGCCACAAAGTTAAGGGCTGAATTTTATTCAGTTTCTCTCCCACTGACCTAGAACAAAAGAACATTAACATGCATATGACAGAAAACCAAAAGGAAACATGAATGAATTCTAAAGATTAAAATAGAACAGAATGTGTTGGAAAGGCAACAACTTACATTTAATGCTATTTATCTGAGGAGTAATGCAAATACACTGGTAAGTATATGTGTGCATGTGTGTATGTATCTATGTATAAATTCATGCAGTGTTTGTTATGTGTATTGTGTTTTTTTGCCATATACTTCTTCTATCATTGGTTTATTTCAAGTAACAGTTTTCAGAAGTTACCACTTAGTTGGGCTACAATCATTCACAGAGATGGTGAGGGATTAACTCTCCTCTGCTCTAATGCTGTACATTCCTCCAATCTTTTATCATTAGCTTCCAAGTTCTTTGTAAGGTAAAGCCCTGCCTTGCTCCTTTGTCATGAGTAATCTTAATACTTTCCTAGTTTGTTTGTAAAATACTCAACTTTGCCACAGAATGAGTAAATGATTCCCCTGAATTTACTCAGGCCTTCTGAATAACCTACCTTTCTTTAGGAACTTAATTCACACCAATTCTAGGAAAGATGTCATTAGAGACATTGTATCAATTTCTGAATGTAATTTTTTTGGTATCAGAAAACATTTTCTTTGGTTCAGAAGGATGCTACCTGTGCATTATTTTGTCATAATCAATGACAACTCTTACCTAAAATGTTAGGATACAGATTCCTTCTTTTTCTTCCTCACAAAAAATGTATACCCAGAACAGTGGCAACCCTTGTTGGACACTTTTATTTACAAGGAAGCAAAAAAATATGTAAGAATTAGACAAACATTCTCAATTACTTATTATTTTGCCACTAGCCCTTAAATGGTTAACTTTTACATACTTATTTTAAACAAGTAGTATAGCACAAAGTTCCTGCTATGCTTTCAGTAATTCAGCCCCCACATATCCGTTCAGTGATGCCAGTAGGACTGTTAAGTCAGTTTATACTCTCTCAGGAAAATCAGAATTCAAGGATTGCCTTGTAGCTCATGTGCATGTATGTGCATATGTATTTTCTCTTTTTGAAAAAATATGAGATTCCCTATATTTGCCTCAGGCACTATTACTTTTTTCCCTTATACTATATACTACATATATGTATATATGTATATATACATACATACATACATACATATATATATATATATATATATATATATATATATATATACACATATACTATAGTTGGTAAACACTTTAGCAAAACCTTCAAAAACAAAATGTGCTGCACTTTTAGAAATGTCTGTGATTTTCTTCCTACACCAAGTACTCCTCTTTGCTTTTGTGTTTTTACAATATTTCAGTAACACAGCCCAGTTCTGTCATGTAGTTATCCAGACTCTCTTATCTTTTGTAGTGAAAACTGATTGCCTTTTCTTTTCTCTCTCTTCTCATAAATAACCTCATACGCTGGCCACAGGAGGTAAAGCCATTATCCTAAATCAGTCCTTGTTGATTAATCTGTTAAAACTTCTTCAGCAAGTTATGTGAACAAACAAAACTTTTAGATCAATAGATTAATGCATTAGATTACTAAGCAAGATACCTATATTCAAATGCCCTTTTCAGTTTTTCAGTTCCTTAGCTGAAAGAATGCAGGTAACTTGAAGAGGTCTATTCATTTCACTGAAGAAGTAGAAAAAAAGAATCATGTTACGAAGATACAACTTCAGATAATATTGCAGCATGGATTCAAAATTCAGATCTGATACCTCATTTTTTTCTTATTAATGAGATTTTGCATTTCAGCATACAAGAGAAACATTCCAGTATCGTTGCCCACTTAACAGATAGATAAATATTGATCTAATATAACATGAAACTCCTTTTCCCTTCTTGGGAACCATGAGAAAAGTGCCCCTACATACCAAACCATTTATTTTATGCCAGCATACGTGTGTTAAGAAAGATCATTCATACAAATGTTATGTTGGAAATAAATGCTCTTAGCTCATTATTAGCCCTTCACTGAGATTAGACATGACAATAGCCACACTAAAAGTAATATATATATTTTTTTCTGTAGATATAAGTAAAAACAGCAGTTAGGATTCAGCTTTTACCTTTAGGTCTACAAAAACATGTATTTTCGTGATTCAGAATCTGGTTAACACTCGCATAACGTAAGGAGGTTGGACAGGCAGTGGTGCACCTTTGGTGCACCAACCATCAGTAATTCTGTGGCTGCTCAGTGAAGCTAACAAAGCAGTTCAAAGGCAATCATGATCCTGACCCTGAATTGCTGGCTTGCACTCCTGTCTTGACAACAGCCCACGTCTATCCCCAGGAAGGTTCCTGATAAACAGGAATGGAGCTGCCTCCAGCTGACCCCATGGACTCCCCTGGCTGGTGATTCCTTGTCCTGGCTACTCCAGGGGAGCCTTCACTGGTCCTGGCTCCCAGACTTAACAAAGCAGCTGGACTGCTTTGCGCCCCAAAGCAAATGCAATCATCAACACAAATATTAACTGCTTATGTTTAATTTTCTTACAAATATTTCTACAAGTGTTTATCAACACGACCTACTGAATTCTTACACATACTAATTCATCCTCTTCATAAGGATATCATCTCTTATGATATGACATGCTGATATTTACAGATACAAGATAGAGAAGGGATGTGAGAAACCAAACAAAATCAGGCTAGATGCAAAAGGAGAGCCAGCACCTTCTTCAAATTCATATCCTCAAAACTGAGGTACAGCTACTCTACCTCTTCAAAGGTCAGAACTTTTATTTCTGCCCACTAACTTCACCTAAGTGTTTCCAAAATCAGCTTACTTGTTGACAGTTCTAGTGAGGTTAGTGCCTAAGCTCTGCCAGAAAGCTAGATGTGCCATTTTCCCTCAATCTTCACCCCTAAGTCCACCCCAATATACACAGATGCCCTGAAATATGTCTAGAAGATTTGGACAACTCAGATTTTCATGACTCCCAGTCAAGCAATTTGATAGTGATATAGTATATTTAGCAACAAGAATTGATGGTATAGATTCCAGCTGTTCCTACAGGAACCTAAATGAACACGTCTCAGCTTCCAAGATAATTCCCTAATTACTTAGTTATTTGGAATTTTTTGAATGGGTCAAATCTCTCCTCTATTAGCTCATGCATGAATAAATTCTTTGCCTCTGAACAGCAGGAAATATTGCGAATAATGAAAAACCTCCCCTTGTGAAATTCATGCAAAGTGATTTGTCTACAGACACCCAGAAAAGCTGCTATTTTTTAGGGAATAAAATAAGATGCTCTGAAAAACATATACAAAAATTCATTATCTGGACTTCATTTCTAGCTACTGGTAGAAGTAAACATCTCATATTTATGAAGCCATTCATGGTTTTGTTTTCATTTATGGCGGCTTTCAACTCTCATATTCTTAAATGCCTTTTTTTTTCATGTGCTGTGGAGGAGATTAAGCTAATTTCCCTTTCTCCCTCCTTCTATTTTGTCTTATTTGAAGGCAAGCAATCCTTCAGCCTTCCAGATTACCTCCAGAGAACAGTTCCCATAGTAGCAGACAATACCTGTTCTACCAAGGTCATTTGCTTGTTTACAGTTTCTTTGGAGATGTTTCCTCTAAGCCAATGATTTTCTGTAGTAAGTTTAGTAAGTAAATTGGTTTTGTTCTTTATTAGGCCTTTAATTTAACCTGGAAGATGTGTTAAGGCACATGAGGGATGAGCAGGTGATCTGAGACAGCCAGCACAACTTTACCAAGGGAATGTCATGCCTGACCAATTTAGTGACCTTCGGTGGTGGAATGGACAAAGAGAAGACAAATGATGTCATCTACCTGGATTTGTGCAAGGCCTTTGATATGGTCTCCCATCATGTCCTTGTCTCTAAACTGGAGAGATATGGATTTGAGGGGCACATTGTTCAGTGGATAAAGAGTTAGTGAACATCTCAAACAGAAGATTATGGTCAGTAATTACATGTCAAGGTGGAGGGTGATAGTGAGCACTGTCCTCCAGGGATCCGTCTCGGGACTGGTACTCTGACATTTTTATCAGTGACACAGATGTTGGTATCAAGTGCACCCTCAGCAAGTTTACTGATGACATGAAGCTGAGCGGTGCAGTTGATATAGTAGGGAAGGGATGCTGTCCACGGGGATCTTGATAAATTTGAAATGTGAGACCATGTGAACCTACTGAGGTTCCACAAAATGAAGCACAAGGTTTTGTACTTGGGTCAGGATAATTCCAGATATGTATGCAGACTGGGAGAAGAAGAACTACTTGAGAGTAGCCCCACTAAATCCTGACCAAGAAAGACTTAACATGAGACAGCAGTAAGATCTTGCACCCTACACTGTATCCTGGACTGAATCAGAAGACTGCTAGACAATGGGGCAAGGGAGGTGATTGTCCTTCTCTATTCTGCCCTTCTGAGGCCCATCTGGAGTACCGCATCCAGGTCAGGAGTCCTTAACACAGGAAAGATGTGGAGCTTTTTGAAAGGGTTCAGTGGAGGGCCACAAAGATAATCAAAGGGTTCAACAATTCTCCTGTAAAGAGAGGCTGAAGGAGATAGGGTTATTCAGTGTGGAGAAGAGAATTCTGCAAGGAGACCTCATTACTGCCTTCCAGTATTTGAAAGGATTTTAAACTGAAGAAGGAAACATTTAGATTAGATTTGAGGGGAAGGATTTTCACTGAGAGGTGGTGAGCTGCTGGAACAGGTTACCGAGAGAGGTTGTGGATGCTTATCCCTGGAGGTGCTCAGGCCAGGTAGCATGCCTTGCATTTTGGGCAATTTGATCCATTACATGACCTAGCAGTTGCCAACCTTCCCTGTAACAAGGGAGTTGGAATTTGATTTTCCTTGAGGTCTCCTCCAAACCAAACCATTCCATCATTCTATCATTCTATTAAAGACTTCTTTATGTCATATGTCACTTTTTTATTTTTTAATGCTAATGATTTTATGGATAGTGATGAAAGAAATTCTGAATTGCTAGAACACTGTGAAACCTTTTCATTTTTCTTCTTTTTTTTCTTTTCTTTTTTTCTCAGTGAAAAACAGGATATGTATAGTTCTTTCCTTCCCCACATTCAGGATTTTTTTCCATCTTCATCTTGTGATTTGATGTTGACCCTTCTAAATTGTTAGAAAAACAAACTGGGAAAAATAAAGCCTATGGAATCTTCCTAATAGAAGTAAATAGTTTGAGAATTGAAATACAGAGCTACTTTACTACCTAGAACATTATGGTTCTCTCTTTTGTTGCTTAAAAAATAAGATGATATTTTTCTTTAAGGCAGAATGTTTGTGTTATTAGCTAGTGCTGTCTTTTGGCTTGTGTCAAAGAACAAGATTATATTTTTACAACAAAATTAAAGCAATATTTACGCTGTTGTAGAACCATATGAAGTGATTTGTAAAGCCACTAAGGGGTTATTGTGTTAACCTGTTTTGTTGGGGAACTAAAGGTCCCTGACTAAAGAGTGATCCTGGGATAGAACAAGGTATTCTGACAGTTTTAAGGAAAGTGATATTTGCAGCTACATCTGAAAACTGTTTTGTAGAGAGAGCTGACCTCACTAGTTTACCTTGTTTCACGAAGACTTGCTTTGCAAGCAGGTGTTCCACTTGGGCTCTGTACCATGCATTGGCCATTCAGCTACAGCGTGCAAGTGGAAAAAAACCTGCAGACTCTGGGGAGAATAAGCAGGAGAGAGGCTGTAGTGGGAGAGAGGAAAAGTACATTTTGAAGCAGAGGACACCCTGCTGGCACTACTATCAAATCCATCACTGGTATATTCCTTCTCCCTCTCCTTGGCATTTCACTGTCTTCTAAGGGTCAGTAAGTAATAGTGCACTTCCTTAGGGAACGTAGTGGGATTATCTAAAATAGATGCTTGTGTGTGTGTTTGAGTGTGTTTATGTTGAATAAAATTCGTAACCCTCTGTGCTGCTCTGAGTGTATAGTTTGCCTGCCTCTGCTCCTGAGACATCCTGTCTCTTGGATCCAAATGTACCCTGAAACATCTGTTGTACACCATTAATTGTGTTTGAGGCGCTGGAACAGCCTGCCCAGGAAAGCTGCGGATGCCCCGTCCCTGAGGCAAGTTCAGGTTTGGCGAGTTCCTTGGTAATCTTATCTAGTCATTGGCATACCTACACATGTCAGTAGGGTTTGGAACTAGTTGACCTTTCAGGTCCATTCCAAACCAAGCCATTCAATGACTATGATTCTGTGTTTATTATGTTAAATGCGGTTATGCAAAGTTCAAAAACGAACATACATATTGAGAAGAAGCGCTCTGGAATATTTTCTCAGAGGACTATTTTATGGATCTAACTCATTTTATTTCAACACATAATATTGTTCTGATTTTAATATGAAAATGTTCATTACACTTCATAATTCCTGCATAAACAAAGCTCTAATTTACTGCTTTATTTATAGAATTATTAACTGGAGATTTATCTACCGAAATTAGCAGGTATTAATTAGTCCCCGGTTAATCTCCGTCTAATCTGGAGATTAAATTCATCCACAAAAGATTCCCTCTTTATGCCTAGGAGATATAGAATCCTAGAATCATACAATCACAGAATCCTTATAGTTGGGAGCTACCTTTAAAAGACATCTACTACAACTACGCTGTAGTGAACAGGGACATTCACAACTAGATCAGAGTGCTGAGAGCCGTGTCGAGTCTGGCCTTGACAGTCTCCAGGGACGTGGCATCCATCACATCTCTGAGCAACCTAATCCAGTGCCTCACCACCATTAGTACAAAAGCCATTTTCCTTATATCCAACCTAAATCTACCATCTCTAAATTTGAAATCATTTCCCTTTGTTCTCTCACAATATACCGTACCAATGAGTTCGTGCCCTTCTTTCTTATAGCCACCCTCTAGATACTTGAAAAGTTGCTAACAAGTTGCCCTGGAGCATTTTTGTCTCCAGGTGGAACAGCTCCAGCTCTTTCAGCCTTCCCACATAGGATAAATGTTCCATCCTTTGGTCAGCTTTTGTGGCCCTCCTCTGGACACAGTCCAACAGGTCCACATCTCACCTGTACTGAGGACACTCCATATCTGGGCACAGTTCTCCAGGTGAGGTCTCACCAACGCAGAGCAGAGGAACAGGATCACCTCCCTCAACATGCTGGTTACACATCTTTTGATGCAGCCCAGCGCACAGTTGGCTTTCTGTGCTGCAAGGCCGCACTGTTGGCTCATGTCCAGCTTCCCATCTGCTTGTACCCCCAGGTCATTTTAGGCAGCACTGTACTTCATCCTCCATCCCCCAACTTGTTCCAGTAATGAGGATTGCCACAACCCAGGTGCAGACCTTGCATTTGGATTGGTTGAACCTCAGGAGGTTTTCCTGGCCTACTGCTCTAGCCTATCTGGATCCTCTGAATGGCATCCCATCCATCTGGTGTGTCAACTGCACCACAAAGGTTGGTGTCATCAGCAAACTTGCTGAGAGTGTGCTCAACTCCAGTCTGACATCACTGATGAAGGTGTTAAAGAGCACTGGTCCCAGAACTGATCCCAGAGGGGCACCACTTGTCACCAGCCTCCATACAGACATGCAGCCATTGAACACCACTCCATGGATTTGATCCCGCAGTCAGTTCGTCTTCCATTGAACAGTGCACCCATCAAGACCGTGTCTTTCCACTTCAGACAGAAGGCCATTGTGTGGTACCATGTCAAAGGCCTTACTGAAGTCCAGGAAGATGACATCGCTGTCCACTGATGCAGTTATGCCATCATAACAAGTGAATGTGTTGGTCAGGCAGGACCTGCCCTTTGTGAAGGTTCTCCTGTATCACCTCCGTGTCTTCCACGTGCCTTAGCATAGCTTCCAGAAGAATGATCTTCCCTGGCACAGAGGTAAGGCTAACAAGTCCGTAGTTTTCAGGGTCATCCTTTTTACCCTTCTTACAAATGAGCATGATATTGCCTTTTTTCCAGTCACCAGTGACTTCATCTGACTGCCATGACTTTTTGAATGTCATCAAGAAGGGCTTGGCTACTACAGCATGCCATTTCCTCAGGACTTCGGGTGCACCCTATAGGCTTGTAGATGTTCAGGTTTCTCAGGTGGTCACAAACATGATCTTCACTCTTGGGAGGGACATTTCTTCTTCAGTCCCCTCCTTCCAAACCAAGCATTTCAAGGCCATGTGATGAGCAGTTACCAGGGAAGACTGAGGCCAAAATAGTTGCTGAGTACTTCAGTTTTATCCTTGCCTGTTGTTATCAGCTTGCTTGTGTCATATGCAGCATAAAAGTGGCTATTAACAACAATCATGTCTCTTGTTTGTCCATATTCTTCAGAGTACTTCATAGTTTTGGTACGTGGTAGTGAAAAATAGTCTAGCTTTCCAAGCAGTTGTAACTATATAGAAATGCTTGATTACTTGTAGGGGAAATAAATGGATTTATTCTACCCATATGTATTTAAAATCACTTTACATTTATGTGTCTCTTTACCTCTGGATAAATTATTCAAACAAGCATAGAAGTATTTCTAATTTACTTAACGTGATGCAGACAGAACACAAAGCATTCAAAACTGGTCACCTTTCACCAGTCAGTCCAAGCATTTCCTACTCAGTTCCTGTTTGAACAGGGAATGTTGACACTGGTCCTAACTTGGTCGTTTTCATTAGTGTTTGTTGTCTTTATTTCTAAACTTCAACAGTTAACAACTGAAAAGAAAAAAAAGTTCAGAACCTAGTCTCGCTGGTGCATCTGTTAAATAAAATCTGTATCTTGCACTTCACTGACCTTCCAATCATACATATTTCATATACACTGTAGAAATTGCCCATTAGCATTGTCCATTTTACTAAAACTATTTTTGCTTTTTTATATATAATAAATGCCTATCCACTCTTTTCCACTATTACTTTTTAGGCAAATATGTATGAAACCTCCACAACAAATTTACCCTTCCTGTCATAATGTCTTCTCAGTACACCCTATAAATCCAAACTTCAAATTAAAATTAATCACAGAATTACTTCATGTACTTGCATGTCTGCATACAACTGAATGTCTTTTCAATCATAACAGTTCTCAGCTCAGTAGAATACAATCAAGCAAGATAACAATGGAAGCAATACTTAATTTTACATTTATTCTTTGGATATATTAATTAAAAAAACTGTAATACTACTGGAAGTCTCCAAAACTAAAATGAGACTTATGAGTCTACCTCAAATTGACTTACTATTTTTAGTGTACCTGACTTCATCTTCAGATAAAAGCAAAATTTTTGATTCTTGGACTGTTTTCATTCATCTTTCCTTCTTCCTTTCTTTAAATCATGAAATTAAATATTTTCTTCCAATTTACAGCTGTACAGCTGTCTGTGGAATTTGCCAGGTTATGAGGAGGACAAGAAGGAATATTCAAACCAGCATATTACCATTACAGTGCCTACTGAATGTGTTTCAGCTTTTGTTTAAGGAAAACAACTGTTTACAAACATCTTCAGGGATCTGCCCTAAGGCAGGAAACTTTTGAGTGCTGGGGAGAGTGGGATGGTAGTGGCAGGTACCTCAAGCAGCAGGCACTGTCAGTGGTTTGGAACTTCACCTCTGAGCAACTGCATTATCCTGAAAAACTACTAGAATATTGGGAGGTCTGCTGTCACAACAACAGTTGTAGACAAATTCCCCTGGCATTCAGTCTTAGCAAACAGAGGGGTCCAGGAGAGCTGGTTGCTCTTCAAGAAGGAAGTCTTAAGGGTGCAGGAGCAGGCGGTTCCCCTGAGACGCAAAATGAGCAGGCGGGGAAGAAGACCGGCGTGGATGAATAGGGAGCTATTCTTGAGGCTCCGAGAGAAAAAGAGAATCTACCGCCTGTGGAAGGAGGGACAGGCAACTGAGAATGAATACAAGGAAGCCGTTAGGATGTGTAGAGGTGAAATCAGAAAGGCAAAAGCCCAGCTTGAATCTAACCTGGCCGCTGGGGTGAAAAGGAATAAGAAACTCTTTTATAAATACATTAACAGTAAGAGGAGGACAAAGGAGAATATCCACTCTTTGCTGGATGATGCTGGGAATGTGACCACTGAGGATAAGGAAAAGGCGGAGGTTCTGAATGCCTTCTTTACGTCTGTCTTTAAAGGTCAGACCAGTTATCCTCGGGGTACTCCTCTCTCTGACCTGGTAGTCTCGCCTGGGGAGCATGCTAAACCCCCTGTGATTCTGGAAGAAACGGTCAGAGGCTTACTACTCCAACTGGACTGCCACAAGTCCATGGGGCCGGATGAGATCCACCCTAGAGTGCTGAGGGAACTGGCGGGGGTGATAGCCAAGCCGCTTTCCATCATCTACCAGCGCTCCTTGTTGACTGGTGAGGTCCCGGAAGACTGGAGGCTTGCCAACGTGACTCCCATTTACAAGAAAGGTTGTAAGGAGGATCCGGGGAACTACAGGCCTGTTAGCCTGACCTCGGTTCCAGGGAAGGTTATGGAACAGATTGTCTTGAGGGAGATCATGCGGCATGTGCGGGATGGCTGGGGGATCAGGCCTAGCCAGCATGGGTTCATGAAAGGCAGGTCCTGTTTGACCAACCTGATCTCCTTTTATGATATAGTGACCCATCTGCTGGATGAGGGAAAGGCTGTTGATGTGGTCTACCTAGACTTCAGCAAAGTCTTTGACACTGTCTCCCACGGTATTCTCCTGCAGAAGCTGGCAGCCCGTGGCTTGGACGGGTACATTCTTGGATGGGTAAGGAACTGGCTGGAGGGCCGGGCTCAGAGAGTGGTGGTGAATGGAGTTAAATCCAGCTGGCGACCGGTCACGAGTGGTGTTCCCCAAGGGTCGGTGCTGGGGCCTGTCCTCTTCAATATCTTTATTGATGACTTGGATGAGGGCATTGAGTGCACCCTCAGTAAGTTCGCAGACGACACCAAATTGGCTGGGAGTGTGGATCTGCCTGGGGGTAGCGAGGCCCTGCAGAGGGATCTGGACAGGCTGGAGAGCTGGGCTGAAGCCAACGGGATGAGGTTCAACAAGACCAAATGCCGAATCCTGCACTTTGGCCACAACAACCCCAGGCAGCGCTATAGGCTTGGGGCGGAGTGGCTGGAGGACTGTGTGGAGGAAACGGACCTGGGGGTGTTGATTGATGCTCGGCTGAACATGAGCCGACAGTGTGCCCGGGTGGCCAAGAAGGCTAACGGCATCCTGGCTTGCATCAAAAACAGTGTTACTAGCAGGAATAGGGAGGTAATTGTCCCCCTGTACTCTGCACTGGTGAGGCCGCACCTCGAGTATTGTGTTCAGTTTTGGGCCCCTCATTGCAAGAAAGACATTGAGGCCCTGGAATGTGTTCAGAGGAGGGCTACGAAGCTGGTGAGGGGCCTGGAGCACAGGCCTTATGAGGAGCGGCTGAAGGAGCTGGGATTGTTCAGCCTGGAGAAGAGGAGGCTCAGGGGAGACCTTATAGCTCTCTATAACTTCCTGAAGGGAGGTTGTGGTGAGCTAGGGGTCGGCCTTTTCTCTCGTGTAGACAGTGATAGAACTAGAGGCAATGGTTTCAAACTGCGCCAGGGGAGATTCAGGCTGGACATTAGGAAATATTACGTCTTGGAAAGGGTGGTCATGCATTGGAATGCACTGCCCAAGGAGGTGGTGGAGTCACCGAACATGGAGGTGTTCAAGAGACGTTTGGATGTTGTGTTGAGGGATAGGATTTAGCTGGGGAGTATTGGTGATGGTTGGACTGGATGATCTTTTAGGTCTTTTCCAACCTTGATGATTCTGTGATTCTGTGAAATACAAATAAGTGCAGTGTTCTGGGGCCGGGCCCACGCCTACCCAAGTTCAGCACTACTCAGCACCTCGAAAGGAAAGAGGTCTCTAGATTTGATGTCAGTGCAACAGGCCCTGCAGTTGCTCCAACTCCTGTGAAAGGCTTGCAATTCAGTGAACAAATCTGTGCCAGTATCAGTCACCCTCTACAGAAGACCAAAAAAACCTGCAGAAGAAAAGTCAGCTTAATCAGGGAGAACATAAATATTAAGATGAGGATGGAGGGTGAAGATGATGACGAAGCAAGAACATTATAAGGATGGGAGGAGGAAGAATCAGAACTCATAGCTCTCTGACCTCTGACTCTGAATGAGTTGTAAGATTTCCAAAAAGACTTCAGCTGTCATCCAGGTGAGCACATTGCCACCTGACTCCTGACTGATAACAGGGCCAATAGCCTGAACTTAGTGGGCAGCAAAGCCAGGCTGTGGGGATCCCTTTCCAGAGAAGATTACATTGACAAAGCAATTGGTAAAGGGACACAAACCTTTACCCTATGGAGACAACTGCTGTCAGCCGTTAAGAAAAGATATCTCCTCAAGAATGGTCCGGTATGTTTCTCAGGCAAGTGAACCACCACAGACAAAAGTATCCAATACCTGAGGGAATTAGCCATGCTGGAAATAATGTATAATACCGACCTGGATAATGATCCTTTATCTGAAGATCCAGATGACAATCAGCTGCCTGAAGTCCGTGTGGCAGAAATTTATATCCATGATCATATGCCAGCGCACTGACAGCAATGATCCAGAAAGATAATGAAAAACCAGAAGTTGATGAAATTGCTAGCCTGCTTAGACAATATGGAAAAAAATCTTTCTTCTTCCATCCCTCCTGATCTTCCATCTCATCTGTGGAGAAACTGCTCATGGATTTCCAGCAATTCAGATAGTACATTCCCCACCTGTGCAGAACAGTACCGTAGTAATTAGAAGTCAGTATTCCACTGCTTGAGGGAGGGGATATAGGAGATTCACACCACATGTCACCCTGTGGTTTTACCTGTGTGGAGAGGATATATGGAAGAGGGATGGAAAATCTGCTTTGACCGTAGAGACACAGACAACATGAGTTGCAGGGAAAAACTGATGAAAAAGATTTCAGTGAACAGTCTCCAAGATATAGAAGATGATCTGATCTTATTTCTGAGGTTGATAAATAGCCTTTTGATTTGCATTCATGACAAGTGAGTGAAGAATACAACAACCAGGACAAGAGCAGTCCTGCCTCCAGCCAGATGAAGGAGAAGGGCAATCAAGTTTATTGACTACATGGATTCGATGACCTGGCAAATCAGAAACACAGGAGTATAAGATCCTAGTGAATACCAGCACAAAGTGTACTCCAATGTTACCAAGTTATAAAGGGGAAGAATCCGACTGTATTTCTAAAGTGACAGGGGAATCTCAAATAACTGTGTTGGGGGCCAAGTGAGCCTAACTGGAAATGAATGTAAAAAGCACCTCACTGCAACCAGACTAGAGGCTCTGTGCATCCTTGGTGTAGACTATCTCAGAAGAGAGTACATCAAGGACTCAAAAAAGTTACTTTTGGTATAGCTGCACTGGAGATGGAGGACATTGAGCAGCTGTCTACCTTCCCAGGTCTTTCAGAGAATCCTTCTGTTGTGGGATTGGTAAGAGTACGGAAACAGCAAGTGCTGATTTCTACTACAACACTGCACCAGCAGGAATACTGCACCAGTTGGGACTCTCTGATTCCCATGCTTAAGCTGATTCATCAACTAGTGAGCCAAGTAGCAATCAACAAGAGTTGCTTATCCTTTAACAGTCCCATATGGCCAGTCAAAAATCCAATTGAAAGTGGAGGCTGACAGTGGACTGTTGCAGTCTGAATGAAATCTCACCACTGCTAAGAGCAGCTGTGCCAGACATGCTAGAACTCCAATATAAAGTGGAGTCAAAGGCAGTCAATTAGTGTGACACTACTGACACAGCTACTGCATTTTTCTCAGTCCTTATGGAAGCAGAGTGCGGGCTATGGTTGGCTTTCTCTTAAAGCAGCATCCAGGATACCTGGAACTGACCACTCCAGAGGTGGAAACATGCCCATATCATTTGTCATGTGTTGATTCAGACTGCACTGGAACATGAAGAAACTCCTGGACACCTGCAATACATTGATGACATCAGTGGGGCAACACAGCAGAAGAAAGATTTTAGAAAGGGAAGTAAATAATTTAAATCATACTAAAAAACTGTTTTGCCATAAAGTAAAGTCAGGTCAAGGGACTTTCATGGGAGATCCAGTTCTTGTGAACAAAATGGTGAGACGGATATTGTCAGATACTCATGGATGTGATCAACATAATAACTGCTATGTTCCCACAGACTAGCAAAAAGGAAACTCAAGCTTTCTTAGGTGTTGTGGGTTTTGAAGAATGCATTTTCTGAAGTCTGTTGTAAACCCTCTCTTTCAAGTGTCCCAGAAGAAGAACGGTTTCACTTGGGACCCTGAGCAACAACATGTCTTTGAGCAAATTAAACAAAAGACAGTTCATGCAATAGCCATTGGGCCAATCTGGGCAAGACAAGATGTAAAAAACATGCTCTACACCACAATCAGTGAGAACTGCCTGACATGGAGCCTCTAGCAGAAAGTAGCAGCGTTGAAAATTTTGGAGATATTCCTAGAGTTCCAATCTGACCTTAAACTTTTAAACTAAACTTCTCAACACAGATTTTTTGTGTTGTTCATCTTGGTCAAGGTGTAACTTGACTGATATTCTGGCCATTCCAAACACTGCTGTCCATGAGATGAATTCATATGAGTCTGTCAAAAAGATTATTATCTTCTGACTTAAAATTACAGCTGAACATGTTCCATTTGTGGATTGAAAATGTAATTCTAGTGAAAGGCTCTCAAAAGAAATCTAGCTTTTAAAATTGAAGATGAATTTTATTTTAAGTGTATTAGCTAAAAAGAGGTGCAAAAACTAGACTGCCTGCAAACATCCAGAATTAAGTCTTGAAAAATGGCTGGTGTTCACAGTTAAGTTGAGGCCAAGGAAAACTGTGAGTTTGAGTCTCTGGAATGACTGATAGGTTTCTCACAGCATATGCTTTGAGATGACTTTAACTCAGAGAACACCTCTCAAATAACTGAATGAGGAACAGAAACTTATAAAAACAAGATTTTTCATACTCTGCTGTATCCCAGCATGTTCTACATCGCCCCAGAATAGTAAAACATTTGCACCAGAGAATTCCTCACCCAATCCCAAACAGTAGGATTTAGTAGCTTTGATATTCAAAAGTGGCCTCCATTTATCAACTGAAGAGAATAAAACCAATGGTCCTGCACCAATATGGAGAAATATAGCAATACATTGTTGCCAGATTTTCACTTCTCTCTGCAGTCAGAAAATTTTTATTACTTCAATTCTTATATTTTTTTGTTTCCAGGGTTGTTATAGGGAGTTTTGTTGATGTTGACTGTGAAACACATGAAAATTAATTACAGATTTTTTAATTATCATTGTTTATGTGTCAGTGACAACCTAGGAAGAAACATCATCTCAGGTGACACTTTTGTATAAAAAACAGATTTGTCTCTCCTTCAGCTGTGAAGTATCACAAGAATGCTAGATGACCTATTTACAAGTTTAATTGATATATTTTTATGAATAATTTTTAATGGTAATTATAATACTCCTGCATAATAAAGACATTTTTAAAAATATTTCATGCCAGTTTAACCAGGATTTAATCAGATAATATAAACAAACCATTCAGCATACCATGTATTAGTAGTGTATGAAATGGTATTTGTGGTTTAGCAAACATAAAAACACATTCAGAAAAGAATAAACTTCATTAAAAGATCATTAGATGCAGCATGTAATGTCAAGGGAAAATAACTATCAAATCAGCATCCACTATGGGCAGATGAACTAGGCTCTGACTGCAAGAAAAGTCTGTATTACTAAAAAGCCTTCACTTCTGTCAAGGAGCTAGCAAGTATTTCTGTGGCAGTCCACCTTTTCATAAGAAGGAAGTAGTGAAAAATGGGGCTTCTAGGAGTTTTTTTACATACTGCTGTAAGGTAAGCAGACTTTCTTCTATGCAGAGTCTTTGGGGCAAGTTTTCCATAGAATACTGTTTTATTCCTTTGTTTCTAAAAGAAAGTACTGCCTCTTTTGTTCCTTTCTTCCTTTGAATGTGTGCTGTGCAGTTCCTACTCTGATTAATTTCAAGAAATGAAGATAGAAAACCTTGGAACAAGGATTACACCTAGAAGAGAGTCTGAATGGCTGCAGAAAGATACAGCCTACCTACCCATTAAACAATCAGTTTTATTTGTATTTTCTATTTTATTTTGTTTAGAATTCCACCTGTTCCTTTTCATATCAACATATGTTAACAAGAATCATCACAAAATTGAGAAGATTATAATATTATACGATCTTTAATTCAAAAACTAATGTAGTGAACAACTGGTGTAGTGTCTGACAAAGTGTGGATTAATTTAAGAAGAGTTTAAATGCATATATCTCTTGTACGTGTCATCATAAATACAAATTCTGTTGTACCTGTAGCAGACAGTTACATACAGAGAAGCAGGAGGACCCTGAGATCACAAATAGTGTAGGAAGAAAGAGAAATTTTGGATATTTGCTCACACCTATTTCTAAACATTAGAAAATTAGATTAGGAAAAACAAAGTTTTGACAATTTAACAATGTTTTAGCAATGTCACATGAAAATCAATTTTAATTCTGATACAAGATAAGTGCTCGTTGATGCTTTTAAGACCTAGCATTAGGCCAGGAGTAATTAAATGCTATAAATTTCAAGCTATGTCAGAAACATCAATTCCTTACTGAACCTACAAATGTATTTTCATAGTCCACTTCACCCTCAATTTCCTACAGCCATCTCCCATCACTCTACAGCTGCTTCAGGGAAGTAAGAGGGACAGTAATCACAGCTGCCTCAAAGTAATTTGTGCAGAGGAAAAAAACTTATAGTCTTCCTCTTCATAGGAGGTACAGACAAGTCATAATCCAGTCCAGTTATCAACAAGGGAAATATACACCATTCCCCTTTCACAAACGCAGCAGTTTTTATCAAATGCAAATTCTAATTATGGAACAATTTGGTGTAGAAGTGTAGCCATTCTTTCCTACGTGACTGAGTCTAAGGATACTTAGTCCTGAGATGGATAGGAAATTGCCAGTTTGTAGGAAGCTGACTACCATCTTCAAATGGCAGCCTACCAGTAATAATCCCCAGAGAGAGAGAGCTATAAAACACAAAATAAGGTGCTTGCTCCTGCAACTCCTGAGCTACACTGGTCACCAGGGCACTCTCTTCTGAATGTGCACAAGGCAACAGACTGCTGTTCTCAGAAAGATGGCTAGCTGCCCTGATGCTGCCATGAACTATGAACTTGTTTTTCATAAATACAGGTAAAGAGAGTAAAATGTAGAAGACGTTTATCACTATTTCTTGTTGCTTTGGAAAGATGAGAGAAGAAATCTGTATCTTTTCTATACAGTTTAAAAACAACAAAGCAAAACAAACAAACAAACAAACAAAACACTGATACATGGAAAATGGATACTGCATGTATGCAATTTTGGTCTTACTTTTGGCATCTTTCCAAAACACTGACTGAAGAGTCAACGTGCAGAATAAAGTGCTTTCTTCACATCACAGTTGGATTAAAAAGTACCTTCAGTGGCATGCTTTACCCTACATATCCAAGGGGTGATTCAGGGATCGCATTTTGAATGTTTTTAAATGAACTTTATTGGGAATTAGCTGGAGAACTGTAGAACAGCAGGGAGTACTGTTCTGTAGGTAATATATAATGGTTGCCACTTTAAAGAGAATTTGGCATGTGATACATGGAAGTGGCATCTAGTTTGTAATATAGGAATGTTTTATTCCAATTTCTTCAGACCTACCCTTAAAGGATATAATGAACATCCCTACGAATAGCTAACATCATTGTTCTCCTAAACAGAAAACTGAGCTTTGCAAACAGAATGTAGCAAACCAGCTTGAAGAGCTGGACATGACTACAGATCATGTTACAGTCACCACATTTGAAACAATTCAGCGTTGCTTCTTTTTGAAAATCATTCTTAGCTTTTCCCAAGCGGAGCTGAAGATCAGCCGGCACGAGGAACTAATTGACATCTCACATGTAGATTCTGCTACAAATGCTGTAGCAAGCACATGGTGAACATGCACAGGCGAGGGACCTGAACATTTATACCTGGAGGAAAATGATGGAATGTTACCAATAAGTAATGAGTGATTTTCTGTAAAGTTTTGGCATAACTCAAGCAGTATCTCATTTTGTTTAATTTCTGTTTAGTTTCTGTTTGCTGAACGTTTTGCAGACAAAGCAGTGGGTGAAAACTATTTCAGGAATAATAACATGGAAGTGTTTACAGACTGCAAAGAAAGCTGTTCATTGTGAGGAAAGATTTTCAGTTGTCAAAATGAGACAAATCTCAGTTCTGTAAGATGTTAACACCCATAGACAGCTGATTACAGAACCTGAGGGGAAGAGGGAGGTGACGAGGGCAAAGAATTAAAGTCAAATACAGAAACAGTATAAAAGGAGCTGGACCATTATTAGATAAAGTGCTTTTTAACCTAGTGATTTTTGTTCTACGCTTGGCCTTTCAAAAAATTCACTCCTAATCTACTAACATATGTTTAATTACATTAAAATTAAAGGGAGTTAGCTGTTTGGAGCTTGTCCCTCTGCCACTCGGTAATTAACACATCGGAATATGCAGTTCCTGTTATTCCACCGAAAACCAAATCGCTTCTGAACAAGGCAGAGTTGGGTGAGCAATACTCCCACCTAGCGATAGAACTGTAACCCATGTGGAAATGTACTTGAAACAGAGACAAAACCCGGAGCACCTTCGGCTATGCATCACGAGTAGTAACAGCCTACTCAACATCGTCAGTCTGCAAATATAAAGTGCATATGCTATATCGAGAAATATATAAAAGGCTTGTTCTTATGATGTCCTGAACTGTAAGGACACCTTTTAATCTGGCAAT
Source organism: Perdix hodgsoniae (assembly GCA_035772895.1). Classification (NCBI taxonomy): domain Eukaryota; kingdom Metazoa; phylum Chordata; class Aves; order Galliformes; family Phasianidae; genus Perdix; species Perdix hodgsoniae. Next base: position 1,233,717 of record JAPSGF010000117.1, on the reverse strand, counting down.
AACAAATAATAACCTGTTATCCTCAGCCAGCCTCTGCATTTCTTCTAAGAACTATCAGCATGCTCGAGTTTTTTTCTAAAAGGCTGTGAAGTACATTGCTTCACTTGGCCATCAAAAAATGTATAGCCCTCAAAACTCTCTTATTATTGTTCCAAAAGTTTTCAAACTATGGCAAAACCACAACTTTTGTGTTTTGATAATACTGAGAGACATGAGGTATTTTCTGAACAGGGAGAGAATAAAATTCTGGTACCTCTGTTTCTTTGCACAAACCAGCCTTTGAACATAATGCCTTCAAGCAATGCTGTATCATGCTTGTTGGAAAACAATTTTAAAATCACCCCTGCATCTTAACTCTCCAACTTCTGAAAGCAAACCAGTCTTGACTAAGTGCAACATCACTGATGATTAAGTACTAACAAAGCATTTATCAAAGCAGAGAAGTAGCAATTTTAATATTTTTAACAAGTCTATTCACTTAACAAATGTAGATGTAACCAATTTTCAAAGAGTATTTAAATGTTATTTAACTTAATGAAAAAATTCAACTAGCTTTTTTGTCTTCTTTTCAAAATGGCATCCTAAATTTCTTTTAACATGTCCATTCCACTCAATGGAATTCAATCAATTTTTGAATATTGTGAATCTGATGTTTAAGGAAGAAAAAAAAAATACACATATATCTACTGAGGACTTCCTTCGCTAAGGCTACTCAGAAACTAAAGGTACTCCTAGCTAGAACTGTGTCCTACTTGAAACTTCATTTTTCTGTATAGACTGATTCAGTGCAGTATCTACTACTGGTTCTACGGTTTTCATCCTTGTTCTTTTCATCTGTCCACCTAAGATACATGAAATATCTATAGCCACATTTTGCTTCTCCTTTCTATTGTCCCAAGAGAGAATAAAAAATGCTGCATAGTTTTTCTCTTTTGTTATTTCTGCTTGTTTGTTTTATATAAACTTTAAAAACATATGTCTGTAAAGTGCCTCAGGCTTACTAGATGCCTTAGGCCTTAGACCTTCTATTGTCTGTCAGCATTCTCCCCTTAGGTAATTCACATTCTTTTAAAATTGATTGGACTGTGAAATGAGATACTTTCCATTGTCTGATGATGGGGAAAAAAAAAGAAAAAAAAAAAAAGAGCAAAACTTGCTTTGCTCATACATTCTGTGTACTATGAAAATAAGACTGACAGCTTCTACTTCCCTAACACTGCCAGGGAATTCATTTCCTCCTCAGCTTGCATTGCATGGCTGGATTTTATTTTGTATTTGTTTGGGTGTGGATGAGGAAACTGTAGATTTTCCCCAACTCTTCAACTAGACTAAAATGTATACATCATAAATTCCATCAATACCAACCACATACGTCCCCCTAGTGATTTTAACTATGTATGTTTTAGTTAGTTACAATCTTCTAGGTACCTGTACTCTCTTAGGTGAGAAAATCTAACCTCACATGACAGGACTTTTGAGAGATGTATACAGCAGAGTGAAAAAATAATTATTCCATGATACTGACCAGTACTTAATTTTGTCAGTCATCCAACTTCTGTATACTATTATATAAGCAAACAAAGTTCAATATACTTGTCAAAAATACTAAAATTTTTATACCAAAATACTAAATTTTTTGACAAAAGCTATTTAGAATGAATCATTTTTAAATAGTGCGTACAAAATAAATTTTATTAATGTTTTGTAGATGTAGTATATTGTTTGTTACTGTGTTTCATTAATCATTTTTCTGAGGTAAGGACAGAGATACGACATTGTTTTGGAAGTATTACATGATTTTCTAATTAACAAAGTTCTATTGCTCAGATATGATTATGTTTTTTATCGGTACTTGGCAGTCTAAAGTAATTGATAAAATGATGATGAGACTTAAGATCTTGAGTGAATTTCAGCATCTTCCAGAAATTTCAGGCAGAAGCTTACCTGCTCCAGTCCTTGCCTCTACTGCTCTCCAAACAGCTATACTGAACATCTGTTGCAGGCTTCCCAGAAATCTGCCAATTTCAAACCACTCTGCACTCAAGAGGAGAGAAAAAGCTTTCATGGATAACATTCTGCCAACTACCATGTCTCTTATATATCAGTTGGTAGCAGCTGTGGCTAAACAGCAAGAGGATAGATTTAATTCTTGATAGGCCATTTAAGATTTCATGGGTCATAACCAGCATCTTAAATTCCATCTGGAGACCACAAAGGAGACACTGTAAATACCACAGAAGTATATCAATTGGTCCCAATAAAATACCCTCTTCAGTAAGTGGTGATTATGCACTGCCTGAGTGTCAGCTCCTAAGAGATTCTAAGCTAGAACCTAAGTCTAAGAAAATAAATGCCTTCACGTCTCCACACTTACAAAAAAAAAGACAAACATAAATCAGACTCAGAAAAGTCACAGTGTGAGAGATAAATCTAAGAAACATATGATGTTAAAATAAAAATGGGGAATCCATTCATCCAAATTACCAAATATTATATATGTCTTACAAATGCTGTCACCATTTTGATAACTGAATATGTCCCTGCTAATAGTCACATTTCATTTAGAATGTGTTTTCTCTCACCTTAGGGGGCTTGAGAATTGTTTCTTTAATACAGAGTCAAGGCAGATAGTTCAGCATCACTGGAGCGAGGAGAATTGTTTCCACTGTCTGTTGTTAAATTCTTAGTAGCAACTTATATGGATATGCATTTGTCATCCTAATCTTACTACCCACCTAGATGCATCTTGTACTGGATAGTTTTTGTCTTATTTCTTTATCCCCAGAATGTTCAGTTTAAGTCCTAATGACTCATTCAACACTCTAGTGAGTGGTCTGAGACATAATTGCCTCATCTCAAGTCTTTGTGGTCAGCATAACTGTACTGTACCAGTATTAGACTCACTGATTGATAAATACAATGTATGAACAAATACAGATGGAAGTAAATCAGTGTTCATTCTGATTTGATGTCATTCAGATATTAAAAAACTTACATAACTATATTAGTAAACTATATACAGACAATTATTATTATTATTATTTTTCAACGTGAAGGTTACCCACAGATGTAGCTCCTCCAGGAAGCCTTTTTCATTAGGGAATTAAAAAAAAAAAGGTTTATGAGTAAGTATAAAACAGTCTATTTTTGCCCCTCTCTGCAGCTGTATTCCTTTGCTTTTGTCACTGTACCACTGTAAGAGCTTTTTCTGCACATATGGTTCAAAATATCCTCCAACTGCTTTGAGACTCTTTAAATACCTCAGCACCTGCCACTGCAACCTAAATCCTGCTCCCTCCTGTGTACATATAAATACTGAGGCACATATGGTAGTTTATCAAAGTCCTGAACACCTAGTCTATATTATTTTATGCAGAGTGATAATTTGCTTTCAGAAAGCTCTAACATTCATCAGATCACAAATTCAGACACATCTCCTCTTGAGACCTTTAGAACTACTACTGTGCTTTAAACCGCATTAAAGAAAAAAAAAGTCTACATCACATGGAGAAAGGAGAAGCTTTGCTTGATTACTGGAGAAAAAACTGTCAGAGCCCTCTTAATAGGTATGATACATTCCAGTTCAGACTTTAATAAAGTGTGCTGCTCTTACTTCTCTTTTTCACTTGTATTCAGAAGCTTGAAGTACAGATTTTTCTGTTTTGCAAAGTCTGCAATTGAGTGCTAAAAGCCACCTACATTTGTTCAGTTTCAAAATAGTCATAAACTTCAATATTTCAAGATTCCAAGCTCATCATGAAAACAACCTCAGTAATCAAATGTTCTACTACAAACCAAAGGAAAAACATGCCTCCACTTAACGTTTCTCAGAATTGGGGCAGCAATACTGTAGAATATTAATATGCATAGAACAAGTTTCCCATAGAATTAATAAGCAAATCTGATAGGATAAAAGAAGAAAGGGAAGAAAAAATAATGTGGGAAAAGAAAGAATTAAATATTACATTTGACATTTGAACATGGAACTGAATATAATGGAGCTCAGAGTTTCAAGTAAGCAGGATAAGTATCAGCAAGAGGGGCAACAGGAAAATGTAGCGGCAATAACTACATTGTTTGGTTGCTACCCGTGACAAACCATTCACAAATGAACTTATACTAACTACTGTGAGAAGTCTCCAGACAACAGTATCACAGAATAAAGATATTACAACTCACTATTGTTTCTATGTTTTACACTCAGTTGTCATTTAACATGCATTTTTGTTCTATTCGTTATTTACTTATTTATTTAAAATAGAAAATGAGAATTCAGAAATTCCAATCATTCGCATTTTACATGCAGGAGTTCAAACTTTATCTCAGTTTGAATCTGATTGTTATATTAATTCCCATTCCAAGACAATATTTGCATAGAACAATTTGCAGGCATAAAGCTTCTTTGAAATTTTCATTTTCAGCATTTTTCGTCATACAATTCACACACACACAGAAAAATGAGATAAAATTTCTTCAGCACTATTGTCTTTCTTTTGAACCCAGCACCTTGAAAAGAAAAAAAAAAATTCTTTGGATTCAATGTTTCAGTGAATATTGTTGTTTTCAAGATATCTATCTTTTTTCTTCATGAATGCTAACTACTGAACAAGACAGTGATTCATTTATTTATTTATTTATCTATTTATTTATTTATTTTAGATCATATATAAGAGCAGTCTTATTCTGGTATAATAAATGCACTGAGGTTGATTAGGGAAGCATCGTTTTGATTGAAAAAGAAAATTGAGATTTGCAGTCTATGAACGGGAAATACTTAGGATTCGGGAGAAGCCCTTCATAGCTATTGGAAGGACAATACAGCAAGCAATCCAAATGAGTCCCTGGAGAGCACCAAAGGCAAGAGAGATGCTCTGCTGGATCAGCTGGCATCCAGAGGTTCCTTCCAACCTCAACTACTGTGTGATTCTATGATTTGGAAGCATTTTATTTGGCTATGGAGAAAAACAAAATGCTTTTTTTACCAAAAAATATTCAATTACCTACTGCCAGTACTAATAGCAATTTGATGATAAGGCAAAAGGAAATGATTTCAAACTAAAAGGGAGAATAATTAGATTGGACATAAAGAAGATTTTTACAATAATGGTAGTGAGGCAACTGCATAAGTTGCCCAGAAAGGTGGCGGATGCCCCGTTCTTGGAGATACTCAAGGTCAGGCTGGATGGGGTTCGAAGCACACTGGTCTAGCTGTAGATGTTCCTGTTTATTGCAGGGGAGGTGGACAAGATGACCTTTATGGGTCCCTCTCTGTTCAAGTGATTCTATGATATTATTCAGTTTTCTTTCCCATCCCAGCTACAGCTTCATGCAATGCCATATGCAACTGGAACAGAAACACCAAGACAGTGGCCACACTTTATAGCTACACTGTGTGAAGTTAAATCAACAGCCAGTAAGCAAAGCAGTCTTTCAGCTCAATTCCCTTATACATTCTGCAGTTTCCCCACCAAAGCAGAACTTATTTTTTTTTGCTTTGTACTAAAATTAAATCTCCACACCTCCTGAGATAGCTACTCCTTCAACTCCCGTATCTCATGCAAATGAGTACATTCTTGTTGTTGAAGGAAATTTACACCATTATAAGACACACAGTACCTTCTCTATGTGCTTTTTTAGTTCTCCTTCGTCTTAGGAGGTAGAAAAGTTTCATGTACAATGTCTAGAAGCTACTACTACTAGAATACATAATGCATTCCAAGACACGGATTCTGCACAAAATGCTGACAATGATCAGCTTGGTTTCACTTAGTGGGAGTCCCCCATTTTATTTTAAACAACTTCTTTTAGCATCATGACAGGCCTATGGCACAAGGGTAGGCACAGTGGGAGTTAAATGTTGCACCACATTTAGAGGCAGTCAGAAAATTCTCCCATGGATTATTTTTATTCTTGCAGTGATTTTGCTTCTGAAAGAAAAATGGTTTATTATAAAACCTTTACTGCTGGGTCCCACACAGGAGTTAGCTGTTCCATATTTAGACACCTCCTATGCAATCAGCAGTTACAGGATTTAGCTTGACTATAAAGGACAATACTGCACAGGCAGAGCTAAGTGTTTCTAACATGATAAACACTGCAGTACCGAAAGATCTCTAATGTGTTTCTGTCAAGTTACTGTATGAACAAGGACTATTTCACCACACTGTGGTTGCTACAGCACAAACCAAAAGTCCTGAAGCAAGAATTTTTAAAAGAGGAACAGCAAATTAGAATGATACATCCAAAATCCTATTTCAGCAACTTCTCTTTATTTTACTATGGGAGAGTTTTATTCTGAATCTGCTCTTCCAAAATCCTAACACTTATGTAGGAAATCTTTGCTCCTATCAACCCATTGCTGAGTTGAGCGAGAGCTGATTCATCACTGTGTGCAGGGAGGAAGGGAGGAAGAATCTTGGTAGACAGAGGACAGGAATATTGCAGAACCATGCCTACACTGAATCTCACTGTTAGTGGAAAACTTTACTTCCCTGTAATGTTATTGTGGGACTACCAGAAAATTCCCTTTACTAAGAGAAAAATATGATGTCAACTGGAATCAAACACCACTTTCCACTAGTTTTAGACTACACAGCTGAGAGAATATCAGAATTTGATTCTTTAGTTTCCTAATATAGAACTGTGCCTCTGCACATATTCACCTGCAATAGTTAAGAACTAAGCAGAAGTCTTATATTTCAAAAGAGCACACCAGCACTGTTTTCGGGTATCATAAAGTTGGAACTTGTCAGTATTTCCTGTAAGCACCACTAGATATTTCAAGACGTGGAGTGTTCATTGGAATCTTTCTTTATTAATGCCCCCCACAGGAAACCACCTATGCAGGACAGGTGAGACATTGGCTTTGGCGCTTCTTGCGATTGTCTAATTTATATACATATAAAGTTTCTGAAGGTTGTAGGGTGTTACATGTCCTAAACTTTGCCTTATGCTAAGAGCTGTTGGCAACTGGGAATTTCACAGAAAAAATTATTCATATTTGTCAGTAATTTTTAGCTATATGTGCAACAGTACTACATACTGCAATGCTAGATTAGTAGTCCATACAGCACAGGATCATAACACCAATAGAATCATATCATGGTTTTAGTTGGAAGGAACTGTAATGATCATCTAATCTAAAACTCCTGCCATGCTCAGGAACACCTCTCACTGTCAAGGCAAACTTCAAACACTTCCAAAATTGGGCAAAATTTCTCTGATATAACTGCAATGTCTATTTCATCATCCACATTACAAAAAAATTCTTCCCTGTATCTAATCTGAACCTACCCCGGTTCAGTTTAAAACTACTATAACTTAACCTTTCCCGCCTCTACAAGCCCTGGTGAAAAGTTTTCTTGTCTTTCCTATAAGTCTCCTTTACAGAAATAACAAAATGAGGACTCCCCACAGCCTTCTCTTCTCCAGGCTGAACCTGGAGCAATCTGCCTTCACTTTTCTTCATAAAAGAGGTGCTCCAGACCTCTCTCTGATCATGGTCACAGTCCTCAGCTGGAAATGTTGCAGCAGCTCTGCATCATACTTGTAGTGCATCCCAGGCCTGGATGCAGTACCTCAGATAGGTCCTCATGAAGGCAAAGCAGAGAGACAACCCCATCCCTCACCCTGCTGGCCGCTACTCTTTTGTCCAGCCTAGGATGCTGTTGGCCTTCTGGGTTGTAAGCACACTGTCAGCTCATACCCAGTTTTTCATCCATGAATATCCTCTTTGGCAGGGCTGCTCTCTATTAGTTCACTGTCCAGTCTGCACTGACACTGTAGATTGCCCAGTGTCACCAGTGAAGATATTAAAGAGTTTAATTACATACTCTAATTTTCATATGAAAATCATTCGATTTCTAGGAATACTGTCAAATCATTTGATACTGTGTCAACACAATTCAAATTTAAACAAAATATAATAACCTTTGCTGGACTACTTGAGCTGGACTACTCTTGATTTATATTCAAAAAACCAAATTCACTTTGAATTACAAGATATTTTGAAAATCAGTGTTATCAGTAAATGAAATTGGTACGGAGACACAAATTATACATGTGAGGTTGACAACTGATTTTACATGTGAAACATAAAGAAAGTGCAATTATCCGTGAAGAATAACAGCTCCCAAAGAGAACTTACATAAAATTACTCTTTTTTTCTTTTCTTTTTGTTTTATTTTATTTTAAGCATAATATATTTTTAATCTTATCTAGTTGTATCCTTTTAGATCCTGCTTAACAGAGCTTAAAATCGTTGTTTTTCTGCATAGGTCATCAATAAGTAGGTCACTATGCTGACAAAATGATGATTGCTCTGTCAGTCCTTAGCACTGTCTTTCATTAATCTGCATTAGCATGTGGCTGGCAGATCATGAAAATAACAACTGGACTTCCATAGATTCTAACTGGAAACAATTGTTTCTGTTAACTTAATTAATTAATTAATTTTGTATGTTAGAAAATTAGAGATTGTCCTACGTTGACATCATAGTACTTTAGTGACCTGAAAGATGTTTTTTTCCTGTCAGAAGCAAAGATACACACTTTATTTTTCTAACATAAATTTTATATCAAACTATTTTTTTAAAGTCTTATAATAATGGCTGAAAAGCTACAGTCCAAAAAAGCTTCAGGAAATTGATATTTAAGGAAAATTATGTGAAGCACTCTGCACCAATGCAGGTGTTGCTTATATGGGCTGATGGCAAAGTAATAGAACTTTGCTAGGATTATGTAGTACAATTGAAAGACTAAGCCTGCTTTTAAACAGCATTTTACTAAAATGACTAGTGTTTGAAACGTAATAGTACAACATCCTTTGAAGATCTCTTATAAATTCTATTGTCCTTTATGCACTACTCAACCACTTAGCTTTCACTTTCCCCAGTGATTTTGTCCTTTTAGCTGGGATAGGGTTAATTTTTTTCCTAGTAGCTGATATGGTGCTGTGTTTGGAATTGAAGACGAGTATAATGTTGACAACATGCAAATGTTTTAATTGTTGCTGAGCAATGCTTACACTAAATCAAGGATTTTTCTCAGGCTTTCCTGCTGGCAAGAAGATGGGAGAGTACTAAACTAGGATAGCTGACCCACACTGGCCAAGGAGGTGTTTTAATCCATACAGTATCATGCTGAAAAATACAACTGGTGGAGTTGACTGAGGTGACGGCTGCATCTCAGGGACAGTCTGGTCATTGGTCAGCAAATTATGAGCAATTGCACTGTGCATCACTCACTTTGTATATTATTATTTCCTCTTTCCTTTCTTATTAAAGTTATCTTTAATATCTAAAGTATTATCTTTATCTCAATCCATGAATTTTACTGTTAGCCAATCCTCTCCTCCATCCCACTAGGGGTGAGAAGTGAGATCAGCATGTGCAGTGCTGAGCAGCCTTCTGGGTTCAACCACTATAGATTTGTCCATTATTAGATTCATGCAAACTGTACATTCTCCGGCCATTGCTGTTTCTAATCAATGCCATATACTAAGAGCCAGATTCTTCTTCTGAAGAATATAGGTTAACTACAGCATACTCAAATTCTTTATTGTATTTGCATGGAATTGAATTTATTTTTAACTTGAATTAATTTTGTTTTAGCCTAATTTCAGTTACCAACCTTCAGAAAATAGGTATGTGTGAATTACACTGCACTCTGTAATTCATGTCAGAATTTCTACACACTCCATCTATACATAAATTTTTTTAGTAAGACAACAGAAAAAAAGGCACTATTCAAATCTCTAAAAGCATGAAAAAAAGCTGTAGTGACCACAGAGAGGATAGATGATGGAAGGAATGATTGCTTTTGTTCTTTAAAATCACTGCCATTTCAATAATCAAACTGGCATGATTTGCAAGCAGTGCATCATGACAACTGAGGGGTAGTAAGTAACAGCTGAAGGCTTTGGCAGAGCCAGGAAAATCCTGCAGCTAAGTTATTAAATAACAGGTAATACAGATCCCTAGTCTTAACTAGATTGTAAACATGTTTGTCTTTTCACACCTTGCTCTTATTGGCTAAAGCTGAATCGTCTTATTTTCCCCAGTCTCTAAATATGTTTATACACAAAGTATTTTGGTTCTCTAACGTTTCCATGGCAAAGAGATAAATGCCATCATCCCTTCTCACTGTAAACACAGACAATGTTTTCCTTCTAAAGTAAGTACTTCTCAAGAAGGAACTCAGGTAAACAGTGTACTGAGACTCTTAACAACTGATACAGTTCAGGAACTGTTTTGCTTCCACATCAACAAAGATAAAGATTTATGCCAACAGAATACAATTTTTTAATTGCTTTTTTTTATTAATAAGATTATGAGAACTGTTAGCAGAGACTTGTAAAAATCTCGGCCTTTCATACTGCTTCAAAACATGCAAATTATCTGCACTGGTTATTTTTGTAGAAAGCACAGACTTAATGCAAATATTCTACACCATAGTGCTTTCACTTTCTACTTATTATCTTCATGCCTTGTGACTTGAAAAAAAAGAGAGGATTGTTTGAAAGAACATCAGTAGAACTTGGGACTTAAAAGTACTGCTGCTTTTTTGCTTTGGCATCAAAACTGTTATTTCACTCCTAGTCTTTCACGGGACCACACCTCTTGGTCATAAGTGAGAGTGTAAAGGAGTTCTATAATATGCCATCCACATTCACTGAGCCAATTTTAGGAAACCCAGAAGTCTTGTGTTAAAATTAATTACGCTACTGGCATATGGATTATAAGTGACTAAGTTCTTTACCATGTTCTACGCAGCAAGCTAAGAGCCTACTTTAATAAACATAGACAAAAGCAGCAGCCAAATTATCCTGCTAAGAAAAACAGATCACATATTTTAGCACAGAAATCACAACAGTGACAAAATTGTGAACTGACTTGGAAGTTAGACATGCACCATATACAAGCTGACAGTGTTTTTTTACAGTATACTATTTATTCAGCTTTTCTTATGCATGAACACCTGTAAATACTGACTCGAGAGCCACAGAATCATTTAGGTTGGAAAGGACTTCTGGAGATTTTCTAGTCCAATCCCCTGCTCAAGCAAGGTCAGGCCAAGATCCTGTCCCACTGAATTCTGAATACTTCCACAATTGGATTACTACTGTTATTTAGCAAGTAGACTGGATATCAGTTTCATTCAACAATTTTCATTGTTCCACAGCAGTAGTGCTGATTGAACAAAGGGGGAATCTACAGCTATTTTACAACTTCCTAGCTGACATTATTGTTTTCCTAGAGAGTTTTTTCTTATGGAAAAATAAACAAACAAACAACAACAACAAAAAACACAACAAAACTTTAATGCATTTGTAAACTTTCAAACATTTTTCAGATATTAGCATCAATACCATACACACAAAATAAAGGGTAGTACTGTATAAAGTATGGCAATATATTAAATGAAAATAGTATCTTACTTAACAATATTGAGAAGTTTATATAATTACCATTTGCATGGTCCTGAAGATTTCAAGAGATAATGGAAGGCCCTAAAAGAACAAGGTTTTATTTCAGACATAGAACGTTTACAGAAAGGGAAGAGAGAAAATTCTCTTAAGAACTTCAACTAAGACCTAAGTAAATAAAGGAAGCAATAAAGTACTCTTCCCTCTATTTGCATTCCACTCTCACTTGCGACAGTTCATGAAGTTGCCAATAATGCCTACGCTTTTGTGATATCTGATCTCTAAGAATAAGACCAAAATCTACATTCCTTCTTTGAGAATATGATTAGCTATTTGTTCAATAGCACAAACAACCTGACAGTCATAAAAGAAATTTTGCCTTTGTAACATAAGCGCAGCCATATTTTAATACAGCTTCAACAGGAAAGAAAAACAGATAAACAAGACATAACATACTATCCCTTACTATAGCTCTGAATGATTTGAAATCATCCGTTTGACTCTGTCTTAGCTTATTTTTGTGGAAGTAAGAAAGTTGACCTAATCACACTTCAGCTCCCTCATGAGATTACCTTCTGTGCTTCTTTGTCCTTTTCTGCAGGAAAAAAAAACTATTCTCTACACTGTCACTATACCAAATCATTCACATTTATGCTAGGGGTGAATTTTCACTGCTATAATTACAAAGAATGTTCTTTCTACTGCAATTATTTATCCTTTAGTTTTCGCAGATAAAATATTTTCACATTATTCAATTAAGTATTTAAGTAATTCATTCAGTAAAGAAAACCCACACACTGAAACATTTCACTCAGTTGAACAATATTCATGGCAATTATTTAAGAGGAAAATCAAACTCAAGTTAAAAGCCAGTAAAGACCCAATGCTGCATCTAATATTAGAATTATTATAGTGATAGTCGGGCTTTCACCATGAGGCTTTGATAGGAAGCATTAACTATGAAAAGCATTTCAGTATCAGCTATGTGCTTTAGCATTTGATGGTTCTCTATTAAATGTTTGTCTGAAAGAACATTTTAATGATCCTTCTTAGAACACAGCATTCTGACACCAGCAAGGTTCTGAAAACCTCATGAAAATGAAAGTTCTACTGATTTTCATGGAGCTAGGTTCAAAGTATTTCATTATTCTCAGAAACAACTAAGTTGTATCATGAGGCTTTATTTCACCACAGAAAGCCAGAATTCTTCAGGAGGAAGATTTACCAACAGAAGAAACAGATGGCCCTACCCGTGGACAAGAATGACAATAGCATGCCAATTCAGCACTTGTGAAGAGGTCTTTGATATTCACTGTACAACAATATTTCAGGACATAAATAATAAGAACCTTTTTTTCAATGGTAGAATGCTTCAATGGAGGAACACTAAAGAAAGTGCAGATCTGGTCCCAGTAGGGAAACTAATTCTCTGAAACAAAAGCATATGCTCTTTTGCACTATTACACAGCAGGACTAAAATGACTCCCCAGGCTCTTTGAAAACAAATTAGATATTTGAAGCTTGACTAAAATAACGAAAGTGTGCCCACCTCACTGGAAAGTGCTGCCAAAGAGAGCTTGATGAACCATTTGTGCACGGTTTAGCATTTCTAAAAAAAGGGAACTTGAATAGTCCCAGATTGAACTTCTCAATCTCCTTTCCAATAGACCCCTTCATTACGAGGCTCAGTCAGACTTTCTTTAACTCAAACTGCAGTGAAGGGTAATCTAGAAAGTGTGAAGTAACACCTAGAACATAAACAGACTTATGTTAGGACTAAGAGGAGGAACCAGCTTTTCTTTCTTTCAGTCCAGGGGAGGGATGGGGATAAGAGCAGATTAAAGGATAATAAACTTTTAAAAAGCACTATGAGGGAAAGATAGTCAGATCTAAATAATACCTTGAGTCTCACAAGTAGATAGCACTGCCGTAAATGAATAAATGTACATTAACCCTTGTGTCACTGTTACTGCACAAATCTCAGATCTGAATTCCCATAAAACCTTCAGAGTTTTCTTTACCTTTTTGTGGTTGTTTTTCTGAAAGGTTCTCAACAATGTCATGAGCATATCATTGCATTTGCACTAAGATACTCTGGAGATGAGCAAGGAAGAAAATAAAGTCCTGTGAGATTATCCAGAGTTATTATATTTTTATTTCTTTGGTTACACAAAGACATTTAGAAACGTTAAAAATGTTAAAAAGGGAGAAAGAACAGTACATAAAGAATACTACGTAAAGAATACTAACAATGAATACTTCAGGAATGCTAAGTACTGAAATTCCTTTATTTCACATCTCCTAGACAGAGAGAAGATGTTCTAAAGCTTAGTTGTGGACTTTAAGAGAAAAATAAAATGTTAAGTCTGTTTTCCTTCACATAATTAGATATTCTTCATTGTCGGCAACATCCTAAACTGCAATTGCACATCCTCGAATTTTTTTTAAAGTACCTTCCTTATATATGCTGGGCAGTGGACTTCCAGAATATAAAAGAAACGCACCCAAACAATTTTGTATACTAATTTTTAAATCCTAAATGGAATGCTTCTAAACAGTGGCCAGATTGTTATGTGTTCTGCATCCATCAAACTCACAGATTATTACTGATGTTTTCTGACCAATTTCAGGGGAAAACAACAACAACAAAAGGCTTTGAATTTTACATAATTTCTTCTAAATTCCTAATATACATATATGCACAGGTAATCAGAGCAACAGCAGCGTAACAAACCACTGCTATTCTTCATGCAGCATATATATTTGTCCAAATAAATGAAACTTTCCTTAGAATTTCACTACATTTATTCAAAGTCCTGTGGTCTAGAAGGAGAAAATGTTATCTGCTAAGTACCATATGTACTTTACATAGTATTAAGCTAAACAATTAGATTTGGTCACTCAAGTTTTCTATATTTAAGCTGCTTCATTCATTCTTTAATGGGATAAAGTAAACACATTTACTTAAAACCTTTAATCCCGTCCCTAAGCTAGTTAAAACTAATTAAAAATTGGACATAAATTTTATTCTACAGAATTATTAAGGATTTCTTTCCTACAATCCATTTCTCCATTTAGCCCTGACACAGAGTGGTTCTAATCACTAACTGCAGATGCTTTTGATGACTGCAAACTGCTCTGAATTTCAATAGAATAAATAATTGTTACTGTCAACAGTAAATATTTCATTATTTCAGCAGGACAAACTCTGCTTCCAGTCACAATTTGAAGTCACACAGCAAATTAAAGGGAGTTACACAAGGTTTATATGTGCAATTTAAAATAATTCTTAGCTCATACTTTTTTCTTTAGCAGTAACTTTTTAGAAAGCTTTTTAGGATGATGACACTTTAAATACATATATTTTTGTCATTAAATAAACTTAGAGTTTGTATTCTTTTAAAGTCTTAGTTTGCAATAGCATTCGCAGTCTATATTTGCATGTAAACATTACTGTCTGTTTCGTTTCATTGTAGTCAGACAGTCCATTAAACTGGTATTATTAATTGCTGTACTGATGTTATGTAGCACAATCATTTGCATGTTACCTTTTATAAAAGAAAAGCAATATCCTGGTACTCATTTCAAGTGATAGTTTTTGTTAGAGTTCATGAAAACCAAGCCGTTTCCTTCCCCCCCCCCCCCCCCCCCCCCCCCCCCAAAAAAAAATAGTATAAAAATCTGCTTGAGTGGCCGAACAGTTCTCTCCACTTTGCACCAGTTTAAAACAACTTAAAAATGGATCAGATACAAACCCTTTTATTAATTTCAGATCTCATACAGTAATTATATTCTGTGTCATTACAAAAAGGCATCTGAGATGAAATTAGCATTTGTCATTTAAGAAGAACATCCCATTATTTGCCTGGCTCAAATTTTTCTTAATTAAACTCATTAATCAGAGATCCAGTATCATACTGGAACAAACATGTAGGACAAATTGTCTTACATTTTATGCAACTTATTTTTCACTGATTTCACTACAGAGACTCTGTCAGGAAAAAGAACTAACATAACATTGCCATTAATATAACCCTACCAGATACAATTTGCCTCTAATATTCAAGTGTAGTAAATTATTAATAAATGCACACATTCTTTATTAATATTGTCATAAACCAGTCACTAATGAAATCATCATTTATGTCAATACATGATTCTTGCAATAGAACAAATCATGCTGAGGCACTGCTAGTGTAGACACTAAGTACTTTTCTCACCCTGTAATCAGTTTTGATGTTCTTCATAATTGTAAACCACTCCTGCTTCCTTGTTCACTAGGTGAGCTTTATAAAATCCTTTCTCAGATAACGAGCATAAACCCTTATTTAATTTAAGTGAATTGGTGTGGGGGAAGATGTAACTGTGAGTGAGTCACTATAGAGCTTATCAGACTCCTCCACAGACCCTATCACTGTGAAACCTTGGGATTCTGGAATGTAAGACAGAGAGCAAAAAGGTATCTGTTTGCGTCTAAGAGTAAACAAGGGGTTCTTTTTGTATGCAGCATTAATCTTATCACACTTAAGTAACCTTTCGTCCTTTATCACCGTTGTCTGGGAGAAGCTAGGCCCAATTAACTGATTAGAGGGACAGGAATTTCTTGCTTGTAAGTGAATGGTACATAAGATGTATGTTGAACACAATAAAGAACTATTCTGAGAACTATTATGGTGCTACAAGAAACTGTGAGAGATCCCTGACTTCACTGGGCGCCGACAAGTTGATATAAGTATTCCAACAAACCTTTTTGACAATAAATGCAAAGATTAAGAAAAGCAGACGGTGTCTCACTTAGGAAACCCATTCTGGTACAAGCATACCAAAGAACATGTTTGTTCATCACACACTCACTCAGGGACACATACTTTATTAAAGAAAACAGGGGTCTTCCAACACAAAAGAGAACCACAGAAATCCTTGTTGAGGTGCCCCATAACTGTAGTCCCCATCCGAGTATAACATACAAATAGAAGTACCTACTTTCTAACTTCTCATTCCATGTGGATGAACTCTACTATTGAGAATGAAGAATTTGTAACAGGGTCTATTAAACTAATTTAGTCCTTACGATATCTGATCAAACATATTCATCACACAGATAGCTATGAAGGGTAGTATCAGGTCCCAAAAGAACCAGAGGAGGCATCTGGAATAGAGACTATTTGTGCCGAGCACTTTAAGTACATAGCCAAACTACACAAAAATTGAAGACCAAGAACGTAAGAGTAGCAGATGATCACTGACTAAATGTAGTAGTCTAAATGTAGCAATGAGGGTCACAGATGCCTTTTTATGGAAGCTGTAATCTTAAAGGGAGCATAGAAAAAATGAAAGTAGCAAACTACAGGTGGCTAGGAAAAATGAAATTGCTTTTATATTTTGAGGAAAAATAACATTAAACTGTACTGTGTTGGGAACCAATGTAATAGAGCAATAAGGACCAGCTTCTCTGCAAGAGATGGTGAGGAGTGGAGTAGAAATGACACCATCAACATCCAGAAGGGTGGATTATTTCAGTGCCCAGACATTGGCTGTAAAAGTCACTGTGTGACCACTCTAATACAAGTCTGTCATCAATTGCATTGCAACACACCCTGAACCAACAATCTGAACTGTTATAAATTCAGAATTTATTTATATATGTTACAATTATGAGGTGTTGGTTTTTTTGTCAGCTGATCACAGAACTAGCTTCTGCTTCTGACCAATGTGTTGGTGGATACATAGATGTAACTCATCTTTAAAAGAGGATGAAAGTCTTTAACAAGCTTGAAAATCTTCACAAAATTGCAGGAAGGTTAATTTTTAGGCCTTGTCTTTGTAAGATCAAGAAGGAAAACCTTGGCTGGTTTGCTTTGAACCACATAAATCATGATTTTATGGTGATACAGTAGTGGACCTTGACTCTGTGAAAGTAAATTCCTCACCTATTCATTTCTACATGTCATCAACCTCTATTATATTATAGGACAGCTGTTGAGAGTAATATTTATTCAACATGTGTATTTTATATGCAAAGCACACACAGAAGCAATCGTTTCAGTATTTTCAAACAAAAAGGCTTGAGCTATGCCTAGTGACTCCTTCTCTCTTTCCACAGATCCAGACTTGATAAATAGTATGACAACTTGATTTATTGCTTTTTGTGTCTGAACAGATATCCTGAGTGGTTAAAATGTGCAGACATATGCAAAATATATGGTATTTTTACCTTGTGTATTATCACTGCCACCCATGAACATTTAGATGAGATGGTACTTTAGTTATTTCACTTCTGATGGATTATCTTAAAATTATGCCTTCTGTGTATCCTCTGAATAGACACTGTCCTTGGAGGGGCTGAAATATACCCTTACTCAAATCCAAACACTTTAGATGCTGAATGACGATTGGAAGTATAAACAAAGAAAACCTGACTGAATTTATAGATATTCAAAAATTAGTCTTACTTGTTCTACGAAACAGTAGTAAATGCCTCAATTTCAAACTGCTTTAATGCTTAACAGCTGCAGGAAACAATATCACAAAGTTTCATAGCCATCTCTTATGCTTCAGGAAGCTCAGTTTCTCTTGCCTCAGAAATACAAGACTGAGGTCCTGGGAATCAGACTGACTCTATCAAGTCTTTGGAAGGCCATGCCTACATTGAGGAACAGACACATCTGTGAGACTGTTATACACTGTAAGTCAGTGACTGCATTGCAGACAATCTGAGTAGGCACAGGCCAGCACTGTGCTATGTTGCACATTTAGCTTGTCCTTCATGTTTGCATTATGCTATGAGTATTCCTTGACCACAAGATAAAATAGCCAGCTGATCATAATTGAGAAACTTGTAGGCAGTTTTCACTTGGCACTTGTGTTTTACCACTTATGTGTCCTTGTCTTTGTTTTATAATGAAGTAGCCTGCGCTCATGTGAACATCCTTTTTCCTAATAGTAAGAAAGATGAAGTGGATTGTTTTCTTCTACAAAAATCTGCTACGACCAATAGGGGCCATAATGGGATCTGTTCAGGGATTTGTTCAGAGCTGAAAATTTCAGTGTTTCCAGCACCTGAGAGAACATAAGATAACCTGTTCTCTTTCTGCTTCTAGTGTTAGCTTTGTTACACGCTGTTTTACACAATGTCTTACTGTATGAGTGCACTTCTTACTATGATCATAACACCACAAAACATTACATCAGTATAATACAGAGATCTGTAGTATCAACTCAATGCATTGTTGACAGTGCTCAGATTCACAGAAATATTTTATCTTGGGGTTATGGGTGGCATTTCCAGAGGAAAATATTATTAGGCTGGTCATAATGTGTGGACATCATCCACAGAATCTTGGATATATATTATTCCAAAAACAGTCTGAATGTCCTTGCACTCCACTCCTCAGTACTCCACCTAACAACAGATGTTCACATGGAGCTATGTCAGATAACTTTTCATAGATTCTGCAGATTAACTTTGCTTTCCTTAACACACCCATAGGGGTAAAAAGCCTAAGACACTAAAAATACTCCAAGTTTATTAAGAGAATCAGAAAGCTATCAGCACCACAGAAGGTAGACAGACATCCAACACTTGTTAGGGCTTCATGTCTCTTGCCAACTAAAATCATTTGATATTTGAGTATCTTAGACCAATTCTTATATTGTTATCTTTAACTCAGAAATCAAATTATTTTCAATTTAAGTTATTAGTAAAAGTAATTTGGGAAGGCAACACTCATCTGCAGATTCTTGATGCAATGATTTTTCTGTGAAGATTTGTCCTATTTTATTTTCTCTGTAATTGATACTCATATGCAGCACAATATCACTAAATATGGCCTGGTCCAGTGCTATATCAGTAATTACTTTTATTGTAAAGGACTTACTGAAGCTAATGATTACATCTAAAAATTGCAGTTGATACTGCCTCAACACAGTAGTAGTTGCATGTTGTTCTATCTTGAGAAAGTATTAGAAAATCTGGAATACGCTGTAGAGAGTGTGTGATACCCAAGGGATTTCAAAAATTCAGCTGAAGCTCACATCTTGCTAACTATCTCTCTTACAACAATCTCAGTGACTATGAGGCAATGGTTAAAAACAATGTTTTACTATTCTATTTCTCATGGCTAAAAGTATTCTGCGGGAAGCAACACAAATTTGAAGATCAGAAAGGTCAAAATTAATACCGCTTTGAGTAGCTGGATGCCTCATTGCAAAATAGCTTGCAGTATGTCTGCCTTATTTCCTGCCAGTTCATTGGATGGCCACAGTCAGTTTTTCCTCTTAATGGGATGTACTCTACACAGCACATGGATAGTTTAGTTAATTATCCTATCAGTTTAGGCAAAAATAGTACCTCAAATAACTACCTGCTGTGCCACAAATTGTTCTAAATAAAAAAAGGTTTCAGAACCAGCTACTTTTAAATAAAAGCAAAAAGTCTCAGTGCTTTAACAAAAGTGGAGAATGATTCTTGAGTAGAAAGTGGTTCACCGGGGCTGAAGTTCAATATATCACACAGTGAGAGTTTAAACTCCAGCTTAAACTCCATAAGCCAACCACACACTGAAACAGTCCTGATGACATGTTTATCATGGATACAATACACGGGATCAAATGATACTGATTCTAATTCTGCTTTCATCAGAAGTATTTGATTTAATTGCTTTTAAAAGATTATGACGGATACTCTTCTTGGTACCAGCATCTCCAGAAATGCATTCTTTACACTCTCTGCAGATAGAAAATTTCTCACCTGAAATAAGTCATTACATTGCTCTGAAAACTCTCTTGACATCATACATAGTCAGCATGACTTCTACATTAATACAACTGCCTGTTCTACTGCATTGTAGACTAAGTATAAATGAGTGTTAAAGTCATCAGCACAGGCACTGGGATCCTGTTTCGGAAGTTCTCCAGCAAAAGTGAATCCTTCTTTTAATTGTATAAAAATTCACTGGTTTTGTTTTAATCTAAATGAAGCTAAGTAACAAAATAACTTATACAGCACATACTATCAGGCTTTGTCAGCACCAGGACTTACCTGTAATACAGCAGAAGTATCTATGGATATCCACAAGTTTTCAGTTTAACTGTAGCACCTTCCAATATGCATGTTACTCACATTCATTGACTCTAAGAAAATGATAACCTTCCTAATGCCTTACAGAGATTTTAATTCAGCTTTATGTGCACAATCTCTTGTGCCAAAAAAGTTCCCGAGAATTTTCTTACAAAAGGTGAATGTTGTTTTCCACACTCAGTTCTATTTTCTACCAAAGGAGTCAGTTATTTTACAATAAATACATTACAGTACTCTGAAGTTACTGTGAAGTTACTGCTTTCATTACTTTTTGCCATACAGAATCAAAATGTCACTTCAGAATGAAAAGATCAGCTCCATAAAAACAGCTTAAAAATAACGTAACGGGAATGCTATTGTCATGGTTTTACATTTTTTTTTGGTTTTCAGTATTCCACATCAACACATCATGTAGTGCACTGGAACTAAAGTGTTGATGTTCCAGCTCCATGTACCTATCCCTGTACATGACGGAAGTCATGGGATCTGACCCTTCCGGGTGGGGCGGTCTCTTACTGCCTGGCAGTGGGTGCTGGAGGTTGCATTTCCTAGCCGTTCCAAGCTTTTCAGGTTGACTTGGTCTCAGGAACTCTCTCTCCTATCTTATTTGACTTATTAGTCTCAATTTCAATTAGATCTTATTAGATATTATATTGTGTTATTTTGCATTTCCAATATCATAGTTAGTAAAATAAGTTTTCCTCCATAGATTGTCGCCGCTGTTTTTTTTTTCCCCCCCTCCTTCTTTCCCATTTTGTGTGGGGCTGGAGTTGGGATAGAGGGACAGGGGCCTACTGCCCCCTGTTGCAGGCATAGATTGATCTAGTTCACGCCGTGACAGCTATGGCTCCAAATGTTTTCGAAAGTTATGGTATGATTCCATCCAGGTAATTAGCCTTCTAAGATTGCAAGTTTGTGTACCTTATGTTTATATTGTTGATTTAGCTTCAAATAATGGGCTGAATAATGTTGACATAGATTTGATACCAGAGATTAAGAATAATTCTAACAACATTAGGTATTCATTCTACAAGCACATTCTTTGTGATTTTCTTTAACAGTTTATTTCTTAAAGCACCGAATAAGTGCAGTACACATGATCAAATTAATGAAACAAAGTTGTGTTCTCATGTTCATGAGTTATCTTTTCATCTTTTTTTTTTAAGAAGCCAACAGATCCAAGTATGAGAAAGAAGAGTAACAGATGTTGTCTTAAAATGATATGAAACACTGCATAGTAAAAACAAAACTATTCTGAAAATGAAATATTACATTGTGTTAGATCAGATTTCTGCCACATAGGTTGTACAGATTTTATTAAAATCCAGCCACGCAAAGATTTTCATCACAGTCCTTTCTTGATTGCTGCTGTACTAGTGAAGCAACCAGGTGAGGTATTTATCTACTGTTCATCCACAAATGGGAAAAAGCATAGGTGGCCTCAAAGACAGCTAATGTAACTATCCACTGAAGTAAAACAATCTTCTTCCCTGAAATTGCACTCAGACTAAATTGACTTAAAAAAAGAAATTTTAGGGGGAAAAAAAAAGAAAGAAAGAAAGAAAGAAAGCAAGAAAGAAAGAAAGAAAGAAAGAAAGAAAGAAAGAAAGAAAGAAAGAAAGAAAGAAAGAAAGAAAGAAAGAAAGAAAGAAAGAAAGAAAGAAAAAAGTAATATACAGCAACATGAACCTTGTTTTACAGTCTCTATCTGTTTTTAAATCAATTATGCTTTACCATCCAAAACATAACACCAATAAGTAAATCATGCAAGTCAGAATGAATCATTAACATTTGACATTTGAGTAAATAATCCTCTTGAATGAAATTTGTTTTTTCACATTCAAATAATGAAATATATGCACTGTGTCATAGTTTACCATAAATAATATAAGAAAAAAAAACAAAAACAAACAAACAAAAAAAACCGATATCTGTTTCTGTGAGATAAATGTTATCTTTTTTTTTCATTTGTTTGGTGTTTTATGTCTCTTTTTAGCATAACAGAAATGACAGATAAGGAACTGGATCCCTTGCATCTGTCAGGGCCTATTCCAGACAAGACAGATTAACATGTTGAATGTCTACTAGCTAGCATCAATCGGTCATCATGCAAGACAACACAAAGAAATCTTCTCTATAAACAAATAAGTTGTCTCAGCTAACACTGTCCTTATACATAATTTTGTGTATTCATATGTTTTTTCATAGTATCTTTTAAATAATTCTCTGTCATAAATAATGAAAAAACAT
>JAPSGF010000117.1:1173613-1200963 GCA_035772895.1 Perdix hodgsoniae | reverse complement strand
TTCTTTCTTTCCTTCTTTCTTTCCTTCTTTCTTTCCTTCTTTCTTTCTTTCCTTCCTTCTTTCTTTCTTTCCTTCTTTCTTTCTTTCTTTCTTTCCTTCTTTCTTTCTTTCTTTCTTTCTTTCCTTCTTTCTTTCTTTCTTTCTTTCTTTCTTTCTTTCTTTCTTTCTTTCTTTCTTTCTTTCTTTCTTTCTTTCAGATTGATGTTTACCAGGAAACAGCAAAACATTTGCTATCAAAATGTGCTCATTAATATTACTAATCCAAATATTTTTTCACTACTAGAAACAGACATTTCCAGTCACATCCAAAAACGTAATAAATAAATTTTATGCATGCATAAGATGAAAAAGAAGGTCATAAATAACTCTTACTTACTTTTGCTTTTGTTATTACTTACAGTTTAAACTCTATCAATTGTTACATGGAATTTGATTACAGTTATAACAGGAATCTAATTATTTCTTTAATTCTAACTTAACATTTAAATCTGAAGATTACCCTTATTTTTATAGTAATTAAAAAAGCAACAGGAGTTGTTGTTCTGATGCAAGATGGTCAACGTCAGCTACAAAACCATTTTTTTCTTTAAAATACGTATTTTTTACATGAAGTGCTTACTTTTATATGGAAAAACAAAGAATTCTACATAGTGTATTCTCAGTTATAATTTTGTTATGAATTTAAAAGAAGAGAGCAAAGAAGAGCTGGAGATAATCCTTTCAGTGATCTAAGAGTTAAGCATCATTGTGTTTTAAGTGTTTTCTCTTCTTGTTAAGTTTTTAATTTGATTTATTTTGTGCAAATAACTCCTTCCTTGGGAACTTAGAACCATATCTTCTCATTTCCCCCTCTCATTATCTTCTCTCCATTTTGTCCCTTTGTTGAAGAGAAATTAGAAAATGTTCTTAAAAAACGAAAGAAATAGAATTGAAAATTATTTATGAATTATCACCACTTCAGTAAATAATTTCATCAAAGAGATCAACTTCACAAGGAAAAAAAAAGCAGAGTATGGCACCAGACAGAATCAAGGAAAGGTATCAGTAACTATACATTTAATTGCTGCCCATCTAGAATGCGATACCACATATAGTCTCCAATACAGGCTCAAATAAGCTCGTGAAAATTATTCATCAGCCACATTAGAAGCTCATGACTACTTTATAGAGTCACTGTTTGCCTAATAGAATTAGGCCAATTAAAACTGTCTTGGGATTAGGGTGGAGTAAGACTTTCAGAAATAAAAGAAATATACAAAAAAAAAAATTGGGAATAACTGAAGTTCATTCTAGTCATAAATGCAATGTCTCAAAAGGAAAAGGAGAAGGAACAAATAATACATTGTTATCCATTTTTCTCACAAAATTAAAACTTAAATTTTGGGTCAGCTCCAAATATGAAGTGAAATTTTTTCAATAAGATCATTATATTGTTTGTTTTTTCAATAACATAACCATGTAACACCCAATATAGCAACAAAGTTACCCTGTTAAAACATGTAATGCAACTCTCTTTTTGATTACTGTGTTGTTGACAAATAGCTGTGTAGTCTTAAAAAATATCTGAGACAATGCAATTATTGGTCAAAGCCAACACATGTTGACAAGGATCCTGTTGAACAGGTTTCTGTTTACAGCAAAGTTGCTCATCTAGTTGATCAAAGACAACTGATGTAATATTTTGGATTTCAGCTAAATATTCTATATTGTTTCTTATAGATTTCTACAAAATATCCAGCATGTAGTTAGACAAAAACATACTGTCATGGCTGAACAACGAGCTGATTGGTCAGGCCGAAATGTATATGAGGTTACATCAGGACTGGTGGCTGGTCACAGTTGGGATTCCAGAGGGCTACATTTTAGATCCAGTTCTCTTCAATCTTTTCAACAGAGGCTTGAATACAGAACAGAAGTAAGTTTGCAGACACGGAATTTGGGGGAAACTGTTCACTTTCTTGAGGCTTTGCAGAGAGATCTTGATAAATTGGATGGCTGTACAATCACCAATGACATGATATTTAGAAAAAGCAAGTGTCAAATTCTGCACCTGGGATAGGGCAAGCCTGGATATACGTACAGAGGGGGGAGCAAGAGTCTTGAGAGCAGCCCCGTGGAAAGGGATCCGGGAGTTCTAGGGCAAGTTGATCATAAGTCAGCAGTGTACCCTGGAAGCCAAAATGACCAGCACCCTCGCGTGCATCAGGCCCAGCACTCCCACTAGATGAGGAGAGGAGCGGTCCTCTCTGCTCTGTGCTTTGCAGCTTACCTCCAGCACAGCACAGCTCCAGGCACAATATATGAAAGACACAAAGTTATTAAGAGAGTGTCCTAAAGAGGGCAACAAAGATGGTGGAGTGTCTACAGGGCAAGTTGTATGAGGAGCAGCTGGGGTCTCAGCGTGCTCAGCCCAGAGCAGAGGAGCTGAGGGCAGCCCTCATGGTGGCTGCAGCTCCTCACAGGGAGCAGAGGGCAGCACTGAGCTCTGCTCTGTGTGACAGCGACAGGGCCCAAGGGAATGGCATGGAGTTGTGTCACGGGAGGGGCAAGGGGTGTTTGGAAAAGGATGTTCTCCAGTGGGCATGGAGCAGGTTCCCCAGAGCAGCAGTCAGGGCATCAAGCCTGCTGGATTTCTAGAAACATTTGAACAATGCTCTCAGGCCTGTGATTTGAATTTTGGGTGGTCTTGTGTTTAGCCAGGAGTTGGACTTGATCTTTTTAGGTCCCTTCCAAATCAGAATATTCTATGATTCTGTGATTCTGTACCTTTTGGTTTCTGTTTTTATCAGTGATAGGAATCAAAGGGCTAACTGCCTTTCAAACTATGGGGACATGCAAGAGATTAAATTGCTTCAAAATTGCAGATGTGTAGGAATTCTATGCATAAAATTGTTGACTCAATGTTGCAGATAGTTTTTTTACCTAGTTGTGAAGACTGTTATTTAGATGACAACAGTGCAGCTCCTTTGATAATGGCATCAACGAGAGTACATTTTACTGCTTAACACAGCACTCCTCATCCTTTCCTGATGAATGCTGGGTACATCTTGGAGAACTCCTGCACCCTTTCTTAGCCTATGTTCATACAACAGTCATAGAACTATGATGAAGTAGACATTAAAATGCACCTGCACATACTCAAGTATTGTATTCCTCCAAAGTAGAGCTCCATTCTTCCAATCTAAGCCTGGAGTTCACAAAGCCAGTTTCTCAACAACATTCCATTTTTATTAACTGGTCATAGTCAACAAGGAACGATTTTGAACACAGTCCCGTTCTGCAATGAGCAGGTAAAATGTAAAGAATTTGCAATGCTTTTCATATTGTTCAGCACATCTGCTATTTTACTTACTAAATTGACTTCATGCATGAATGAATATCGTGTCACATGTAGAGGAAAATAGAATGCGAATGATATTTCAGAAGAATTTTCCATTTTTTATCTTATAAAGAAAAACATGTTGGCTTTTTTTTCGGATAAAAAATGGCTTGGAACAACAACAAAAAAAAGAATAGAACAAAATAGGCTGAGAAAATATAGGAAAAAAATGGCTGAGGTACTCAGTAGCTTACAAAAACAACAAGAATAAAACAAAAGGAAAGTTAATACAATGTATGTTTAGTTATAATTGATTGGTAAGTGCTTTTAAAATGCAAAGGTGGGTTACTTTCTAAGAAGGCTGAACTTACACATGAAAGCTTAAGTGAGATAGCAACAGAATGTGCCAGTTGTAATCACTGTATTTGATG
This sequence comes from Perdix hodgsoniae, assembly GCA_035772895.1. Classification (NCBI taxonomy): domain Eukaryota; kingdom Metazoa; phylum Chordata; class Aves; order Galliformes; family Phasianidae; genus Perdix; species Perdix hodgsoniae. The sequence goes on along the minus strand of JAPSGF010000117.1, from coordinate 1,197,213 downwards.
TACTTGTTTAGAAGCTTCACAGAGTGGATAAAAGCAGCTACCTTCCTGGGTAGGCATAAAAATTATTATGAAAAAGTTAACAGAGTCATCATAGCAATTAGAACAGGATGCTAATGGTACATTTGTGCCAGGTTTAGCACACTTTTGATGCTAACACTGAGTCAGTACAGCTATTATAGATAGCATAATTTCCAGAAATTGCATTCTGAAGATATCTTCTGAAAGGTTAAAAAGGTAGCGCAGTTATACCTAATTGGGTGAAGCCACTGCTTACAAGGCGTAGAATAATTGGGGTTTTACTACTAATTTTCCTTCCTTGGAAACTACATTTTCAACACACTATAATCATCTACTTCTTTTACCTTTCTTGTAGTTTGGAATTATAGCCTAAAACTGAGAATTTTCCTTTGTTTCATTTCACTACTCCTATATCTACAGCAGGTGTCTGTGATTCCCAGAGGTGAAATCAGAAGCACAGGCAGCAAAATGACTAAGAAAGTAATCGAAAAGAATATTCCCAAGGTCCTCACACAAGTGGATCAGCAGCAGAAAATATATTTTATTTGGTTTCCTGTAACTTTGTTATCACTTGATCCTTGCCACAGCACGGTGAATAATTGTGTAACTTCTTGATTAATAAGGACAATATATCCAATAAGTACTTTTAGTATTAATGTTATGTAGATATCCATGTAAAAGGAAAGATAAAAGAAAATATGTGCTGTAATAAAATTTATTGATTAAAAATATCAGAAAAACCCTTTAGCACCAGTGCTAATTGCACCACATAAACAGCATTAGGAAAAGGCACAAGGAAAAGCCATGTCAATTAATAATTAGAATTTATCTCTTCCTCTGTAGTTCTACAAAACAGCTGAACACGCAGTTCAGTGGAGTAGAGAAGCCATTACATTTTGTAATGCAGTCTTAGGGGATTGAGGTAATATAATAGAGAAGGACAGACTGTTTAAAGGCAGCTGCATAAAAGCGGTTTCTCACAACTGCAGATATCTTTTAAAGTCCATGATTATTGGCAGTTCAATGGTTTATTCTGCTTCATCAACAGAGTCAAATTTCAGTTGGCCTCAGTGGTACATTTACACACTTAAAACACGTTGTTACACATTAAACTGCCTGTTTCTCACATGCAATTATACTTTCCATGAGTAAACAGTTCTTTTTTACAGATCTGTGGGAAAGTTCAACATTGTTCTGGTAACCAGATTGAAAAAAAATATATATATATATATATAAATAAGAAAGGAGGATCCATGGTTTTAGTTACTCTTCATTTTCTCTTAAGGGCATTATTAGATTTTTCTCCCAGGGTACCGCATACATTATTTCTTGACAGAACCATCTTTTGCAGGAGAGTCACTGCACCCTCTACCGCACTTGATCCACATACCCAATTTTGATTATACAGTTACTTAAAAGTTAGTAAATACAACACAAAGATACCTCTAACAGATGGTACACCAGACATCAGGAAACCATAATTTCTGTAAACTCACACCTTTGAAAATTACTCTATTTACTTGTAATACTTACTGCAGGCATTGCAGTAACCTGCTACACAGAGAAAGACGCTAAGCATGCACAGACACCTCCAGGTCTGGGGAGAAAGTTCACTGCGGTACACCAAGACAGCCCCAGTCCTAGGTACTGTGCACCTCCCTGTGGACGAGGCCAAATCAGGCTGGGACATGGACCTGTAGTAGTCCTGTCTGAGCTGGACCTGGCAACCCTGGGACTGACCTGGGATCCTGGGTAGGTGGGAGACTGGGACAGGCAGAACAGGAAGAGCCATCTGTACCCTGCTGCACTGAGGAAAATGAAATGTGATTGAGCTACTGCTGAGATGTTACCTCCATTTATTAGTGTTTATGTGTGCTATCACTTAAAAAGTCGGTTAAAGCAAGCTCAAATCTAAGTCAAAGATATCTTCTATACTTAACTGAAAAGCAAGAAGAGATATGAAGATGGAAGAACTGCTTTTGGATAAGCATCACTGTCAGGACATAAAGTTTAGTCCCTTTCTGAAAAAAAACATTGAATGTCTTCACTAGCAGCATCCTTTCATTTCTTCCAGAAATGAATTTCTTCTTTGTTTTGTATTACTATGTATTTCTTGTAATACTAAGAAGTAGTATGTCATTCTAGGGACTCCACTTGCCAATGTCAAAACTAAAAGGATGAGATCTTGTTCTTTTTGCAATATTTTACTCTACTTCTTTTTCTTTTTTTTTTTCTTTTTTTTTTAAGTAAAAATATTATCCCACTGCTTTTATTGAGATATAGTGAAAAGCAAAATTTATTTGTGTGCCATCTGGCATAGGCAGAATAAAACAGCTGCAATGTCAGGTGCTCAGCAGTATCATTCGTAAAAAAATGCACTGAGATAATGTAGAAATGTTGCCTTAAGTACAAAGTTTTATTTTGATCATTCCTATTGCAACAGCAAAGAAATTATTAAATGGACTAGAGCCCTGAAAAAAAACTTTAGAAGTCTGATCCAAGAAATGCTTTACTTCCTGTTTTTTTTCTTTTTTTTTTTTTTCCAGTTTTTCCTTTACCCATCTAAAATTCACAGCCAGAAGGTTTTCCAAAGAGGGCACACATCCACAGTCAGCTTCAGTATAGTCTCATCTGACAGGGTGCTCTCTTGTTCACAGTGTATATTTGAATCATGCAGATGACTGACACCTTTGCAGTGGAATAAAGGGCTATAGTTCTTGCCTTAAAGAAACATCTGAAGGAAAGAGACTCAGACCTCTGCAAAATCCTGTTTAGTAACACAAAGATTTGTTTTCAGAACCAACGGAGAAGATCAAAATCGCTTATTATGTAGGCATTAGGTTTACTTTTTAAAACCACTTCACAATGACAACATCAATCATAAGAATAAATAGGAAAAGTAACTTGGAATGGGAAGCAATTGACTGGAAGTCACCAGCTGGCAGTAGTAAAGATGTTCTGAATATCTTTTTCACATGAAAATCTAGAAGAAATCTGTTGATAGCTTAGAGCAGAACTATAAAATATTGCTAGAAGTGAATATTCTTAACCAATTTCAACAAGACCAAGTGCCAAGTCCTACACTTTGGCCACAACAAATCCACTCTGTGGCAGGTTTGTGGCAGTTTGGCTGCAAGACTGTTTTAAGGAAATGAGCCTTGCGGTTTTGGCCAACTCTTGGCTGAACATGAGCCAGCAGTATGCCTAGCTCATTGCCAAGTAGGCCAACGGAATCTTGGCTTGTTTAAGAATTCTGTAGCCAGAAGAACTAGAGAGGTGATCATTCCCTTGTACTCAGCTCTGGTGAGGCTGCACCTTGAGTGCAGTTTTAGGCACCTCACTACAAGGAAGTCATTGAGGCCTTGAACCGCAAAGCTGGTAAAGAATCTGGAGCACAGAGCTTAAGAGGAGTGACTGAAGGAATTGGGATTGTTTAGTCTGGAGAAGAGGAGGGTCGGGGAGACATTACTGCTCTCTACAACTACCTGAAGGGAGGTTGTGGCAAGGTGGAGGTTAGCCTCTTCTCCCATGTGGCTAGCAATAGAATGAGAAGAAATGGCCTCAAGTTGCATCATGGAATGTTCAGGTTGGATATTAGGAAAAATTTCGTCTCTAAAAGAGTGGTCAGGCACTAGAATGAGCTGTCCAGGGAGTTGGTGGAGTCATAGTTCCTGGAGGTGTTCAAGAAACATTTGGATGTTGTATTAAGGCACATGATTTAGTGGGAAAATATTGGTGGTAGGTAGATGATTGAACTGGATGATCTTGAAGGTTTTTTCCAATTTTGATGATTCTATGAGTCTATGATTCTAAGTGTCAGAAGACCTCAGGCACATCACATCACTACTGTTTCAGGACAAAGAAATGAAGTCCTTCAATGAAACTGAAATAACTAGTAACTTTGCATAGATTCTTGTCCTATACATGTTTCTAGCTATGTTTCTTATCTTTCATCATGTTTCTAACGTTTCTAATTATTCATCACAACAGTGTTCAGTAGAAAGAGATTTGAATAATACGAAAAGGAAAGAGACTGACATAGCCAAATTTCTTCTTTCTCTGTTATAGGACATTCTTGACATAGAAGTGTACTGAAATCAGTAGATTTCATAGCTGTATTCTAGCCATATGTTCTGCTCTGCCTCCTCTTCTTGTCACTGAAACATACCAGTCTTTTCAGGACTACTGTGAGTCTGTCAAAAAATTCTTTTTGGCTAAGACTGTCAGATTTCTGAAGAGCTTCAGCAAATGGAAAAGATAAGATAAAAAGGGAAGATATTTTAAAGCTGGGATAGATATGAGATATCTGCAAACTGTTTGAGCCTCCAGGTCTTGATAAATATGGTAAATAGCACAGGTCTTAGGACAGACTTCTGTAGTACAGGTATTGCTATCAGCTTCTGGGTACAGCATGGCTCGTTAGCCACTATGGTCTACTTCAAAGGCTAATCATGCACTCATTTTTGACTTATTCAGTTGTCCACCCTATCAGATATTAACATCATAAGGCAATATCATGGAAAAGAATGTTGAAAGCCTTGCTAAGGTTGAAGTGAAGGACAACCACTTCCTCCTCCATTTTCACAACTCCAGTACTGTCATTCTACAAGGCTATCAGGTTAGCAGAGCATGACTTAGACTTGGTAAACTGATGCTAATTTTTTATAGTCAATTTTCTCTCTTCTGTAAGTTAAGAAATGAGGTAACTTCAGAAGAACTTTTCCTAACATACATGAAATACCAGATGGAGACTTTAAAGATGGATCAATTAACTTCTATTAGAAGCAAAGTAGCAGTTATATATTTGTTCTTGCCTATTGAAAATGAACTATTAGAAGCAAAGTTTGCTGATAGGTATTTTAGATCTTTTATATAGAAATCATAAGTGATGTTCATTGTGAATAAATTTAAACATCAAAGCACAAAAAATCACAGATAGGTAATTAAGTGAAAATACTAGATCGTTTTAGTCCTCATGAAAAAAAAAAAAAAGTTTAGTAAGCACAAAGTTTAAACAGTATCAAAGGAGAATATTTATCAACCTTATTCTGAAAATCTTTTTTCTACTCATATCTGTTAGATTGTGCACAACAAAAGAAACATTTGACTATTATTAATTTTTTATTACCACAAGTCTATTGTGGAGTCTATGAAAGAGTTTATTTTTTTACACAAAGAAGTTGGAAAATCTGCTACCTTACAAACTGTAAGAAATTATTTCTTATTTCTGTGATATGAAATACAGTGAGTAATCAGGCACAGATAAATTCTATTAAATTATAAGTTATGGACTCAATTAATTATATAGAATGAATCCATAAATTAGAAGCTTGGTACCACAAAAGAAAAATATATATATATGTATGTAGCAGTGTCTGAAAAAAAAAAAAAAACAACATTAAAAGCACATACACAAAACACCATACTATTTCCCAAATTGAGAACTCACCAAGTAATTTGAATATTAAGGTTTTTTTTTTCAGGATTTAGGTTAGCTTAAAATAGAACTGCAAACGATTTTCTATAGAGAAGTATATCTTCATTAATATGAAATGAGTTGCATAATTTTTTCCTGTTTCTCCTGTTAGAAGTTCCTAAGAATGGCAGGTAGAACCTTTGCTTAATGATGTCTGGATAAGTCTCTCTTAAAAGGAGGATTACTACTTATTATTAGTGGTAATTAAAGTTGACTTCAGTAAGTGCCAGCATTACTGTTCCATAGTGTTTTTTTCTGTTAAATACCATTTGCAATTTGAACCGACTGAACTATAAATAAAAGGAACACACACCTTTGATGATATTTTTTATTCTATTAACTGTAAAATGAGAGTTTGTTTTTAAAAAAATGTTCACTATTTGAACTCAACTTTCATCATGCATGATCAGTAACACTCCACTTGCAGTACATTAAATTTCAACAAATACACTTGTCACTCTCTACAATTTCCTGAAAAAAGTTTGTAACAAGCTGGGGATTGGCCTTTTCTCCCAGGTAATAGCAATAAGACAAGAGGTAATGTCCTCAAATTGCCCCAGGGGAGATCAGGTTAGGCATGATGAAAAAAAATTTCTTCTCAGAAAGAGTGGGAAGGCACTGGCACAGTTGCACAGGTAGGTGATTGAGTCACAGTGCTTGGAGGTGTTCAAGAACCACGTTAATGTTGCACAGCGGAATGCTGTTTAGTTAAAAAAAAAAAAAATGAAAACAGGGAAAAGTAGTGCCTGTGTTCTCTAGAAGCTCAAGAGTTAGGATACACTAGTAAATCAACACAAAGGTGAATTCTTCCATGGAAACCTTCCTAAGTAAAAAAGATTTATCTGTGACTAATAGGCAGAATACCATCCTCCCATTTCTTCAAAGTAAGTAGCTTTTAGAGGAAATCAGTGACTTCTACAAACCAGGGGAAGAGCATAAAGCTGCTATACTTATCATTATTTTTTTTTTAACAGAAATGACAGAAGGTTTTGCACTTACAATGGCTAAGCCTCGTGGATTGGCACAGACACTTGTCCCAGCCACACCTCCAGTGCCTTACAACCTCTCACTTGCAGGAAGCTTTGAGCTAATAAAAAAGCAGGGAGAATGGGATCTCATATCAGCTAAGGTCTTCAGGTGATAAGTAATTATTGTCAACATCAGTCCTAGATGAAGCCAGCTAACAGGAAGAAAAGAGAACGAGCAGTATTAATACAAAACTAATAGCTATGTAAATAATATTTTTTTAAAAAAATTGATACTGTTTTTTCAGGTGCAGAAAAATCCATTATCAAATCTACTCTGGTACAAACAAATTCAGGAAAAAATAAAATATGTGCATTAGATATGGAGGTTAATAGTAGAGAGACCTAGTATTAGATATAGAGGTTGGTGGCTCTGCATGGGTCAGGGCGTTCAGAGCCTGATGCTCCTTGAGGTCTCTTCCAACACAAGCCATTCTATGATTCTATGATTCTATAATTCTATGAAACTGTGCCTGCAAACTGTGCAAATTGTGTCTAGCTGCCATCCTGAATAATTAAAAACAGAGGCAACAAACTGAAGAGAAACAAACCAATTTACTAAATATGGTATCGGAATGCAAGATAACACACACTATAATACAATATAATTAGAATCGAAGCTAATAAATCAAGTATAATGCAAGAGAGTATCTGAAAGCTGTAGGCCTTAAATTAGTGCTGAGGTGATGCATGTTATCAGGACGAGCAGCAGGGAGGAGAGATGAAGAAGAAAGGGAAGGTCTTGTGACCTTGACAGGGGTTACATCTCCTCTCTGAATACAAAGTCCTCTGGGATATGTAGTTCTCTTCCAGACAGGTACCCAGAACTGGAGCATTACCTCTTTAACTCCTGGTGCACTACATGCTGTTATGATGTGAAACAGCAATAACCAAATATCATAAAACCACAACAATAGAAAAGCTGGTTGTTAAAATAAGTAAAGACAGTTTTGAAGACTCCTTCAAATTTTATTTTAATATGAATGGAACACCCAGAAGCTTACAGGCAAACTGAAGAATATAAAAATCCCAAGCTAAAAATGAAGAAGAAATAAAACTGAGAAAAAGGAGAAGTATTATCATCAAAGTGTATGCATTTTTAGTAAAGTTGGACAGCTATTATGATTTTCTAAAAAGATTCCTGAAGTGAATTTTTAAATAATAGTAGCTTTAGAAGAAAGTTTGTTCGCTGCTATGGATCTGAAAATTTACCAGGAGGAACCTGAGTATTTTAAAATCAAAACTGGTCTTAAGAAAATGCACTCAAAATAATTTAATAGGAACTTCATTATATTTCTCGGAATCCTCAACCAAACAACAGATAAAAGAATCATTCATGTAGTGAAAATTTGATAATACAGACTATTTTTGATGCTTAATACATTTATTCATGCAATATGTACTTAACTCACTAACTCTTTCCTTTAACTATTTATCCCATAACTTACCTAAAATAGAAATGGTGGAAACAATTCCATTCTTAATCTAAGTGACATTTAAATGAGATAGAAATATATTGTGTATATTATGTGCCTTTAACCATGAATTTCCTGATTTCTATCTCTCTCTCTAGTCTTTTACAATTTTGATGTACATTAAAGATAATTTTTTATTTAGTCCTTCTATTAGTGCTATTGATTGTGCCATTTTAGTGCATATAAAGTAAATATTGAAGAACAGGAGAGCCACCAGTGAGCAAATGTCAGATGGCCAGAGACATTCCAAACTCCAGATCGCATGCCAGAGGTGAACCTTGCTAAATTCCTCTCTTGAGATTCAGTAATGTAAAGGTCAGAGACAACTGATCAACTATGACTTTCATTCTGTCAGAAGTTCCTACAGTTTATGTGTTCTTCCCACTACAGAGGTAGTTTTCACAAGCAGTGTCTCCTAGTTTGCAGTTACATACTATTGTAACTTCTTCTGTCTTGTATTATACTCGTCCTTCATGCTTACAGTCTCTTCCAGTTTCAAGCCTGGCTGAGCTTCATCAGTAGTTAACATAGAGAAACAGGGTGCAGTCTCCTGGGAAATAATTTTAACAGAACTGCTGATTTTTTTTTTTATTATTATTTTTTTCCTTCTATAACTGTAGATTTTTTAAGCTTTTTACAGCAAGAAAATAACCTCATTTATGCTCTCCTTTTTATGCTTCTGTTCTGGTCATCTGTGGCCCATGGCATTTAACATAACTATTTGCAACTCCTTAACAGTTCAAGCATTTAACTGACTTTCAGATATTGGAGATATTCAGTCTAATTCTGTCCATATATCTACGATAGCGTGATGCTTCACCAAGGCTGTTTTTCAATAAAACGAATCAAGTAAAACAGGGCATAGCTCTTAGGCCTCAGTACTGATGCAGAGGTGCTTTACATACTTCACAGTAGCACTGTGTTATTCTGTGCAGATACAGAGCTGGTATGCAAGATAAAACTCATCTATTTACCCCAGGTGTTCTTTAGAAAGAAGCATACTACTATTCCTATAAAATATATTTCCTGACAATAATGAAAACATTTTATCTGAATTTTAGGGCTTGTTGCCCAATCAAAATTGCTTTGTTGTGCAGCAAAGGCATATGTGCTTAGATACATTCCTCAAAGCATCTAAGTTACTTTTGTTTTGGCTTTTTTTTTTTACATCAATGTTTATTAAAAAAATCCATCTGTATGATAATTCAAGTTAAATTGTAAAGATAACAGTGACACCCAGTGTATCTTTTAGTATTACTGGGGCAAAGGAAAAAAAAGATAAGATTCATGAGAAAATAAGACATGAAGCAGGAATCTGGAATCACTATTTCTAACACAATTTTGTAGGGCTTAGAAAAAAAAACAAGTACTATGTAACTTGGTTATTCACAAAAAACCATTATATCTGATAAAAAAAAAAATCTGGCTAACTTAAGACAAAGGATTGAGACTAAGGCAAAGGATTGAGATTCAGAGAAGAGAATGAGATTGTTTTAATAATTAAAAAGTATGTGAAGGGAGAATGGTAATACAATGGACCAAAAAAAAGAATACAAAGACAACTGAAAGGCAAGAAGCTGAGATTTCTAGTCATAGAATCATAGAATCATAGAATTGCAAGGTTGGAAATGACCTGCAAGATCATCTAGTCCAACCGTCTATTTTTGAGTGCTGAGAAGGAAATGTCACAGGAATACCACACCCCCAGAGAGATATAATTGATATACAATTGGTACTGTTATAGTTAACAGTGCATATAAATGTCCTCTTTTTTATTCACTTAGAAACAATTCACGGAAAATATATTGATTTTTAGGAGTTTCCTTTAAATGCAATTAATAACTATTTTTTTCTTTTCAAAAAATCTGTCCCTCAAATAATAGCCAATTAATCCATTCTCCTATGTGCCTGAGGAAAAGAAAGTTGCATTGCTGGCATCAAGTAATTGCATGACTTCTCCCTAGTGTATTTGCTACTTATTTTATAGTGCCTAAGATCATAGTTGGGTTGGGGTTAGGGATAGAGGGAAGTGGGATTATTTGTACATAAAAACCTTCAAACTACCCATATAAAATTTATGCATCTTATTTCATCTTTAGGACTATGGAAGTGATACTGCTGGAAACATCTACGTACTAGCAAAATATATCTACAAGAACTCTTCTGAGACTGCAGCTCAAAAGATTGGCTAGTTTCCCAATACAGTTAAACTGGTTCTGCTAAAAGCAGAATGTAGGCTATCTTCATTCCTAAATTCAAAGGTCAATCGAAAGTGCTAAATTCAAAAAGTTTGAATTCCTTCATGATAAACTGAAGTACTGTCGGTTTAACAAACAAACAAACAAACAAACAAAAAACTTCCACTGTGGCTAGGCAGGAGATCTACAGTTATTGAAACTTCAGCATCTGGAGGATTTGAAGCCAGAGTATACAACTGCTTTGTGGCTTTCAAGACCAAAAAAAACTGTACTGCAGAAATTGCACTAATCAAATCTGTGCCTGAAGTGCTCAATACCTCATGATGAGAATAACTCCAACTGACCCATAATGACCACACTACTTGCTTCTATAGGTCATGTACAGGATGAAAATTACATACATACACAGAAAATATAAGCATCATTTAATTTAGACATACATAATGCTGCAATCACCACAATCAGGCCTCTTCATGAAACAATTTAAATAAATACCAGCTTTCCCAACACCTGTTTATAATGGAGAAATACATTACCTACATAAATATTATAGAATGCATATGGCACAAAGTAAGTTTCCTTTTATATACATCGGCATGATTTCTGCCCTTCTTTCTCTCTTTCCGTTGGTGGCACTTTGTAATATATATCTGCAATGGAAACTGTAGGAAGAATAGGAAGAGAAAAAAAATATAAAAAAGGAATGAAAAACATTAATTGGGAGAGAGAATTACTGAATTAATTTATTTCTTCCCCTATTTCTTTCCAGTGAATAATTCAACAACTGTATCTTTTCAGTAAGGGTTTTCTGTAACTGTTCAGTAATGCACACCAATGCAAATAGAAGCCACAGATCTGTGTCCCATAAAATTCTACACTCTCAAGAAAGTAAGATAAAGACCAAAACATTTTTTCTTACTACTCTGGCATTCACTAGCCCTTCAGGATAGGGGGATGGATGGATGTTTTATTCTTCCCCTCCATATAACTCAATTGTGCCCAGGCAGTTCAATTTTCTCTCAAAAATTATCTGATCCCCACTCTTAACCAAGTTACTGCTGTGGTTTTATGTAAAATATCACCTGGTTCTCTCTAGTTGATCAGTATTAGGTAAAGAAGCTCAGTGCTGCATCCTGCATCTATTTGGCAAAGAAAACAAGCAGATGATGCAAGTGTTTAACTGAAAATGCACTCCATTATAACACAGTAGGGAATAAATGTTACAGATGAGAAATATTCCATTAAAGAATATAGAAACAGTACTACAGTTTCTTTAACTGCTTGGATTTACTTACAATATTATGTTCCAATCTATGCACACAGGAAACATTTTACATAATCATGTATATTAATTGAAGTAATTCGCTTATTTGACCAATTATTCAATTGCTATATTGAATGTAGTAGAGGAATTCGGATTTCAATTACATTCTTTTCCTTTCTAAGCCTCTTCTTTTCATAGATTTCAACATCAAAACTTTCCTACTTTTTTGATGCACTGAATTTTTCAGTTTCAATGTTTAATTTTCACAAGGGAATTAAGGCAAAGAAAAAATGTCTTATTTCCTCTTCACACCTCTGGCTACTCTCAGATTTCGGATAAAATGGAGAACTAAAAACAAGGTTATGCCTGCAGTCTTGCAGATTAATAGTAATCATGCTTTCCATTGTGTCACAAAAATATATTAATGTGCATTAGTTTATACTGTGAGGTTAAATCATTCTTCAGAGGAGAAGGAAACTAAGTTTTGAATACATGATGATGAAAGGAAGTGTCGTTTTCTTTAGTCTACTTTTTTATTAATATTATTTTAACAAGAAATTATCAGATCTTAATATCATTTACTGCACCTTCATACAGCTAAGCTTTTCATATTCAGTACTCCAGATGTGGTCTCACCAGGGCAGAGCAAATGCAGACGATCACCTTCCTCAACTGACTGTGCATGCTTTTTCTAATACACCCCAGGATGCCATTGGCCTTCTTGGCCACCAGGGCACACTGCTGGCTCGTGGAGAGCCTGTTGTCCACAGAATTCCCAAATACCTCTCCACAGAGTTCCTTTCCAGCAGGTCAGCCCCTATCTGTACTGCTGTGTGCGTTTTTTTCCCCCCACATGCAGGAGCCTTCTCATGCTCTTCTTGAACCTCTTCAGATTCCCTTCTGCACAACTCTCCAGTCCTTCCACGTTGTGTTGAATGGTAGCACAGCCGTCTGGTGTCAGCCACTCCTCCGAGTTTTGTATCATCAGCAAACCTGCTGAAGGTGCACTATATTCATTTATCTAGGTCACTGGTATAGATTTTAAACTTCACGGAACTCATTAACATCCCCTGGTGAACACCACTACTTACAGGCCTCCAACTAGACTGTACCAGTGATAACAATCCCCTGTGATATGCCAGTCAGAATTCTCAATCCCTCTCACATCACTTATTAAGAAGCCAAAAGCTGAATAGTTCATATTGAATACGAAGTAGATAGTCTGGAATGCCTGTATGTTCCTTTGCACAAAACAGAATATTTTTCCTCTTGCATATTAAGATTTAAATTGCCATCAGAGGCAGAAAAAAAAACAAAACAAAACCTTACAGAATTTAGAAAAGAAACAGGATTTTAGCTGTAGTGCAATGAATAGAATATAAGACTAGAAAGAGAAAGATAACTTCTGAAGCTTAAGAGCAGTACTGATTACAGCTGAGTAAATAAAAACTATTTAGTCTTATATAGAATGCATTAATAAGCATGTAAATACATATAAATATTGATTACAGAAACTGCAGGACATCACTGAAATATGAATGCCATTAGTAAAAGTGGCCTATAGAATACATGTACTATAGCACTGGTTTACTTATTGGATGGCTAAATAGGTATACATACAATGACTTCTGTAACAAAGTTCCAAATCAAACACAGACCCTAAACTGTATATTGGAGCAAGAAAAACACCGAACAAGAACAAAGACTAAACCACTTTGGAAAAGTAAAACCAGATCCAAATTTAACAAAGAAAAAAGTTCAGTCATGAGCATATCTAAGATATATATATATAGTTTTTTTTTGCAGATGGCTGCAGTAAAGATGAAATCTAAAACTATGATATTGAAAATAAATCTTATATGTTAGATTTTCGGTGTTTTTACTAATCCCAAAGGATATAGGAATGTAGTCACTGAAGTAGTTTTCAAAGTATTTGAGATGGCTTTTGCTCCCTCTATATATTTTATCAAATTCCAGAAGGCTCATAGAAGGGCCCTTCTTATGAATATATTCTGTTGCAAGCCTAAAATGATGAAAGGGTTAATTGCATTTCAGTTCATTGCCTACTGGGGAGGAGATAAAAATGGAAATTTTCTAAATGCAATTCTTCTGCTCTCTCTAGTGAAACTATGTACTGTATGTTGAGGACATCCAAGGACAGATATGATTGCTTCATTGAAGCAGAGTTTTCTAGCTATAACCCTCAGCCAAAAAATATTTCATTAAAGAATTTCCCACTTACTGTGCATCATTATTCCTGTCAATGCACTCCCAGGGAGGAATGATGACAGTCATTCAGGGTGATATTGAGGCCAGTGATTTCCTAAATTGTTGATAAGGCACTCAGAGGCTACAGCAAGGAATACAACAGAATTTCGTCATGCAGTTTCTGCTGCAAAGAAATGTTGTACCAGGATTTTAAGTGCAAGAAAACCTTTCCTATCAGGCTAGTTTTATAGCCATTACCTTTCTTTCTTTTAACACTTTGCTGCTAGAATGCTGAAAATATACATGCATCCACCCTGGAGTGTGCTCACAAAAGCTCTAAGAAGGTCAATAAAATTTTCATAAGAATATCAAGGGAAGAATGGAGATGGTAACACTAGCTAGGAAAAAAATCTTGATCTATAGACAAAATTTGGCATATTAGCCTTAAAGCCTAATAGTAATGAAGTATATAACTAAACGTATGTTGTACCTTGTCTGGAGAAAACGCAATTGTAATGACTTCTACAGAGCTGATGATACTACAGGATTCTGATAACAAATAAGGATAACCAAAGAATGCTTACTGGCCCCTATTCATTTTATCATATTATCGATTTGCCTAAGGCCAGTATAACATGCTACCAGCAAAGACAAGAACATTCATTTTTTAGCAAAAAGAAAAATGCTGTAAAAGTTTTTTGTAACATACCACAATAATTGTGAGAAAACATTAACTGTTGAGTTTCAGAGATCCCCATATGTAGTGTTTGGGTGCTAAGAGTTTATTAATGAGTTTAATTATTGTGCCACACTTCTGGCATACACTGTGATAACACTGTAATCTTTATTCAACAACCTTTAACAAAATATTCAGTTGCCTTATTGCCTTGCAGCAAAACTAGAGAATAAAATCACCTGTAGAATATGTAGAAAAAGATGATATACCAAGAAGGCTAATACAGAAGTCTATGAACAGATTATTGGAGTATTTTCAATGATAAGATATTCTCAGAAATATGTCATAAAGTAGACGGTCTTAATGCGATAGACCAGAAATAAATGTAGATGTGGGGAAACAAAAGTAAATGTAATGTGCATAATTACCGTCTTTCCAAGATTTTGCTTCATTTCAGATATTTTGGTAGTTCAGTGAAAAATCTTGTTTCAGAACCCAGATGCAACATATTTATACCAAATATAGAACAGTCACCATTTTATTTCACTGACATTCTATGTCACTGAATAACTGGAGTGGTAGAAGGTATACCAAGCCAGGAGGTCATGATATTTAGTTTGCAAGCTAGTAAAAAGAAATTACTTCTCACAGAGAAGCAGAATAACTATTCTATCTTAAGAGACCACAAATGGCCTTTTTTTCTCCTTTAAGGCCATCCAAGCAGAGCTCCATTTATGATGATGATTTTCTGAATAGGAAGCTAATGTCCATCTAACTTCATAAGAGTATTAAACACCTGTTTCATAACAGTCGTTAATAGCTACATCTAACACAGGAGACTTACTCCAAGTAATAATGACAAGAAAGCTAATATTTCTTGTGATAAACTGACATGTCTGTTAGCCACTTAAGTCTACCTTATTTATGTGTTTACCAGAGAATTTTTATTTATTTATTTATTTATTTATTTTAATTAAAAAATAGTTCCAAGCAATATATTATCTTGGTGAACTGGCCTTATACTTTTAACAGCCTGCTATCACCATGGAATCACTCTTATCATTCCTCAAGTAGAATTATTCCCCTCTGACATCAATGTTGTTCTTTGTTCTATTCCCAGCTCTAATCTACGGTTACCATTTCAAAGTAACCTAACTGTCATCTTTGAGATTATCATTTTCCCCTTGACTCAACTAAATATGAAAATGCAGCTGAAATTTACTGCAAATGACATCAGCAGGCATACATGCAGAAACAATCCATTCCAAGATTCCTCCTACTATTTAGAATTTATTGGGGTTTTTAAAATCTTAGAGTTTCTTTTAATGCTTTACTTTCATGCTTAACATCATCAGTATTAGGTTTAGTCTATGAGAGAAAGAAAAGCTAGATCACCATGAGACAAAGAGTATAATCCCTGAGATTTCATAGTGAAATTATTTTTAATATAGGCAAGTGAGCAAATGAAATGCCGGAATGCATTACAGATTTTTTCATTTCACACAGTTAGTGATGTGAATGTCTTTCGCTGGAAAAAAAATACAAAACAGTTTTTTGTTTTTTTTTTTTTTTTTCTTTTTCCCAGCAGTTTCAAATCATTTAGCTGGTTGTGAACTAATTCCATTTTCAGCTGGAGTTTGTATAGTGTGTTTTGCACTGAAATCCTGAATGTGTCCGAACTTGCTGCATGTCTTTATACCAGCAGTCACTTCAACCTGTAGCCTTTATGAAGGTTATGAGCTGGAAGTGCTCAAAGGATCTCTTATTAAAAGCATAGCCAAACAAAAAGGTGAGCTTGTTCTTTTTGCAGTGGACTAACATTAATCTTCTCTCTTGTGTTGTCACATCATTCCTTATGGGGATGACTTATCCCTAGACTCAGAAAATATATATATATTTCAAAGCACTTAGTCTTTTGCTGCTTGTCAACAGACAAGATTGCATCAAACATGAATTTCAATTTCTCATTCAAAAACATATATGGAAATTCCACAGCATTTATTATCCTCAAATGACTTGGGAAAAGGAGTCTAAACACCCGTGAGACTGTAATACCTCCAATTTACCTGACTTTTCCATAATAGATACTTTCCTTCTGTTGCATAGCAAGTGTAAAAGCAATCTAGGCTTCAAAATTCACTTACTGACCAAGTGAAGCAAAGCATTGTGCCCCTGTTGTGACTTGTGACTTCTATTTGCCTCTAAAGGTTTACCTTCAGAAAATGCATGGCATCTGCTTTGGTCCATGAACAGATAAAATCAACAAAATGTAATGCACACAATTGGAGTTAAAAAAAACTTAAATAAACCAGAGAAGAATATAGAGCTTTTGAGAAGAAGACTGAAGATTCCAAGATGGGAAGATGTCAATATCAGTATTATTTAAAATCTTAAAACAAGTGCAACATTTCCTCCTAGAAAAAAATATGTAGTTTTGCTAGGCAGGGATTTTTTTTTCTTCCTTCCAGTGTATCTTCATATATTTACTGAAGAATAGGCTTTCATCAAATACCTAGAAAGGAAATTATTCATCTAAATACAATGGGACATAAAATTCATTTGTTCATAGTTTATCTCACTGTCTAAGAGCACAGTGTTTATTGCTTAGCTTCTTCTACTTATAATCTACTGTTAGCCTGCCTGGCCTGTAAATTGAACAATGCCTTCACATTTGAGGAGAACAAATAGAGTATTAGAGAGCTCCAAAAGTTCAAAACTCAGCGAAGTGAACACACAAAACAGTGAAATGCTGAAATAAATAAGAGCACTTTATAAAGTGCTATATAAAATTCAGAGATTTTTCATGCAGAATAAGAAAATAATTTATAAACTGGATGTATTAAACTGAATATCCATCTTTCGGAGGCTGGGGAGAATGCCACATTTCAACTGCATGTACTCATTAAGAAATAGAACTACACTGTGAGAAATGCACATCAAGTAATTAAATATATAATCTGTAAGTAAGATGAACTGAGACATGTAAGAACTTTGGTTCTTACATTGGAAAAATTCTCAAAAGGAAACATTCTCAAAAGGTGTTCCATCAGACACAGGCGTCCTCTTCCAATGAATGCTACTGTTAATCTAACACAAAATAACATCTGCCACTACAAAAAACTGACATTTTTATCCTGCTTCTCATAGAAATTTTCCTTCTATTCTGAACACTTTTGAAAGGTACTGAATTGTTTTAATAACAATTCTGTCCTTAGAAAACAGGTTTTGTTTATTTTAGCAAGTCATTAGTTTTTTCTGACTTGGAAGAAACAGGCAAAGCTAAATAATAGAAAGATGCAAGACAATCAAATTTAAATTGACAAAATGGAACTATGAAAAATGAAGAAAAAAAAAAAAGTAAGTATGGTAATCATGGATATTTATTAGCATCAATAACATAATAGTTTTGTGGTTATCATACCAGCGAAAGATTTTCATTATTTGCATATTCTCTCATTGCTTCTCACCACTGGGTGAAAGCAGGTTGGTTCCAAGAAAGCACACAGGTATTTGAAGGATGTTAAACATCACTGGTTGCTACATACCAATCTGTTTAGGATAAAGAGAAATACTGAAAAGGATTTTTCATTTTCTCGAAAAGTTCATTACAAACATGGGTTTAATATCAACAAATAGTGTTCTTTCCTCGCTATTTATTTCCCAAAATAGATTAAGTAGCTAGAAATACATATCTACTATCCCTTTGGGGGAAAGGTCATCAGCAATGTCTTCTTTAAAAAAAAAAGTTCTAACTCGTGATTCATTAAATTGAAAAAAGAAGGGTGGAACAATTTAACCAAAATTTTACCATCACTTAATTGCTGAACAAGCTAACTCAAAATCAGCTGCAATTTTCACTTTTACTCAAGGCAAAAAGAAATGTGTTCTCAGGAACATGAGATCAAATTACATACTCTCATCATGCAGCTCCATATAAATGAATTCCGCCATTCTTCTATTTCAGATGGTGTTAAAACTCAGTATTTTTAATACTGTCAAGGTCTACTGTGGAAGAACAAATACGTAAAACATACGAATATGTATATTGTATATGTATGTATCTACATACTGTAGTCTGTATTTTTGACTTAGGTATTTCTGTTTTGATTCTGCTCTCTGGGTTGCTTTGTACACAACAGAATTGCACATAATAGAATTGCACTGGGCAATACTGATACAGTACTCAAAATAATTGTGTGTTCTTTTCACCACTAACATGCCTGTAATAAGCATGCACTTCCAAAAGGGAATTTGAGAAATAAATCTGTCCGTGACACAACCAGGCTTAACATACATGTTACTCTACATTAGCGTGTTGGTTTCTTGCCAGAAATCTGTACAGTGAAGGTCACTGTCTTATTCTTGGTTGATTCCAGGATCAGAAGTCCTCTCTCACGTTGCACTGTATGACTAGAAAGTAACTACAACTAGTTCGCTGTTGACTGCAAGTCATGATGACCCTTCAAAAGATGCCAAAAGATCCCACCTTCTAATGTGAAAAAATATGTGTGTCTTAAACAGTGTATTTTCTGTAATCATTTAACTTGTTCGAGGAAAGAAATATGCCGGTGGGGTACACCGAAAATTCTTTCACCTCATGCAGAGTCGTCATAACAGATCACCACAGAACACCAGAGAGCAGTATCAGTCAATCACAAGACCACACAGAAGAGTCAGAAAAGGATACTGAAAACAGAAGCAATAGCTTTCAGAGTTTTAAAACATATATTTATTTATTTTTATTTATATTTCCAGTAAATACTAACAATTAGAAGGGAAGAAAGAGATCTGTAATGATGTATCTGATGAGAATCTAATCCTGAACAAACTTATCACCTGAGAAGGTGATACTTCTGTCATAGCAAAGTTAATTTCACACAAAGTACACAAACTACTTTCACCTGGTTCGTCTACCCAGAGATATTATTAGAAAGCAAAGTTGTTCATTAATAATGAATGTTACAAGACCTCCTGATTTTATATCTATGATGGGAATTGTGAATGCACTTCATTCCCAGATAAATATACAACTGAAATATTCACAGAAACTTCAGTGAAACTTCCCTGTAACTTTCTGCTCCATAAAATACAGCATGATTATGGAATAAGAAATGTGAATTCTAACATCCACTCATTTAAAAAAACAGGGAAGTTGTCCTGCCTCTGCCCAGGAGATTTAAGCATGTAACAGTCCTGGGGAGTGCTAGAAACAGTTAAATAGTTTACATTTTTTTCCTTTCATGTTGAGTGTGCATAGAGGTCCAACATCTCAAAAATTTTCATGAAAAGGTTCCTGGTAGGTTCACAGAAGAACTAATTGGATGTGCACTCATCAGCCTAGAAGCAAGACAACTGAGAATAAACAGAATTCAGTCCTGTAAAACCATTAGTGTCATAAAGAGGACAAACATTATCTGGACTTTCAATTATTTCAATTTCAGCATAAGAACTTAAGGACATCAAATAAACAAAAAAAGTTAAAAATTAAATAAAAGGAGTAGTATGTTTATTCTGTATGCATTTAAGCTGCAGAGCTCTTTGTAATCACCTACCAAGTGCACCAGGATATTTGCATTTAAAGGAAGATGCTCTGCATCATTAGGATATAGGGATGCATTTGGAGCTCATGAAAAACTTTAAAAAACAAACAGAAAACAACCACAAAATCCTCTATCTATCTATGAATCTATTAGCTGAAAAGAGAGACAGAATGGGACAAAATGGGGGGCATGAGAATTGTCAGAAATGCTCGTCTGACTCTTTCACACTTCCTGAGGTACTCAATTTTGTGTTTGTCAGACTTAACTAGACAGACCTTCTGTCTCAACCATTAAAGCCATGTTTATTATATATATACGGCAACCCACAGAAACAATTACATCAACTGTTTAGTGTGCCTGAGTCACATCCTGCCTGTGAATGGAGGAGATGACCAGATTCACAAATACCTCTGGTAAAGTTGAGGTGAAATGACTCTCGAGGTCTGTACATATGTACAGGAGGAAAAAACATCAACTTTAATAATAAATTTCTACAAAACCTTTATCCTATCAGCATTAGCCCTTCCAAAATTATATGTGTCTAACCTATATGGTCTTATGGGAACTTCATGTGAGCCTTGAGTTGATTAATAACCCTAAGAGAAAGAGAGAAAAAGACATCACCAGTCCTGGATCCAGGCATCTGGCCTGCAGGCAGGGGTGTTTCATTTGGCACGGAATGAAGACAAAGGAGAGCCCCTCTTTATAGTAATCAAGAAAAGGGGAAAGAATTCTTCCACCCTACCCCTTATTTATACTTATAGTTGGTTCCAGTTCCAGGACTAGTTGAGACACCAGATATCAGTGAAATCTCAGTTCATGCATTGGACACCAGGCCCACTCGCATGACTTGACTGTTTCTTGGGCAGTCTGGACTTTTCCAGAATGGCTGAGGAATCCTTCCTAAGGGAAGGAACACCATTACCTTCCTGTGACATAATTGCCTCTCAAGGCATTGTCTGGGCTTACATTAACAGTCACTTGGAACTTGTCCCTTACAGCCCGCAACACTGCTTCCACAGAGGTAGAAACACTGTCTGGCCTGAACAGCATTGTTTGCAATATTACTGGTGAATGAAATGAGCGGAAAACACCTTCCTTGAATGTCACTAAATTAATCTGATTATTCTCATTAAATGAGGATCTGATGTAGCTCATCATGCAAGTTAGTTAATGATCTTTCCCCTCATTTAATGAGCATTTCTACTGAGGCAATGATATAGTTTATCAATAAATTTTGACAACCTTGTTATATAACTTAGGGTTCAGTGTGCTTTAAAATACAAAGCTCTTGCCCGTAATAATTTAAGAATATATTAATTAAAATTTAGAAGACAAAACAGTGTTTATAACCTGTCTGAGTAATTTGTGTAATACGAAAGAGTCTCTCTTTTCTATTCTGATTAACACTATTACAAACTGAACAGCATATTTTAGAAATTACGTTCAAATAACGTTGAAAAACAGTGATAACAGAAAGAGGATGCAAGTCAAGGTGAAAGGTAACTTAAGCACTGAAAATTGCTGATACATTACTGTTAGCATTTTATTTTCTTCTCAGTGCCTTTCTCCAAACTACATGGATAAGACTGGATTTATAAACTACAGGAACTATGTAGCACTAAAGAATGTATTTTTGAACATCATATTCTTCATATTCAGATGAGACTTGTTGATTTTTCTCTCTTCTTTGACCAAATTCAGAAATGCTACTTCATGTTAGCTTCAAATTTCTTCAAATTACTTTAAAGTGCTGCCAAGAAAATATATACTCAAAATTTAAATAATGAAAAATAGTTTATAGGGCAGTGACATACACAAAAGTTTGAAAGCTTATGAAGGCAATGTCTGAACCTTGCAAAGAACTTGTTGGCTCAAATAACTACACAGAATGGAACATTCCTTAATGAATGTACAAGTAGCTTGTTGACTCAATTAGCTCTAATGACTTTCTGAGAATGAACTAATGGAGCCTCATCTATTCAAGTTGGAAGATGTCAATCTATGCAATGTCACTTTGCAGAGAAAGAGTGATAGACTGTTTATCTTCACTTCGTCTCATGACTCCACATGGCTGATAATCAGAAAACGGAGGAGGCAATGCTCGACCAACAAAGACCCTCATCAAAACTCTCAGATCTTCCAGACACAAGTAGCGTGCCACCCCAATGGTGGTCTTGAACAAACTAGACTATGTAATGGTCAACATGCATGTTTACTTTCATTGATCCAGAGATGAAGATCCAAGATTCCTGACAATGCTGAATCCAGGAATAGGGAACTATATCTATGTCTACATTTCTCTTTCTCTCTCTGTCTCTGTCTCTCCTTCTTCTTCTCTTTCCTCTCAATTTGCTCTGTTTGGTGGGATTCCAAAGACTGACCTTTCTTTTAAGCCACGAAGTTGGAAGAGACAGGTAAGTACACTATCAGTATATTAAGCAACATCATCAAAAAAAAAAAAAGAAAAAAAAGATATGTTAGAGGCAAACTAATCCTGTTCAGAAACACACAAGGAAAAAAAAATCTTTTCTGTGAGAAATAGGGACACAATAATCTCATCTACAGGAATGAGAATGATGATAACAGAAATTTTAGAAATCCTTTTCTCAGATGCTACTCAGTGGTATCCTATTATTGTGTATTGGAAATGATTAAATTATGCTTTCTCCAAGGAGAGAAGAAAAAAGTTCAACACTGTAGTAACTTAAGGACAATTATCATTCTCATCAGTCAATTCTATGGGAAATGTGCTTCAACTTGAAGATTTTTTTTTATTATTTTATTTCTTTATTTATTTATTTTTGTAGATATTAGAGCTCAGGATAGCTCTGAAATTCCTTTTCTTAAAAAATTCACTGTATAATGAATTTCAAAAATGGAGTAATGTTTTCAAAAAATAAAAAAAAATCACATATAAGGAACTCAACTTACTGAATAATTTATTTAAATATCCTAAATTAGTGAAGTAGAAATTTATTATAAAAATGTGTAGAAACATCACTGAAACAACACTGAAAAAAAAATAAGGAAACCTGCAAAGAACCAATATTATCTTAACCAGCTACAAGATCAAGTTGTTCTTTTCAGTATTCCAAACTCTTATGTAATTCTGAAAAACTGTGTATAATTGCCTACTTCTAAAACTCCCAAATTATATGCATTATGTTACATTATAATTACTTCAGTTTTGCCTCAGGAAAGTCCAGAAACCTCATATGTAGTCAGTGTTATTTTCAGCTTCTATTGTTGAGTTTGACTATGACATATGGTTCACAAAGGTATGGTATTTAACAGCTTCAGCAACATCTGTGGATCAGAATATTTGTCTTTGTATGAATGACTTTAAATACATCAGTATTTAAACTCGCAGTAAGCTGCCCAAATCAACACACTTTCACTCTTCAAATGTGTTCTTGAGAAGAGAAAAAGCAACCACCTTCAGCCCAACAGCTGGCCAGTGATTAAGCAATCAATCCTGCATTAAAAATGAACAAATCAAGACATTTAGCGTGGAAGTTATTTTTTGTCCCAAATAGCACTGTAAGTATGATAAAACTGAGAATAGACAACCAGGAGAAGCCATCATGACGATCGTCCTGCTTATCCTACAATTTCCAGACTCATCTATGTGTCTACATCAGTTTCTGTTTTAAATAGAGTATTTGTGGGGGGCGCCAGGAGCACCCCAAGTCCCATACTGGGCTCCCACTGAAGCCC
>JAPSGF010000117.1:952037-1173213 GCA_035772895.1 Perdix hodgsoniae | reverse complement strand
GAAGGAAGGAAGGAAGGAAGGAAGGAAGGAAGGAAGGAAGGAAGGAAAATAAAAAGAGAATAAAAGAGAAAAAGAGAAAAAGAAAGGAAGACGAAAAGGTGGAAAGAAAAAAGGAAGAATTGCACAAAGATACTTATATCGGAAGGAGGACTTTTGGGTTTCACCTGAGCTGAGACTTTCAAGCACTTTATAGGATTAGACCCCATATTGCTGGTTATTCTGTTTTTTTCACAGGAGTATGTAAAAGGATGTTAATTTTTAGCAGAATGAATGAATAATATGGGGCTCACCTAAAAGTGCATAAGATGGAATCAGTAAGTGAAGCGAGGAGTTGTTCACCTTGGTCCTGTTGTGCCATGTGACCTGGGAAGTACTAAACTGTCAGTACCTAAACTTCTTTATGTAATGAATGGAGACTGTAGTTTTTTGGGTTTTTTTATTTCTAAGTGATAGAAATTGGAATTATTTGGGTAGCACTACAGCAATCTGCCTTGGTGGATATCATCAAAGGTGACTTGGAATTTGACTTATTACTAGAATCCGCATTTTGACAAAATGATTTGCATAGAGCTCCACAACAGCTTTCATGTCTCAAACGCTGAGATTTGGTGTATCAAACTCAATTTGAAAGTTGTCAATGTACATTTTGATTGACAGGGAACAATACATTTTATGTTAATCTGAAGGCACATTTTTTTCTGTTTTATAACCCCCACATATTTTACTATTAGTGCTGCAAGTAATTTGACCGAATCAAATAATCTTGAGCTAATAACCCTTTCCATGGATGAGCATTTGCCCAACACTTCCTCATTCTAAATACACAGTGAAGTGACAGTAGAAAAGCCAATTGCCTGTATTTACTACACAAACTAGAATCAGACTAGCTAACAGAGATGTTCACTCTGTTTTGGTGCTCAGAAAGCATTGCATCACTTTGTATTCCAAACACAAGTTCCCTATCTTGCTTCTATTCCACACTGAAACATCTGTCAGTTTGAAAAATTTATCATGAATTTTGCTTACTTGGCATTAATCATGAATTTTTGAATATATCATTAGGACTGAGACATTGCCAAAACTCACTCTTGGCTTCACCTTGGTTTAAATTTAAAAGCATGCTTTTGAAAGACAAGAAAAATAAAAAGAAGTTTTCATTCTTTTTAATTTTAAATATATTTATGCTTGAAAAGGTTTGCTCTTATAAATAGTGTAGATTAATGTCTTTGTTTCAGTTAGGGTGGATTTTTTCTTCAAAATGTCAGGTGTGATGTTATGATTTTGGTTCTAGGAGAAGAAACAATGTTGATAACACTGATGTTTATAGTTTCTGCTAAGCAGCATTGTACAGAGCCAAGGCCATTCTCAGCAAAAATCCCAAGGTGCTGGGAGAGAACAGAATTAGGACAGCTGTCTTAAACTGGTCAAAGGGATATTCCATACCATATCACATCAGATTGAAAGAGTCTTGAAGGGAGTGTGAGTTAGATCTTTCTTCTGTTACTCAGGGAGCTAGCTGGGCATCAGTCAGAAGGTGGTGAGCAATTGCTTATGCATCATTTGTTATATGCATTCTTATATACATATGTATAGTCATAACTATTATGCTTTTCCTTTTCTCTATCATAGTAAATAGTTACATCTCAATCCACAAGTCCTGCTTTTTTTTTTTCCCCTTACTCTCTCCCCCATCCCACTGGGACCACACAGCATGACTGTGCTGAGCCATCTGCTGGGTTAAACCACAGAAGTCAGGTACATACACATACAGAAGATAATTCGGCAGAAAAACATACAAGGGATTGTAAACTAATTTCTTGCTTATTTGCACTTATGTTACATAAATGATTTTATCTGATTCTAGGTAATAAATTGTATATTCTTGGATCTACTTGTTTTCAACTCTGGATGACTCTAAAATGACATTTCATGTTTTTTCTGGTGTGGATGCTTCTAGGCAGACATCTCCATTATCATGTCATGTAAAAGAATATCTCACTGGACTAGGCCATACCATGCAGTTATTTTAGGGGTGTGTGGGGGGAAGTAGTAACTAGTATTTAATTTTACATATATTATCATATGAATACGTGAGTAAAAGTGTAAAGTAAGCTTGCATTCTGGGGAACAATATATCCCTAAGGAAATGCAAATTAAAGATAAAAGTCCACCTTCAAAACCTCCTCCTTTATCTGTCTGTTTCCATCTAGGCTAATAGATAGCTTGGAAAATTCCCTACACATTAATTCCCCTAGCTTACTTCTCTGAAATTCACATCACAGGAAATACCTGCAATCATAAAAACTGATTTACAACAAAATTCCCTTCTGGTCTGATGTTTCACATTGTGAAAGACAAGAAGAAATCCTGAGGAGATTTGACAGTGGGCTCTGGTTTGGCTACATCATCCCCTCTAGCAAATGAACTGTCAAACTTGGGCAACAAAACTGAAACATGTCTATCATACTGCAGGCCTGACTCGCCATTTACATTTGCTCTTCAGCACACACAATGTTGTTTCCATATATTCATCCTGCATATAAACAACACGAGTCTTCCACACTCTGTGCTCTCAGAAACAGTAATCTGATCCGGTAGGAGAGAATCTGATCCAGCCAATGTATTCTACAACATGCTCTTGATATTTAATGTAAGTAATTAGCAAACCCACATGTTCACTAGGGATAAGAACAGGGGAATTTTCTAGCACAGAAGAAATTGGAAGAAACTAATACTTTTAATGTATAGATTTCTACAATTTATCATGTGAGAAACTCAATACATCGAAGAAAACTAAGTAATACATGTCTAAAAATCTAAAGTTTTCTAATTCTTGTCTTGTCTATACTTGTCTATTTGTACAGATTAAAGATAAAAGTCACTGTCTTAATTTTGTTGTACAAATTTCTATAAATATGAAGTAAAACAAGTGGAGAGTTAATTGTTTTTCTAGTCTACAAACCCATTATCTGAATTGATAATTTCGGCTGACCTTCACATATTTTTCGACACAGAACTTTGCCCAGAAATTTGGAGTAAAATCTAGTGGTAGACTAATTTTTGTGCCTATGAAAGGCCATATTCTTTCTTCCATTCTCATTGTATGCAAATCTCTTTAGTAGAAACTGAAGATATCATGATTTTTTTTTCTTATTCTCTTCCTTAATTAAAAGCCAGTATCGTTATTTGACTTTCTTTGCCTCAGAAGAGGTTTCCTTGAGTAGAACTGAGTAACAATGCAGTAAAACATTAAGATGCTCACTCTGTATCTGCCTGTAAACACTAAGTTTATCAGAAGAAGAAGAAAGTTTTGGGTTAAATATTCATATATATATATATATATAAATATTATAATATTATATATAAAAATTAACAAAAACAAAAATGAAAATATGGTTTTGAATTTTTTCAACAAAAGTTAGCAAAATACATATTTAAAAAACAAAAACAAAGAAAAAGAAAAACAACAACAACAAAAAAAACAGATTGACACCATTCCATGATGCTGTAAAGGTAATGTATCTTGATTATTTCTGCATTTTAAGTCTAATCTGTCTAATTAAAAAGCAACTTTGAAGTTTAGTTCTGGGCAAAAGCTTCAGCCTCTCACTTTTCAATGAATAAGTAAAAAAGAGGCATGTAAATAATACCTGCATATCCATAATCTAAAAAGTTAGCAAACAGAATCTGAATAATCTCTAAATAAATATAACTACCGGACTTTAATTAAAGTGTGTTTCTTAGGCACACATAAATTGACTGTGACACTATCAAATCATAGCATATAATTTACAGATCACATTTCATTTCCAGTATGAATTATTGACAATTATTCTCTGCCTTTTCCGTGAAAGAAGAAAAACTTGTTCATATTAAGTGAACTAAAGATAGTGTATGTCGTTATAAAGAAATATATAAATGTGTCTGTTGTTTTGTTTTGTTCTTTTTCTAGATGATGCATTAAACTCTTTCTTTTTAAACTCTAGACACAATGAAGGTGCTAACCAGGCAGACATTAGTGGTATATAAAAACCCTTTAAACATCAGTAGTTTAGCTTAGAACCAAACAGTCCTGATTATGAAATGCAGTACTCAACAACCATCATGCCATACTGCTAATTTGCAATCCACAGTACCCTTTAAACGTTAACAAGCATCTCTAGACTGAAAAAAACTGAAGATCTCGAATATTCTCCTGTAAAATTTGATTTGGCTCCAAGCAACAGTATAACTACTAACTGTTCTTAATTTCCAAAGAGGAAACAATTTTCCATTATCAAATAAGAATATTTGCTCTTTCTTTTTTCTTTGAAGAGCATAAGTGATTACTTAACAAATACTTTTCTGTTACGTAGATATCACTAGTATGAAAATACTTCAATATTCCAAGTTATATTATGGGAGTTGCTTCAAAAATAATTTTTTTATTACTCTTCTATTTATCTCCATGAAAACTACAAGAGATGCAATGAGCACAGTAACTCTGCTTGATAGAGCAAATTCTCAGATACAAAACACTATTTATCAACATTTCCTTCACCATTAGCTGTGCATTTTCATCAGCAATGAGCAACAGCCTGCACGCCTTGCAACAGTCTTCATGGCTGTCCAAAACATTGTTTATCTTTCATATTGCAGTCACTGCTGCTGAAACATACCACTCCTTGCGGTCTCCTTGGTGCCTTCTCCAGTCTGAAAAGCTCCAGATCCCTCAGTCTGTCCTCACAGGAGAGGTGCTCCAGCCCTTTGATCATCTTTGTGGCCCTCCTCTTGACCTGAGCCAACAACTTCATGTCCTTCTGCTGCTGGGGGCTCCAGAACTGGGCACAGTACTTCATATTGGTCTCACAAAAGAAGAGAGGAAGAATCACCTCCCTCAACCTGATGGGCTGCTAGCAAATGTTGCCAGCTCATGTTGAATCTCTCATCAATCAAATCTCCCAAATCCTTCTCCTCAGAGTTGTTTTCAGAGCCATTCTCTGCAGAAGCTATATCTGTGCTTGAGATTGCCCCAACCGAGATGCAGCACCTTGCACTTGGCCTTCTTGAACTTCATAGCATGGGCCCACATCTCAAGCTTCTCTAGGTAACTCTGGATAGCATCCTGTCCCCCTAGTGTATCAATGGTTGCAATTTCTTCCACATGGAGAAATTCAGTGACACATTTTTTCTTCATCTGCACTTCCATGTCAGATGCCATTTTGTCACACTGTTTCTCTTCTCACATCTGTCTCATGTCAACAAATTGTAAGAGTATTGGCAGGAAGGTTCAACTTTTACTGCTACACCACTAACATCTGCCTTTGATGTCATGGACCAACATAATAAAATAAGAAGCATTACTTTTGGAGCAGTCCTTGGATAATGTGTCAGCATTCACTGAAAAATATGGTTGCACAGAACCATTTGTAACTTCCCTTAGCAAGTAATGCTATTTAAATATACCTATCCTCACAAAACAGGACCTCAGTCCCAAAAAACTCTAATGGTAAATGGTATCAAAAGTAGTTTTTCTGTTTAAAAAGTTCTTTGAATTCTTTGCTCAAGCTGCATAATGCTGTTGAACAAGGTTCATGAGAACCGGGTTCTCTAGAGAAACAGCCTAAGGAAAGTACATTCCTTATACTTGGAAAAAAATGAGGTGCATGTCACTTGACTGAGACTCTAGGCAATAACTCTTCTTTTGTTTCTTTTCTCCTAGAGTAAGACGTCAGAAATCCTTATTACTGGCCATCTATCAAGATCAGTGCAGGGATTATTTCTCATCAAAACAGGCAGAAGTAGACTGGCATCAAAGAATAGAAAAACTAAAAGATAAAACCAGTTACACGCAAACACTTAATGGTGCTTAAATGTCACTAAGAATGAGAAAATATGCGGAAATACACACTTCAAATAAAACTTTCCAAAACATAATTTTGCTCGTTAGCAACCTTTCATCTGTTATTATAAGATTATTTACATTTACATTACCTACAAGATATCTAGAGGTAAAATTTCAGTACCATATTTTTCTTTGTTTTGCTTGCCCTTGCCTCACTCAGCTATTAGAATATGATTCATTTGAAAAAGTATTGCTCGGGCCCCAACTATAGGAAAAAGGAGGCTGTTCTGTCATTTTTGGAGTTTGGAGATAAACCCTTTAAAATGAAATTGAAAATACCTTAGTTATCTTAGCTGTACTATCACCACTGCTAACAAAGCTCTTGATATCCTTCATGATTAATTACTCCACATATTATTGTTACTACATTAGCTCAAATGAACAATAGCCTTCAGGTTTTTGCATTATTTCTAAAACGTGTGGCTTTGATAATTTAATAAGTTTAATAAGGTTTACACTATCTATTTTTCCCTCAGCACAAAATATGAACCTACCTGAAAGGTATATAGGTTTTCTATACTGCTCATGGCTGAGGAAATCCAGCCTGAAGTTCTGAAAACTTTCAAAAGCATTGTTTAAAAGGACAAGTTTATTGGAACAGAACAGACAGAATTCAATTCTATAGAATTTCTTTCCAAACATCTTCACAGGCCAGACTCTGCTTGGCTTTCTTCCTGTGTCTGCATGCTATGTGGAACAATTCATATATCATATGGTTTCATGAGACAGTTTGAATTGCATTAACAGTTTATTACATAACAGTGTCATATTTCTCTCTCCATTCCTTGCATGTCCTGCCTCTGCCTCTGCTGATTTCCTTCTTGATCCACATATTTAATGTTTTATTTTTTTCCACCATAGTCATAAGGTAAGCCCATTACAAGAAATATGCATTTTCTCTGGGTAGGTTAGCTTTCTGCTGATTTAGTGAGCTCTCTTTCTATCACTGAGTATGAATGTCTATGTTAAGGGAGATTGCTGAGTTGTCTCAACACAAAGAACAAACCTTGAGATTAAGCATCGAGATACAGGGAACATATTTCTCCCTCTATTGGCTGGAGACTATTTCCGTGTCCTCAGTTTTCTCATGAAACTAAATTCTAAATGAAGCATTTACTGCTGGCCACTACATGTCCTGATTTTCTTGATATCTGGAGTAAGACATGAGCGTCTGAACTCATGTACCAGTGAGTAGCATGATGGAACATGAGACGAAAAGAGAAAATAGGAACAGAACTCTGTGTCAGCTTGTAAATTTTTGTTAGAATGTAAGCATGTCAAGTACTATATAAAATAGGACATCCATCAGCATACTATCGATAATATTATATGGAAATCATGCTGTATTACAGTTTAACTAGAATCCTTGAAATCTCAAATTATAAAATCAAAATACTGAGTTTGGGTTTCGTGATGGATTGGAACTACATGTATGAACAAATTATTCTATTAAAAAGGATCTTAGGGTTACTTATCTGGTTTTAAAGGAGCTGAACTAAACGTGACTGACTAAATAACCTCAACATATAAAATGACTTCTGCCCAAGTGAACTGAAGTCTCAATTATTCTTCATTTCAAGTGTCCAAATCTGGATACTACATTTTGACAAAACCTTTCCAACCCTTCCACCTTTGAAAGCTTAAAAAATTCTGCTCAATTTCATGCAAGTGATGTAGAACTTATCCATTTATCTTCACCTAAGTCTCACTGCAAAAGTCAAAATAATCATTATGCTCAAATCACATCAGACCTAAATCTGGAACAGTACAGACTCAATACTACTGTATGATTCCATTAAATCCCAGATATTTAAGAAGATATGTTAGAAACACATAAGACATTGAATTTCCATGTTTACACTTTATGCAGATATCTAAGTACACACATAAAACAGGTTTAAAACCAGAACTTATCTCTGCTCTGTAACCATGGTCTAGGAATATACTGTGACCCTGCCACTGGAAGCAGTTTCTCTTTTCTCTACTCCACTTGAAAACACGTATAAACTAACACAGGATACTGCTTGAAAAAATTGATACAGCCTATGAAGCAGCAGATGACAGCACTTTTTACTGAAAGCTAAGAAAATATTACACAAAGTAGCTAAATGGAAAGGCCTGTAAACTCATCATTTAGCCATTACCTAATAAATGGAAATTTATAAAACTTATGGAAAAATGATATCTATATATCTATATCTCTTAGGAAAAAAAAAGTCAATTTAGAAATCCTTTTTTTTTTTTTTTTTTTTTTTTTTTCCAGGACCTGGTCAATTTTATGCTTTTAATATGAAAATTGTAGAGTTAATTTTTAGTTAAAAAATACTATGTTTAATTTTACAGTTTTAGTTATTAATTTACAAATCCTCATTCAATGTTATGAAATAGAATTTAAACTGAAAGGTGAGGTATTGCCCCTCTTGCAAAAGGCATCTTAAACTGGGTATTTCTAGACTAAACCTGTATGACTCTGTCACCCAGTTAAGCAATAATTTCCTCTGATGGCAATGAAAGTAATTTAATCAAAACATAAAAACAAATAAAAATCCGTAAGAATATAAACCCATTTCTAGAAATGGACATGACTAAAATGCAAAATGAAGAAAGCAACAAGTCTATGCTTAGTGACACTATAAATATTAGATAATGCTCAGTTTGTGTTTGATAATCTGCACTATTTTCTTATCCTAGGGGAAGGGATCAAGGCTAGTTCTTTAGTTCCTGAAATAGAAGAGTGTCATCTTAAAAAAATAAAAACTATCATTGTGATGAGCTACCTTTCCCCAAAGATCACTTTACAGTGAATTTCTTAACGTTTTACATTTTGGTAATCAAAGTTTCCAATGTTCACTTCAATTTTTCAGACTGTGCCAACTTTGAGAAATAACAGACATCACTGATTGAAGAACTCACAGTGGCTGTCAGTCCTGCTCACAGTACACTTAGGAGAATCTGCTCTAAGCAACCTCTTAAGAGCACAAATCTTCCTGAGAAGGGAGCTACAGTGATGGGAAAATAGCACACCTCACAGACTCCTATAGTTGACACACAAGTCAAACTTCGGTTTCTCATCTACCTGCTTACATAACATTTCTATTCCTACCCATTCTGCTTTTCTTATGAAGAAATTTTTGTCCTTTATTCAATAGTATATTTCAGTTCCAAGATACAAAGATGTCCCTGTGTGCAGCTCTTCCTCTGTTGATTTTTATTGTGTGTGCTTGTTATTGTGCTGTTTTGCTCTGAGATCCACTGAGGTAAAGCTTTTGAAGACAGGTTCAAGCAGGTTTCTAATAGGCATGGCTCTGTTTATCGCATGAAACAATGAAAAGTTTTGCTGTTTAATTACAGTTCCCTTCAGCTATATTAAAATAAATGCTGAACTATTTCTCTATACAGCAAACTGTACATCTCTCCACAGAAACATATAATCGAAATAGGAAGTTCTCTCCCATCCTATAATTGCAGGTTTTTACTTGCATTAAACAAACCATAGGTTGGATGTCAGTTTAAATTCTGCACTTTTTCAGGAAACTAGTTGCTGCTATTACTTATTCCTTTATTGCTGGGATAAGTTTTTGTGTCTGTTTGCTGGTAGCTTGTTTTTTTTTAACTCAGCAGCTATCAGAATAAATCTTGTGAAACATTTTGTGTCAAAGAAGTCACAAAGGAAAATAACAGGCTCAAGTATTAAAATTGTTTTCGATTTCTTCTTCTCCAGACCACAATAAACAAAACACTACAGCTATTAAATGCCACCTATAAATATGCCTGTTTTCTAAATATCAAGTGACAAATGTTTATAAATTGTTATTAAATTGGCTTTTAGAGCTTGCTTTTGAAGTCAATGTTATACTAGTTTTCTGCTGTGTTTATAGAGTACGTAGTTAAAAATAGCACAAGATGAATGTATCCATAAAGATTAATAACTTTCAGGTGCTTTCTTACCTAATGATATATTACTACTTCAGAAATGTTTTGACATCTGTATAGTATTTATTTTAAGGAAATCCTACAAGATTTAGTGTAAAAATTTGAAATCAACCATTTGAGTTCACAAATTATGAAATATTATATCCTGAAAATAAATAAATAATTTTACTATACAGAAAGGACAGGCAATGATCTGTTGTCCAAAAAAAAAAAATTATCTTCATAACATGCTATTTATAAAATCACAACATCATGGAGCAGATCCTCCTAGAAGCTATGTTAAGGCACATATAAGACAAAGAAGTGATTTGAGACAGACACGACATAAAGAGCCATTCGAGACATAGTTTCACCAAGGGCAGATCTTGCCTGACCGATCTGGTGGCCTTCAATAATGGAGTGACAGCTTTGGTGAAAAGGAAGGGCAATGGATGTCATCTACTTGGACTTCTGCAAGGCCTTTGATGTGGTCCCTCACCACATCCTTCTCTCTAAATTGGAGAGGTGTGGATTTGAAGGATGGACTGTTCAGTGGATTAGGAATTGGCTGGCTGGATGCAGCCAAAGTGTTGTGATCAATGGTTTTGTGTCATGGTGGAGGCCAGTCACAAGCAGTGTCCCTGGTCAGTTTTGAGACCGATGCTCTTCAAAATCTTCATCAGTGACATAGATGATGCCATCTAGTGTACCCTCAGCAGGTTTGCAGATGACACCAAGCTGAGTGGTTTGGTAGATACACTGGAAGGAAGGGAAGCCATTCAGAGGGACCTGGAAGGCTGGAGAAGAGGGCCCACATGAACTCGATGAGGTTCAGTAAGGCAAAGTGCAGTGTGCTGCACTTGAGTCAGAGCAATCCCAGGGATTTATACAAACTGCGGAAAGATCTCACTGAGGTCTACTCCACTGAGCCCTGATGCAAACTTGGGGTCCTGGTACATGAGAAGCTGGACATGAGTCAGCAGCATGGGTTTGCAGCCCAGAAGGCCAATTGTGTTCTGGGCTGCGTTAAAAAAAGGGTGGCCAGCAGGGAGAGGGAGGTGATTGTCCCCCTCTACTCAGCTCTTGTGAGGCCCCATCTGGAATTCTGTGTCCAGGCCTCAGCAGAAGAAAAACACAGAGCACTTGGAGTGGGCCCAGAGAAGGGTCACAAAGATGATCCACTATGAAGAAAAGCTGAGGGAACTGGGCTTGTTTAGCTTGAAGAAAAGAAGGCTCTGGAGAGACCTCATTGCAGCCGTCCATTACTTCAAGGGAGCTTATAAACAGGAATTGTTTACATGTGTGGATAGTGATAGGACAAGGGGGAATGGTTTTAGACTAAGACAGGGTAGCTATTAGGAGAAAGTTTTTCACATAGAGTGTGGTGACACAATGGAACAAGTTGCCCAGAGAGGTTGTGGATGCCCCATCCCTTGAGCTGTTCATGGCCAAGTTGGATGGGGCTCTATGTAGTCTGAACTGTGAGTGGTACCCCTTCAAATGGTCCCTTCCAACCTAAGCCACTCTATGATTCTATGACTGATTAACAAATTCCCTTGCTCTACACAAATAGGTGTAAACCAAGCTTTTAATTTCCTCCTCCTTTGAATTCAGAAGTTAATGGAAATGCAAATAAGACAAATGCAAATGTATTTCTAAAGTTACAGTCCTACCCCCAAAAATATATAATGCCATTTTGCATTTTCCATTGCCCTGATGGAATCAGGAACTGATTGCAGAGAATCTTCAGTCTCCATTCTTCTCCATCTTGGCTGTTCACCTCACTGGCCATCAGAAGCTTAATTTATTTTTCATTCATTGTGTTCCAAATACAAATTAATACATCTGGAGTGCATTACATTGTTCTGTAACACTGGAAATGTGAAGAATGGTGTGTATATATATTTAGGACAGGCCCTTATGCAAGAACTTTCACAACAAAACATTCATAAAGAGTTAACAGCACTCAAACAATGTTTGAGTGTTTTAAAAGCCAATCACACAAACTGAGTATACAACTGAGAGATTGCAAGTATAAACACAAGGCTAAAAGCAGTTCAGCAGTAACAATTCCTATGGTTTTGCCCTTGGCAAGCAGACAAACAGACAGACTTTTCCATTTTGAACTCCATGTCCAGACAGAATTCCCCATAAGCACTAAATTCTTTTTCAAAAACCAGTTTCTCATAGATAGAAGACTAAATTTGAAAATGAGGCTTTATCACAGACAATGCAATATTAAATAATAATTAACTAACTGAAACTACATTATTAAAGGCTCCATTTAAGATTTGACCAGGAATTACTGTATTTCACATTTCCTGCAGTGGATGGCATTTCAGCATCTAAGCTTCAGAAGAAAGCCATTAACAGAAGCTGTGAATTGTAGAGAATGTCCTTTGGCTGCTAGCTTTCTATACACGTTAAACACAGGCTCTAGAAATGCGTTACAAACACTGTGGGATTTTCTCCTACTCTGTAAACCTTTCAAGGCAAGCACATGACTTCGATTGTTTCCTTTTCTGTTTTGATTTTTTGGTTTTGTTTTTGTTGTTGTTGTTGCTGTTGTTTTTTGTTTTGCTCTGTTTTTTAAAGAAATCCTAAACACTAATGTCTCTTGGAAAAAAAAATTAAAGAGCAATAAAAACAAAAAATTGTCCTAAAGTTAGTGATACAACACTTTTTCTCTCTCAGACAACTGAATGGAAAGTAATCACATGTGAGCTGTATCTGAACCTGGTATTTGTCAGATAAGATATCACAACAGATGTTTGGTTTTGCACCAGGTACTCTGTCCACATTTGGCTCACATTTAACCTTCTCCCTGTACACAAACCCTTCTCTGAACATTCAGGTTACAGATAGTAAAGAAGACTTTAGATATTTCACAAACCTCTGAACATACAGTTCAAAACCTACATAGGAGATCCACTGGGAGAAAAGCTAAATACCAGAGTTTAAAGGCTTTGTTTTCCCCTGTAGCAGAAAATAAATATTGGATGTAGAAATATCCAGCATATGGCAACAGTGTAAACATTTAGAGCATTCCACCTTCAAGTGTAATATCAGAGCTGTTCATATGTGGACTCATTCAAAGCTGGGTTGCATTAATTGTGCAAAACAGAAAATGTTATAGTTGTAAAAAAAATCTGAAAATAATTAACAAATAATATAGCTAAGAATATAAAAATATGAGTACCATTAAAATGTGTATTTAGCTTCCAAGTAAGAGTTGCTCCTTCTAAATATATAGTTTATTATGTTAAATATTGTCAGCTAGGACAACACTGCAGAAACACAGTGCTTGAGAAAGCATATCTAGCCAAAATAAAAAATTGAAAAAGGGAGTTTTCTGATAAAAATTTCATTATTAAAATACTATAAAGTACCTACTATAAAGCAATGGGCAACACTTTGATAGGTTGGGATAGGCTGAATAAAGTAACTCACCTAGCCTCCACTCATTCACAAATTCAATAAAAAGATCCATGAGCTGAACACATAAAAATGACTAACTTATGAGTTGTTCAGTTCATTCTCCATACGTAGCACTGCATCACTGCATTCCACAGAAAAAAATTAAATGGCAGAGCCATGGAATTCCCAGCTTCATCGCAAAGTTCTTACTTCAAACAAAAGCTAACCGTCTTAAATGCTGCTGGTCACTTTTTAAGTCACCTTGTAAGAGATGAGGAGCAGATGATTTCAAAGTGCCTGAAATGAGGCAGAAGTACAGCTTGGCTGATGTTCCAGATCTCAGGTGGGAAAAGAGGGTATATAGTCCCTTGAAGCAAGGTCAGGCCACATGAAAGGACCACAAAAAAGCTGTTCATCATTGTGAGGTGATAATTCTCACAGCCAAAGCTGCAAGTAGAAGCTGCTTAGTCCTGGAGGGACAACTAAAAGGGCTTTTAAAATATTTTAACAGATAAAGAAGGAACAGAGATAACAATCTGTTTCCTGATAAGAACAGTCACCTCACAAACAAGGAAGCAGACAAAGCTTTTTTCATCTCTACCTTTAACACTGATAATGGGCTATGGGACCACCAGAACTCTGAAGACCTTGGCCGTGGTAACAATGAACTCCTAGCTATCTCTAAACTTGTGCAGGATTTGCTTCTCTGAACTGATTCATATAAGTCTGTAAGGCCCAATGGGATTCATTCCAAAGTGATCAGAGATAAGACTGATGTCATCTCTCAATCACTTCTCAGTTGACTTGGGAATCTAAGAAATGGCTGTCAAACGGAAGCTAGAAAATGTCCCAGTTTTCAAACAAAATAAAAAAGGTACCCTGGTAATTACGGGACTGTCATTTTCACTTCAGTGCCTGGCAAATTCAGGCAGAAGATTCTTTACTGAAAAATAATTAAAAGACATTACAGTCACAGGTCATAACCAGCACAGGTTGATGAAGGGAGGGTCCAGTTTAACTCATGTAGTTAATGAAATGAATGTAGTTAACTAAATGAAGAGGAGCTGTTAAATCCCTTGAGGGTGGAGAGGCTATATAGAGAGATCTTTACAAATTAGAGGTCTGAGAAATCATTAACCACATGAAGTTTAGCAGGAGCAGGGAATTGTTCCACTCTGCTCTGCAGTGGTCTTACTTCTAGTACTGAATGCAGTTTTGAGCACCACAACATAAGAAGGACAAAATCTGTTAGAGAGCATCCAAAGGAAGGTTCTGAGGATAGTGAATGGTTAAAGATGAAGATGTATGTGAAGTGTCTGAGGTTTCTTGTTTTATTCAGTCCAGAGAAGAGCAAACTGAGGGGAGGCTTCATGGCAGCCTACAGATCCTCACAAGGGGAGCTGAGGGGCAGGAGCTGATCTTTTGATCCTTTCTGAATGGTGACAGTGATAAGACTTGGAGTTTTGACAGGGAAGAATCAGGTTGGATATTGAGAAAAGATTGATCAAGTTTTGGAACCTCAATGGGACAGTGGTCACAGCACCAACCCTGCTGGAGTTCAATAAATATTTGACAATGCTTTCAGACATACGGTTTAATTTTTAAATAGTTCTTAACAATAAGATATGGGTAGGCTAGATTGATGGGTTGAGACATTCTCATGGTTCAGACAGGCTAAGTGCTAGGTCCTCTGTTTAGGTCACAACAACTCAATGTTTTACTGCACTCTGGGAGAAGGGTAGCTGGAAAGATGTCTGTCAGAAAAGGACCTATGAGTACTGTTTGATAGTCAGCTGAACGTGAGCCGCAGTGTGCTCAAGTGGGCAAGAGGGCCTGGCTTGTATAAGAAATAGTGTGGCTAGCAGGACCAGGGAGTAATTGTTTCCTTGTACTTGGCAATGTTGAGCCCACACCTCAAATAGTA
Source organism: Perdix hodgsoniae (assembly GCA_035772895.1). NCBI lineage: Eukaryota > Metazoa > Chordata > Aves > Galliformes > Phasianidae > Perdix > Perdix hodgsoniae. The sequence continues at coordinate 1,158,076 of JAPSGF010000117.1, read as the reverse complement.
TGTTCAGTTGTGAGCCTCTTACTTCAAGGAAGACATTAAAATGCTGGAGCGTGTCCCAGTAAGGACAATGAAGCTGATGAAGGTTCTAGAGAATAAATCTTAAGAGGAGTGGCTGAGAGAAATTGAGTTACTTATCCTGGAGAAGAGAAGGCTCAAGGAGACCTCATCGTTCTCTACAGCTATGTCAAAATGATTTTATGGGACTGGAGAGGTTAGATGATGGAGCAGGCATACAAGTAGTATTTGCCGGTATTCCTACGATGGCAGGGAAGGACACTGAAAGGAGCAGAAAAACCCACCTTATAAACAATTGGCTGAAAGACTGGTGGAAACACAAGAATTTTGGGTTATTTGATCATGGGGCGGTCTACTCAGCACCTGGCATGAATTCTGCCGATGGGTATCACCTATCCTAAAGGGGGAAACGGATCCTTGCTCAGGAGCTGCCGGGATTTGTAGAGAGGGCTTTAAACTAGATATGAAGGGGAAAGGAGATTAAGCCAGACCTGGTAGAAATGAGCTTGAGGGAGCAATAATGGGATTAGGGGTGAGGAGAGGGACTCAGCTGAAGTGCATCTACATCAATGCACACAGCATGGACAACAAACAAGAAGAGTTGGAAGCCATTGCGATGCAGGTGAGCTATCACCTAGTTGCCATTACTGAAATATGGTGGGACCACTCCCATGACTGGAGTGCTGCAATGGATGGCTACAAATTCTTCAGGAAGGATGGACAAGGAAGGAGGGATGGTGGCGTGGCTCTCTATATTAGGGAACGCTTTGATATTACTAAACTTGTGGCTGGGGATGATAAGGTTGAATCCCGATGGGTAAAGATAAGGAGAAAGACTGTCAAGGCAGACATCCTGGTGGGCCTCTGCTATAGACTGCTGAACCAGGATGAAGAGACAGATGAGGAGTTCTACGAGCAGCTAGTGGAAGCTATGCGATCACCAGCCCTTGTCCTCATGCAGGACTTCAACTTCCCCAACATATGCTGGGAATACAGTGCAGTGCAGAAGAAGCAGTCCAGGAGGTTTCTGGAGTATACAGAAGATAACTTCCTGATGCAGATTGTGAGAGCCTATGAGAGTAGCTGTCCCACTAGACCTGTTGTTCACAACAGAGAAGGTCTGGTGGGAGATGTGGAGGGCAGGGACTGTCTTGGACAGAGTAACCATGAAATAGTAGAGTTTTCAATTCTTGGTGGAGCCAGGAGGGGGAAGAGCAAAACTGCTACCTCAGATTTTCGGAGGGCAGACTTTGAATTGTTCAGAAGACTAGTACAGGGAGTCCCCTGAGTTTTAGTCTTAGAGAGTAAAGGAGTCCAAGATGGTTGGTCACTTTTCAAGAAGGAAGACTTAAAGGCGCAGGAGCTGGCTGTCCCCCAGAGCCACAAAATGAGCCAGCAGGGAAGAAGGCCCGTGTGGATGAATAGGGATCTATTCTTGAGGCTCTGGGAGAAAAAGAGAATCTAACTCCTGTGGAAGAAGGGACGGATTACTCAGAAAGAGTACAGAGAAGTTGTTAAGATTGTAGAGAGAAAATCAGAAAGGCAAAAGCCCAGCTTGAACTCAACCTGGCTGCTGTGGTAAAAAGGAACAAGAAACTCTTTTACAAATATATTAACAGTAAGAGGAGGACTAAGGAGAATCTCCAGTCATTACAGGATGATTCTCGGAATATGACCACTGAGGATAAGGAAAAGGCAGAGGTTCTCGATGCCTTCTTTACATCTGTCTTTAAAGGTCAGACCAGTTATCCTCAGGGTACTCTACACTCAGATGTGGTATTCTCTGCTGGGGTGCAGACTGAATCCTCCACGATTCAGGAGGACACAGTCAGAGACCTACTAGTCCAACTGGACTGTCACAAGTCCATGGGGCCGGATGGGATTTACCCAAGAGTGCTGAGGGAACTGGTGGAGGTGATAGCCAAGCCACTTGCCATTATCTGTCAGTGCTTCTTGTTGACTGGTGAAGTCGTAGAAGACTGGAGATTGCCAGTGTGACTTCCGTCTACAAGGAAGGTTGTAAGGAGGATCCAGGGAACTACAGGCCCGTTAGCCTGACCTTGGTGCCAGGGACGATTATGGAGCAGATTGTCTCAAGGGAGATCACATGGCATGTGCAGGACAAACGAGGGATCGGGCCTAGCCAGCATGGGTTCATGAAGGGCAGGTCCTGCTTGACCAACCTGATCTCCTTTTATGATCTGTTGACCCACCTAGTAGATGAGGGAAAGGCTGTTGATGTAGTCTACCTAGACTTCCGCAAAGCCTTTGACACTGTCTCCTACAGTATTCACCAGCAGAAACTGGCAGCCAGTGGCTTGGACAGGTACACCAGATACACTCTTGGCTGGATAAGGAACTGGCTGGAAGGCTGAGCCCAGAGAGTGGTAGTGAATGGAACTAAATCCAGCTGGTGACCAGTAACAAGTGATGTTCCCCAGGGGTCTGTACTAGGGCTTGTCCTCTTCAATACCTTTATTGACGACCTGGATGAGGGCATTGAGTGCACCCTCAGTAAGTTTGCAGATGACTGGAAGTGTCAATCTGGGAGTAGCGAGGCCCTACAGAGGGATCTTGTCAGACTGGATAGCTGGGCTGAAGCCAATGGGATGAGGTTCAATAAGGCCAAATGCCAGGTCCTTCACTTTGGCCACAACAACCCCAGGGTACGCTACAGCTTGGAGCAGAGTGACTGGAAGATTGTGTAGAGGAAATGGACCTGGAAATATTGATTGATGCTCAGCTGAACATGAGCCAGCAGTGTGCCCAGTTGGCCAAGAAGGCCAATGGCATCTTGGCTAGCATCGGGAACGGTGTTGCTAGCAGGAACAGGGAAGTGATTGTCCCCCTGTACTGAGCACTGGTGAGGCCTCACCTTGAGTACTGTGACCAGTTTTGGGTCCCTCACTGCAAGAAAGACATTGAGGCCCTGGAGCATGTTCAAAGTAACTAGGCAACAAAGCTGATGCAGGATCTGGAGCACAGGCCTTACGAGGAGCAGCTGAAAGAGCTGGGATTGTTCAGTTTGGAAAAGAGGAGGCTCAGGGGAGACCTTACTGCTCTCTATAACTACCTGAAGGGAGGTTGTAGTGAGCTGGGGGCGGCCTCTTCTCTCGTTTAAGTAGTGATAGAACAAGAGGGAATGGCTTCAAGTTGCACCAGAGAAGATTTAGGCATTTTTTTCTTTTTTAGGATGGAAAATTTTAGGATTTTTTTCTTTTCCAACAAAGGATTCTTCAGTTATGTATGGAATCATGAATTGGTTGTGATGATCCTTGTGGATCCCTTCAAACTCAGGATATTCTGAGATTCTTTTCTATGACTGAAAATGACTGGACTCTGAGTCAAACAAATGTCCATCTGTGAGGTACTAGAGTTATTATGGCAGAATGTGAGGTGAATGTGTCAGCCAACTTAGGAGTTAATATAATTTGATGAGTTAAACTTTCTCCTTAAGCACCCGTAAGCAACTTTGTGTGCTTAAATAAAACATATAGAATAGAAATCCTCATTTAAAAAAAAAATCAGTTGAAAAACAAAATATATATTTTTTTCAAGACTTCTTAAAGAACTTCAACAGGCTTTTCAGATTAAAACAAACAAACAAATAACAACAACAAAATCAGACAAGCATTTTAATATTTTAAAATGTGCTGATCCAGAGCTCTCGACATAATAAGATAATGAAAGCTGCAGCACCTCTGAGAAAGGAACCACCATGTGAAAATAAAATACCTTCAGAGTTATTGTATGGTATATGGGATGCAGAAGTTAGTAAATTGTGGTAAGCAGTAGAAGCCCTATATACTGTCTCAGGCAATAACAACCAGCAAAGCAGCTAATGTTTTTATAGTGACAGAAGGACAGAACATGAATACAAAACACATATATTATACAAGTTATTAAACGGAATAATTTAATGAAAGCAATGTGTGTTTACAGCCCAGAAGGCCAATTGTGTTCTGGGTTGCATTAAAAAAGGGGTGGCCAGCAGGGAGAGGCAGGTGGTTGTCCCCCTCTACTCAGCTCTTATGAGGCCCCATCTGGAATTCTGTGTCCAGGCTTGGGGCCCCCCGCAGAAGAAAAACACAGAGCTCCTGGAGTGGACCCAGAGGAGGGTCACAAAGATGATCATAAGGCAGGAGCACCTCTACTATGAAGAAAAGCTGAGGAACAGTGCTAGTTTAGCTTGGAGAAGCGACTGGTTCCAGGGAGACCTCTTTGCAGCCTTCCAGTACTTGAAAGGAGCTTATAAACAGCAAGGGGTATGACTGTTTATATGGGTGGATAGATATAAGACAAGGAGGAATAGTTTTAAACTAAGACAGGGGAGGTTTAGGTTAGATATTAGGAGGAATTTTTTCACACAGAAGGTGGTGACACATTGGAAAATGTTGTCCAGAGAGGTTGTGGATGCCCCATCCCTGGAGGCATTCAAGACCAGGCTGGACGTGGCTCTGGGCAGCCTGGTCTGGTGGTTGGCGACCCTGCACATAGCAGGGGGTTGAAACTAGATGACCATTGTGGTCCTTTTCAACTCAGGCCATTCTGTGATTCTATGATTCTATGAAAATGAGTTGTTGTGTAGTAATGCACTTTCAAGTTTAGTCCTTTCAAGCTTCTGATGCCCCAGCATTGCAGATTTGCTGTTTTCTGCCAAAATAACTGACCTAAGTGACTAACTTACATATAATATCAAAATGAATCCTGTTCAAGAATTCAAGAACAGAGCATGCATACTGAAATAAAATTTTGTGTTAGGCAAACCACTCAAAAAAAGAACTTTCTCCTTTTCTCATGTTAAACAGCAAATAATTCTAGCAGTTATTGACTGAATTATTGCTCCAAGTGCACTGGTTATACATATGGATATAGCTATATATGTAGATCATTAGCAACTTTAGCAAAAAGAATGTATGTTCTCATGAATATTTTCTGCCTTCTTCACTCTTTATGCAATGATGAAAGTACTGTGTAGCACATACACAGCAGATACTCTAGCAGATAAAAATAAAACTCCATTAAGATCACTATGTAACAGGATATAACTAAAATGAGGGTTTCTGCAAAGACCAAATTACAGTTATCATTTCAGCCAATTTGTCAGCTAAAAATACCAGAGCTGCTATAATTTCTCAAGATATACTCCAAAAGACTTCAAGAGTTAAATGCATTTAGCATCACAAGACATTGTGCTAGGTTTTAGAAGCAAGGTTTTAGGAGAAAAGATAAGCAGACATTTCCTGTGCAAAAGAAAACCTAACAAGAGATAAATCTTGCAGATTTCAGGAAGTTGGACCCCACACTTCATCTTAGAGATATCTCTGACACTGAAGTTACACACAGAAAAATTAGGTGCTCTTTCTAGTATTTTTTTTTAATTTCAATGAATAAGTAAGTAAGTAAGTAAGTAAGTAAATAAAATAAGATAACTTAATATCAAACTACAATTCAGTGGACCAAGTAGTGAAATCTGAGCTTGAGTCTGTGAAATACTGTCAGAATTCAGTGAGATAAAGTATTTACGTAAAACACTTGTGATTCACCTTCAAGTACATATGTATATCATGCATTCAGTCATATTCATGACTGATAGCAATTCATAGTCCTGTGCTATACTAATACAAGCATATCATCAGTATCTATGACAAGATTTTTTTTCTGTGGGAATAATGTCATATTCTGGAAGGAGAAGTCTCTTTGACAGTAGAGAGTTGTGGTAGGTAATATTATGGTGCAGTGGATGATGCTGCTACTGACTTCACTCTTTTTAATTCTAACACACTTACTGAATCAATCCATGAAACCAAAAATATGAAAAAAGCTACAATTTTCATTCGGGTGCTATATTTTTAGGTCTGCAGCAAATGAAAAACAGAATTCAGGATGAAGCTCAATTACAGCGGCACTTTTGCTTGCAAATTAACAGTATTATCTATTGACGGGAATGTCTAAACATCAGTTTTCCTGTCAGGCTAATGCTTCTGCTCTTGAACAGTCAGTATATTCAGGACTTATGTTATAGCAGGCAAAACAATTTGTTGACTAATAAAGTCAAGGTGTAACTGCAACCTAAATTTGGAGAATTAAATAATTTCTGATATTGTGTCTTCAGTCTCAGAGATTATTAGCCCATTTGCAAACTTCTATCAAATACTCAGCAACTTTGAATATCAACAACTGAAATATAGTCTTCCAGAAACTGATACAAAACATTATTTAACATATAGCTTTATTTCTGCAGTTTCAAGCAGCAATTTCTAAAATTTCTATCATAAATTTCTGTTGAGTCTTGAATGTGCAGGTCAGCCTGTGCTCCATCTGGTTCACTCACAGCTATGCCAGAACTGCAGTAAACTTTGGACAGACTCTTTAAACTTTTCCCTGTTCTTAATCTTTAACCTCATCCCTCTTGTGGTAGCTGGATGTGTATCAGAACTTTCTATCTTCAGACCAGGGTAGATGACTTATTTCAGGCATGTCTAACCAGTGGCCCACAAGCCACATGTGGCCCAGTACAGTTTGCAATGTGGCTCAAACCCTACCCCACACCATCATGGTGATGGCTCTGCCCCAGGTGGTTTCGTATCACTCAGAAATCAGACTATCACTCTGTTGGAATCGGCATAGGGACTGCCTGGGATGGAACTAGGGGAGGGAGAGGGCTCAGCGGAGTGCTGACTCTGCTGCTTGTGACAGTTGTGCACACACAGATGCATTGTGCCCTGTGAGTATGGCACACACTTGAGCCACTTGTTGAGAAAAACACAGTGATTGCTAATGCTAATATTTCAACCCGCCTCATGGCATCTCAGAAGAAAACAGAATCCAGAAAAAGAAAAATCACAGATGAAGGAAGAGTGTTCAGGAAAAAATGGACAGATGAGTACTTTTTTGTTGAGACAAATAATATGGTACTATGCTTAACAAAGAAAATGGTGTCTGTTTTAAAAGATTACAATTTGAAAAGGTATTATCAGCAGAAACAGGCTGCCAAATTTGATGCATATCAAGGAATGCTTCATAAAGACAAAATAGTGGAACTGAAAAAAGTCATCTCAACAAAATCTTTTTTTAAAAAAAGTTAAAATCCAAACAGACTGTCAAAAAAGCCATCTGTCTGAATAAAAAAAAAAATAAAATAAAATAAAAACATTTATTGAAGTGAGTTTATTAAAAAAAAAATCAAAACCATTTACTGATGGTGAGTTTATTAAATAAGTGTTTGGAAAATATGGCAGATATAATGTGTTCCAATAAACGGATTTTTCTGAAGTGTCTCACTAGACTGTAGTGAGTAGAACTGAAGAAATAGGAAAAACTGTTGAAAGAAATTTAGAGAGCAGAGCTGCTAATATCATGGTTTAGCAACAGATGAAAGTACTGATGCTACAGATGTGGCTCAACTTGTCATTTTCATTAGAGGCATTGAAGATGAATATAATGTCACTGAAGAAATGGCTTCCTTGGTGCCACTGAAGGACACATTTAAATCTCTTGATATGTATGAAGCAGTAAAAATTCCATTAAACAATTTTCTTTAATGCATGTCAACATATCCACTGTAGCTACTGATGGTACCCCAGCAATGTTTGATAAAAAAGAGGAACTCACAAAATTAATAGAAGATGATGCAATTGCCACTGGCAACTCCTGTTTGATGAAATATCACTGCATCACACATCAAGAAAATCTATGGGTGAAAGTCTTAAAAATAGATACTGTCTTGCAAATCATCATGGAAGCTGTGAATTTCATTATGTCCAACGGACTGAATCATCACCAGATCCAGAAGTTCCTAAAAAAATATGGATGCTGATTATGAGGACATTGTTTGCTTTTCTAAAGTCAGAGTCAAGTGCTAAAAGGATTATATGATTTACAAAATGAAATCAAGTTAAAGGGAAAATTTGTGCCAGGACTTGAAGATGTAAAATGGCTCACAGATTTAGAATTCTTGGTGTATTTTATCACTCATTTAAATTAGTTAAGTATGCATCTTCAAGGTGAGTCAAGAAAATGAACTATGTGAACCTGTGCTATGTTTCAAACTGCAACAGCATTCAAAGTGAAGCTTAAATTATAGCAAGCTCAAGTTATGGCAAATAATGCCATGCATTTTGTTATGTTGGCAAAACACTGTTCTCTGAAAATTGGAAATACACATCTAAGCTTTCAAGTTTGATAAAGAAATTTGAGAATACGGTTCAAGACTTTTAGAAAAAAAGAATTGCTTTGTATACTCACAGCTCACATTCAATTCAAAGAAAAAATTGAACATGTCTCTTTACTAGACTTATTTTAACAGAAAAAAAAAAAATCTTGTGTTTCATAATAACATCTTATTCATGTCATTGATTTTTGGCAGTACGTACATTCATGAACAACCACTTTCAAGGATGAACTGGGAGGTGGTGTTGATCTGCCTGAGGGTAGTGAGGCCCTTCAGAGGGATCTATATAAGCTGGATCGCTGGGCTGAGGTGAATGGGATGAGCTTCAACAAGGCCAAGTGCCGGGTCCTGCACTTTGGCCACAACAACCCCAGGCGGCGCTATAGGCCTGGGGACGAGTGGCTGGATGACTGAAGAGGAAAGGGACCTGGGGGTGTTGATTGATTCTCAGCTGAACAATGAGCCGACAGTGTGCCCAGGTGGCCAAGAGGGCCAACAGCATCCTGGCCTGCATTAGAAATAGCATGGTCAGAAGGAGCAGGGAGGTGATCATCCCCCTGTACTCAGCACTGGTGAGGCTGCACCTCGAGAACTGTGTTCAGTTTTGGGTCCCTCACTACAGGAAAGACACTGAGGCCCTGGAGCGTGTCTAGAGAAGGGCAACAAAACTGGTGAGGGGTCTGGAGCACAAGTCCTATGAGGAGTGGCTGAGGGAGCTGGGATTGTTTAGTCTGGAGTAGAGGAGGCTCAGAGGAGACCTCATTGCACTCAGGTCTGTTTCTCAGGTCTATTAACACTGGTTTCATCTGTATGATCTCGTACATGAAACTTCAGATCAGTAGGGAAAAGAGTTGCTGTAGTATGTATATTGTATGACAACCCTATGCAGCATAAGTATTACGCTGTAATTTATTAAAGTTTACACTCGATGACCTTTCAGAGGTAGCCCTTTCATGAAATAATATTGTACATTTTAGATTCTCATTTTATACTGCATTCATTGAACAAGGACTTTCTCATTATTTAAAGAATAAAATGTGTCATGCTACTGTTAATGTCAAGGCACATGATCAGCTTTAGATGTTTGAATTGGGTGTGCTGAACATATCTATCTGCCTTTCCCACAGAGAATAGCAGGCCAACATATTTCAGCATTTTAAAAAGGAAATGTTGCTTACTGTTCCTTAGTAGCAATGCACTATAACCCACAATAATGCTTACAACTTTTAGCCAGCCATAGATAGTATAAAGACTTACATACACAAAGATATACGTTGTCACAGTAGAGGAACCGAGTCACTTATCCAGCAACACTAATGTGCATCAGGGCTACACTCTCACCAAGTCGCAGACTTCTTACACTTGTGCTTCAGCACAAACACTGACTCTTAAATCAATTGAATCAGAGCTAGTCTAGGACTCACATAGCATGGATAATCAGAAGAATGGGAGCACAGAGCAGAGTCAAATGCTCTATACAAGTCCAGCTGTAAACATAACTGCTTTTTTCTTTTTCATTATTGCTTCATTTAACATATTCTCAGCATGCCAGTTTTATTTTCTCTTTGCTTTCTCTCTGAAAAGTACATCCATGTACAAGTTAAGTGTATAATAAATATTTGAAATAAAAAATTGTATCTCTTTGCCAAATTCTTCATCTCTTTTACTTAGTCTTGATATAAGTTGCACAATGATAGTTTGCTGACTCAGACCTAGGGAACTGTGTGCCCAGAGGATTTGGCCTCTCAGACTTCAGTACTACCTTGCTCTTTTCAGTAAGAGTGGGAGAAGGATTCCATTAATTCAGTGCAAGCTGAATCTCAAAATTCATGGAGGTACTTCACAGTTGCTTGTTTGACAAATTATACTGTGGAGAGAATGGGCCCTATGGATAGAAGTTAATTGTGGCTTCCTAATAAGGTATTCATTGTAATTACAGTGTCATTCTTGATGGAGTGACTTCTATTTCTAATGTTATAGGCTATATGCTATAATTTTCTGGAGAAAGACAGTGAGTAGGTATACCAAACTGACAGCTCGGTTTATGCTTGACTGGCTACTGAGTGCTATTCCAAGCTCACAAAGCTTTTTAAGATAAATAGAAATGTATCTTCAGCTGGAAAAACTCTGATTTCAGCAGTGTTAATGCAACCCACAGAAAGCACCAAGGCACATGTATGACTTTTTGTGCCTGAAAGATTTTGTGTTATAATTTGAACATGGTTAAAAGTGATACTCCAAATTCTTCAGAAATGAAAAACATGGGCACAATATCACACTGGCAAAAATTCCACCTTAAAAAACCTACTCACTGACACATATTCATTCACCTATTAGGATTCTTTGCATTCTTCTTTGATGCACACCATTGGCATGGTTCTGAAAAACTTATTTGACCAAATATTCCACAGATCTATAAAAGCCTGAGAAAAATAAAAAGTATTTTACAACTGGGACTTGACTTCAGTTTTCAATGGCTCCATATGGAATTCTAATCTGTCTTTTCCACAATTCAAAATATAATAGTAATTATATTTGACATTCATTTGAAATAATGCTAATATACTATTTTCTTTTTACAGAGAAGACACATCTTAAATTATATAAAAAAGTGGATTTTCTGTTTAAATTAGCATGAAATTTATGCAAAACCATAGCCCATATTTCACATTTAAATAAGTTATCATCACAAGATTTGCAGTAACTATGAGGACTCATACAGTGGTCCAATAATCCGAAGAAACTGCAATTTCTGTCAAAGCTAGGAATAATCTTAAGCCATTTTTTCAAATTGTGAGTTGAAAAGTTGTGTTTTCACTGTTTCACTGTTCTTATTAATCTAGTCATTCTACAGAAAGACTGATAGTTCAGTTCTCATATGACTATTTCACAATTAAGCTTCCTGAATTCACTAGTTCACACTAAGCTCAACTGCACTGAGAATTCCCGTTCTACCATGATAAAACTCCCCGTAACACAATAGAACAGATACAAAAATATTCTATTTTTTTTCTTGTCCCTTCCCTTCCCTTTCCTTTTTCCCTTTCCTTTCCTTTTTTTTTTTTATTTTTTTTTTTTTAACAAGTATATGAAAATCAGAACTGGTCAAGAGGAGAGTCTGTTTGTCTCCTCCTAAAACTGAAGCACTTTTTAGTTTCTTGTTCTCATGCATGAATACTGATGCACCTTTATATCTGTTAGTATCTTCCTATTACACCAGGGATCAGTAAAGCCTTCTATTGCTAAAATAATCATTTGTGTTTTGTAACATTAATGATACCACCTTGTAGAACAACTCAGGTAGATAGCCTTGGATTATGTTTTTGTTTATGTTTTATGTTGGTTAATATTTTCAGTTATGTCTCTGGGTTTTGTACATACAATAATAGTTGATTTTGATGAAGTGAAAGAGACAACCTGGAGAGAACTACCTTTCAGACCGTTAATAAGAGCTACTTGCACTCAGTTAGAAATTATGAAAGGAACTATTGAAATTGTTCATTTTAACAATGGAAAGGTTTATTTAAATATTTCATCTTTATTTAATTACTTTTTTAAAGACAAATTTGACATTCCTCAGACTGTTAAATTTGGTGTTTTTGTCTAAGAATGCTATTATGCTTTCTTCACTTGCAATATCTGTGTATGTGAACTCCGTTTCCTTCCCTTGGTCTTGATTTGCTTTCACGAGCAGATGCTTGTTTTTTGGGGGAGGAACACAAAATGTTACAGATAGTACAGTAATTTATGCAATGCAGCTATTTAGGATGCTGAATTGATCACCTGAGGAAAGAACTGAGTCAACCGTTGGAGCACAGGTGAAGGGAATTTACCTGTGTGACTGGAAGACCGCATTTAAGGGCTGACTGCCACTGGGAAGAATCTCTTTCTGGAGGTCTCTCCTCTGTGTAGTCTTTCCTACAAGCCTAGATCTTTGAGTAGAGGTGAGCATTCCTTTTCTGTTTGTTTCTTCTCCCATTTTCACTATGATAATCTTTCCAGCTGTAATACCAGCTATAATGGATGTCCTTCATTATCACCAGAATTCAGACTGCCCTGTGGTGGGATATATAATGCATCCTGTGTAAGCACATTCCCTTTTCACATACAGTGATATGCATTAAGACCAAGGTTCAGGGGACAGTTTACATTGTAATTTTAACATGCACTTTACAGTGAACTGAATTAACTCTTAAAGTGGAAAGCAAGTGAGTGCATAAACCCTAATCTAAGTATTTGGACAGATAAAAGCAAATTTCTTTCAAATGTTGAAGAAGTTATCTGTTCAGTTCTGTTAGTACAGATTTTTTTTATTAAATAAAATAAATTATCAGGGTGTTCTTCAGCTAGAGAGGATATACATTCTGTGAGTGAAGTCAACAAATTTCAATTAATAATTAACAATTTCTCCTTCCTCTTCAATTTCTAGCAACATCAGTTCCAAAATTATTCTGAATACTATTTCTCAAAAAGAACTATAAATTACAGTAAATATCTTCAGAAAGTTTTAGGTGGACCAATATGATTGCAGTGTAAAAAAGAACACTTCATAACCTTATTCTTGGAATTTGTACTGCAAAATATGTAAGCTATTGATTCATAAATTCTCTACCAGTTAGTGAACTCATGGCGTTAGGTTCTTTTACAGTGGCACTCTGTGTGACAGTTAGCCCTCTACCTAAGTGCTGTGAGAGCAGATGATTATGTTAGATTTGTTCCCACTCACGGCATTATTCGCAGCAGGATTTTTCTGGCTGTCTCCCTCAGGTGATTCTAGACCTTATTGTAAGAAATATAACAATTTCTGTAAGCTTTATTCAATATTCCGATACTACTAAAATATCTGTACTCTCCTGATTTTAGGTACTTATTTTGAAATCATTATATTATCACAGGTTTTCTAGCATATCACAATTTATATCTATGCATGCACATTTACATGTCCATGCATAGAAATCACATTGATTCTGTATACTATTTGTACCATAAAGTACGGAAATATAACCTTATTAATGTAGAGTGGAGGCTCCAAGGGGTCTTGTTTGTAGACTTTACATTTCCTTTGTGGTTCAGCACTGCAACAATTCTTCTGCATACCGAATGCATGAATTTGGCACAAGCATATTACTCTCTCTACAATACTCAGCATATGCTTACACAGTAGGCAGTATGTAGCACTGCTGAAAACTACAGAGAAAAGTACCTTATCCCCCTATCTTTCCTCTTGGGCACCATCAGTAGAGCCATTTCTCAAGATAGAAAGTGAGGCAGATATATTTTGATTTCGTATCTCATAGGAACATTTCAGGCTTATACTCCAGAAGATCTTGTTCAGTCCTCAATTCTAAAGAATAATATGGAAACAAGAACCAAGAAAAAAATTAAGAATTCTACTGAGGATAATGGTCAAGTGGTTACGGACATCTTCAGTGTAAAATGCCAACTATTTTGCCCTTTCCAACTCCCACAACCACCATAAGCAGAAAACACTAAATTTATGTCTGACTGAAGGCAAGTCTGACAAAAATAAATAAATACAGACAAATAAATCTACTACTGACTCTTTTGTAAACTCACATAAGTATTTTGAAGTGAAAACATTTATTGATTGAGTGTTGGCAGAAGCAAGCTGTAGGTGATCTAAGATTTTGAGAAACTCATTTCAGCAGTAAGGTACCTTGTGAATCTACCCTTTGAAGACTTGCTGAAGGTCACAAAAAGTAATCTGTATCAAAAAGAAATCAAATCCATCTTGTTGAGCTTTTGGAGTAGCTGTCTAAACACTTACTATCATGCTTTTGTGTAAGTTTGAAGAAACTGAAAGAACTTCAATAAAACTGTGAATGGTACTTGCTAAAATAAGAAGCATTTCTTTTTGTTCCCAAAATTTCTTAATCTTTTCCATTTTGTCCATGTTGTCCAGCATTATGCAGTTATACATCCAAGAGAGATGGTGTTTTGTAAATATTGTACCAGCAACTGCCCTTAGTGAGCTATCAGGAATTGTTTCTCAAGACCTAGTATGGTGTTTTGGGCAGTAGCATGGGGTACTGCATATGTTCCAAGTCACCCAGTGGTTGCCTGCACTATGGTAAGCACATAACACCACTGTGAGATCATGGCAAGGTGATGTAATAAACCTGCCATACCTCCCCATTTATACTTTTGCCATTGCCCTTCCCTTTAGAGAGATTTCATCCTCTTGGCTTGTTTAATTATGGCACATGTTTCACAGTCATGAATAACCTGTGCAATAGCACCCATAGTTAAGTCCACCCCTTGGTCTCTAGCCCATTTGTATGTTGCATCTCTTCCTTGATGGCCTGAAGTCTCATGGACACACCAAGCAAGAAATAGTTCACTTTTGTGTTGCCAATTTTATGTTGTCTATTTTAGCCACTTTAATTTGTCAGCTTGAGGTGCTAGAAAGAGCTATATTTTGGTACTGACCATTTTAGAAGCAGCCCCAACTCCATACGTGACTAAGATCTCATTTTCAGTTGGAGTGTAGCACTCTTCGGACCTCTTGTATGCTTTACTCCAGAGTCCCAGGAGTCAGCCTCAGGTCTCTCCTGAGGCTTTTTGCCACAAACTCCAAGTGGGACCTTTCTCTCCAGCAGCAGTGTAGAGGATGTTCTTTACATCCTGTCCCATCCGTACTGGCCCCAGGGCCTTGGCTCCGGTTATCTTCTGTTTAATCTGTTCAAAAGCCTGCTGCTGCTTAGGACCAAACATAAAATTATACTTCTTCCACATCACCTGATAGAGGAGGATTACAATGAGCCTGTAGTTTGGAACATGCACTCTCCAAAAACCCACTAAAAGCACAGAAAAGATTGTGTCTCTTTCTTATTAGTGGGTAGAGACGTGGCAGTGATTTTGTTGATCACATCCATTGGGATGTGACAATGAACATCTTGCCACTTTATACCTAGGAACTGAATTTCCTGGGCAGATCTTTTCACTTTGTATTACTTACTAGCAAAACCAGCATGCAGAAGGATCTCGATTATTTGTTATCCTTTCTCAAAAACTTCCCTTGCTGTGTTCCCTACACAACAGTGTCATCAATGTGCTGTCAGTGCTCAGGAGCACTTCTCTGTTCCAATGCAGCTTGGATCAACCCATGGCAAATGGTTGGACTGTGTTTCCACACCTGGGGCAAATGACCTGCATTCTGTGGCCAAAGGAATGGAAAAGACTGCATTAGCAATGTTTGTGGTGGCATACCACTTGGCTGTTTTTTACTTCAATGGTATTGGAGTTCTAACATGTCCGATACAGCAGCACTCAGTGGGGGTATGACTTCATTCAGGCCACAGTAGTCTAGTGTCAGCCTCCATTCTCCACTGGCTTATGTGCTGGCCATCTGGGACTATTAAATGGTGAGTGAGTTTTGCTGATCACTCCCTGATTCTCTAGTTGATGAATCAACTTATCAATGGAGAGCAAGAAATCCCTGTTGGTGAGATACTGTTGTCTGTGCACTGTTTTTGTAGCAATCGGTACCTGTTGCTTTTTCACTGATGGCAACTCCACAAAAGACAGATCTTCTGATAGGCCAGGCAAAACAGACAGCTGCTTAACACCTTCTGTGTCTACAGCAGCTATTCCAAATGCCCATTGATACCCTTTGGGATCCCTGAAATATCCCCTCCTGAGGTAATCAATACCAAGTATAAAGGGAGCCCCTTGGCAAGTCACAATAGGGTGCTTTTGCCAATCTTTACCAGTGAGACTGACTTCAGCCCCCAACATAATCAGCTCTTTGGATCCCTCAGTCATCCCATGAATATAAATTGATTCTCTACCTTGGTGACTTGAAGGCATTAGAGTGCACTGTGCACCAATGTCCACCAGGACCTTATATTTCTGTGGTTCTGATGTGCCAGGCCATCTAATCCACACAGTCCAATACACTCTATTATCCCTTTTCACCCCTGGCTGGGGGCAGGGCCCCTCTATTTTTTACCTCTGTTGTTCTTATGGCTATTGTAGTGTCCCACAGCAACTGGAGCAATCCCCTTTTTGGTGAAGTTCACCTTGGTGGTTGATCTGTCTTGTAATTCTTTTACTTGTGCTTGAAGTGCAGTAGTTTTTTTATGCCACTTCTTCATATCTTCTCCATGGTCATGTAGGTAAAGCCACAAGGCCATACGTAACATAGTCTTACTGTTGTTACTTGCTTGAGCAGAGGGATGTCTTCTTTTGATAGCTGAGACATTGGATGATGCAGGCTGGGAGGAAATCAAGTTGATCAGCCCCTCCAGAAGGCTTTTGGAAATTTTGGAAATTCTGATCCCCATGAGATCTATCTGACGCTATTTCATAATATATTCATATTATAATGTTCATCAGCATAATATTCATCAGCATAAGGCACATTAGACAGTTTGTCTATTATATCTTTTTGTTTTTCAGCTACTTTTGTAACAGCTGAAACAGAAGCTCATAGAGAGGTTAAATGTAACTCGAAGTTTTGAAATTTATTAATCAGTTCATTTTTACAGGGTCTACTTTCCCTTCTGCCATACGTTGCTGCAAATGTATTGCCGTATCTTTCTGGTTACATTCTGGTATACATGCCACAGGTTTGGTGTACACATGACTCTCTCAGGATCATGCTCTTGATCTGGCTCATCAAGAATGAAAGTGGGGCTATGTAACATTTCCACCATGGTATATTTTCTCAAATAACGTGGTATGGTATATTTCTCAAATAAAAAAATGCCTTTTTCCATATCAGTCCATTTCTTTTTCTCAGGTATTAGATTGTCTTTGAAGGGGTGTCTTTCTTTTACAGCTAACAACATCCACTTCCAGAGTGTGAATGAACCATTCTGGCAGGTACTAATGCCTCTGTCAATGGCTGAGTCCTTAGCAATGCCACCCAGTTGACAAGGTTCTCTACTATCTAGCCACACACTGTTGGTCCCACTGTCCCAACATTGAAGCAAGTAGATGACAATAGGCTCATTTGGCGTGAAATGTCTTTTCTCAGACTTCCAATTTCATTCATTTTCAGAGATCAATCAACAATGGTAACGATGTCTTGCTCACTTTCTACTCTTTCAGGATTTTTTGTTGTCCTCCTGAGCATTGCTGACTGTGATCTTACTGAGGGCCTCTCCCCTGGACTTAGGGGCGCTTCCCCCAGATCTCGGAGGCGCTTGTCTGGATCTCTTTCCTCCTCTTCTCTTACAGTGTCTGCTTCCTCTTTCCCCTCCTTTCTTCTGTTCTAACTGAGTCAGAGACTCAGTAGAGACTCTCTCGCTCATGTCTCCCTGAGACTCTCCCTTTCAGCTCTGAGATAATCTCTTTCAGCATGGAGACTCTCTCTCTCAATTTTGGAAACTCTCTCCCTCTCCAGGATAGTATTGAATAAGGCCCAATAAGCACTAGTGAGGCTCAAAATCATTTGTGTCTCCTCAGATCTGCCTGAGTCACAACATCCCTGTCTCAAATATCTGTTTAAGCTCTCAGTGTCTTTCAGGTGCTCAGGAGTAAAGTTCCATGACACTGAATATGTCCATCTTTCTAAAGTCTCTCCCCAGCCTCTCCACACTCACTGCCACTCAGTATTCTCTGGTTCTGGGGAAGGCTTCCTCAGAATGTTATAAATCCAGGTACTGAGTGAAACAAGTAAAATAATAAACAAGATATTCAGATTAACAATGTGATCATATGAGTATTCAAAAAGTACATAAAGGATTCAAAGGAGAGACTGGGAACGTGTTTAAAAATCCTGTTTTGTAAAAATAGCAGCTCCCTCTGCAAACAGGTTTAAAAGAGAAAGTGGAATCATTTTTTATTTTATTTTTTTCTCTTTGCAGAAGCAAGATAGCAATGCCCAGAGTTTACAAATATACCAGAACACTGGCAGTATGCCTAGACTTTCAAGGTCAAGTTTTCAGTGAGCACCTGTGAAATAGATAAACCTTCCCAACAAAGCTCTCTGAGAGCAGAGAAAGATTAGCTCTAAAAAGCTAAAAAGCTGCTTTTGCCTGCATTCTCCACCAAGAATGTCAATGGTTTACGGGCTGGTTCTGCCCAGTTCCATGACTAGCGGGGCAGAGGGATTTTGCAAAATCTGCGTCTCCAGAAAAGGGAAACAGAGGGCCCCAAAATAATTAAAAACAGCAACAATGATCTGAGGAGAAACAAACTAATTTACTAAATATGGTATTGGAATGCAAGATAACACCCTATAATACCATAGAATTGAATTGAAGCTAACAAGTCAAATATAATGAGAGAGAGTGTCCAAAAGCTGGATAGGCCTCACCATAATGCTGAGGTGAGATGTGCAGTCTGGTTGAGCAGCAGGGAGGAGAGCCTGTTGAAGAAGCAAGCACTTAGATGACCTACCAAGGCTTTATACCTGATTCCCCTGAACAGAAATGATATCAACACAGCAGACAGTCTTCTGGACAATGTAGTTCTTCTCTTCTGGAACAGGCAGCTGGAACTGGAGCATTAACACTTTAACTTCCAGTGCGCTGCATGATGTTATGTTGTGCGATACCAATAACCAAAAATCATAAAACCATAAGAATATCTTTCTCTGGAAATTTTATTTTAGGTCTTTGAAAGTTCAGATTTTGCTTTCAGAAAAGCTATTGCATTTATGATCAACTCTTGCCTGTCTTCAGGAAGGTCGGGTGAAGTTAGTTTGGTTCTGCAATGTAGGAGAGCTTTAATCATATCAACACATTATTGTTTCCTCCATCAGAATTATCAGGAAGTTCTGCCACTTGTTTACAAAGTTTGATATGGATGTTTTTGCAGTGCCAGTTTTTCACTTGAGTCTAAATGAGTTTAATATAAAAAATGTAAATTGATGAGTAATGCTAGGTGAGATTTGAATATTTTAACACACGTCATTCTTTAAAGAATAAGATTTCTAGTAGTTTCAGGTATGTTGTCCTCCATTTAGTCACCCAACAGTTCCACAATTTAAGTCACCTAGGAAACCAATTAACTTCTGGTTGTAAAGCATGTTGTTCTTCATAACATTTCTGAGAAAGAGAGGACATAGTTAGTCTAGAGAGGGTATATGAGGAATAGATGTGAAAGATTTGAACACACATAAATGTTTTAAATCTTCTCTCCTCTGAAATAAGTAAAATCTTTGATATAACAAGCTTAGAAAAGTATATATACACTGACTTCATTTATTTTTACATCTTGGAATTACTGGAAAACTGCCTTAGCTGATAATGGCATTTGATAGAAATTACAGAATATTTGTCATTGGCTATTCATTAAATGCACCTCTCCAATTTTAACTACTATCTGCCTGTGCTGTTTCAGAGAAAAGTTGTATTTTTTTTTTTTCTTTCCTGTTACAAACATCCCCCTGCAATGACCTCAGTAAAATACCAAAGGTTTAATCTTAATACCTCCACAGTTATTATCAGTTACATACAAAAGAATCAGTTCTATCTGATCTATCAGCTAATACCTTATATTCAAAACCAATGATCATTTTCTAGTTTAGATATCTCATCTACAGATGGGATACATATTTAGTTAACAGCGATCAGTGAAGCCCGTATTATAAAAACAAAAGAGAAATAGAATATTTTAAGAGATATATGAGCGAGAAGAAAAAGGTTACTATTTAGCAAGGCTGTAACTTTTTTTCTTTTAATGGTGACTCCTATAGCTTTCCTTTTAACTCATTGTAAGTGAATAAGTATGTGGCATGTGCTATCACAAATGGATCATCAGTAACAAGCAGAGTCTTACATAAAGAGTACTTGATTCTGTACTGCCATTAGCACTGTCTATAAAAGTGGATTCTTATCAGGTAAGTATTCATTAAATCTGAAAGTGAGGGGTGTCAAACCAGGATTCAGATGTGAAATCTGAGATATTATTTAAAACCCAGTAAATTCCATTTAATATTCTTAGATGTACATAGCGCGTGTGCAGACTTGAAGGAAAATGCAGTCATTATACATTAAAGATGTACTCCCAGAAAATAAACAAAAAAGAATTGTCTTATTCACGATTGTCTGAATATGCACTTAGAACACACACAAGCACTGTATACACAGATATATTCATGCCAACAAAGAGCAGTCAGCTTCTTGAAAACAGAAAAGCAAGCAAATATGTAACTGGGCAAATTTTAAAAGCCAGCTCATTAATCACTGATTTACACAGATTCAATCTATTTTCTGTGTTGGAAACAGCAAACTCAGAGTGGACCTGGATCATAACTAGGGAAGACTGAAGGAGGGCAATGAAATACCATTTCTTCACACTCCACCTTTAATCCCGTTGCTGTTTTGTTATTGCAGCTGAGTCAGTGTATGTTAAGGATTATCTGAATTTCTCAGTTATCAGCACCAGTATCGATCTAACCTTTCTAGCAGCAGCCAAAATTGAGACACAAGGTTCCCTGCTCAGTTTTATCTATTACAATAGTTCCTTCTTCTCAGAAGAGGAGTGAATTTTACCTGCTTGGAAGTTCTGCATTAGCTCAGCCTTTAGCCCCAGCCAGTATTTTTAATATAACTTTTTGTTCTTCAGTATAACATCAAAACTGCAAAAAAGCATCACCTTCTTTGCAGGCTACAGATGCGATTCAGAAAACATACTAAAAACTCCTTCTAAAAAGATAACTTCCTAAATAGGAAAGTGAATAAATGTTACACTGTGTCCATGCAAACACTGACAGAATGTCTAGGAGCTATGGGTTAAACTGAGGGCTATTTTGAAATCTTCTAAAGCAGGAGTGTCCAGCCTTCTGGCTTGTCCAGGCAGCACTGAATAAAGAGAAATTATCTTGGGCTTTATATAGGTCATTCTGAAAGGAATGCCTCCTATTTATGTCTATGGAAAATATAACAGTTACAGTGAGCACGGTAGCTCTACTTGATTGAGCAAATTCTCAGCCACAAAACACTGTTTTTCAGCATTTCCTTCACCATTAGCTGTGCGTTTTCATCAGCAGTGAACAAGAACCTGCATGCTGCACTTTAACAATCTTCATGACTGTCCAGAATGTGGCTTGTCTTTCATTTCACTGTCACCACTGCTGAAACGCACCTTCCACCGCTTCAGTGTGCTCACATCCGTTGTCTTCATGACCATTCTTCAATAGTCAAACAATGTCAATGTGCACATTTTTTTTCTGCATGGAAAAATTCAGTGGAACCCCTTTGCTCCATACACATTTGGATGTCAGACGCCATTTTGTCATACTGTCACTTTGCTGGCATCTGTCACACAGCAACAATAGGTCACAGAATATTGGTGGGAAGATTCAACCTCTACTGCTGTACCACCTATGGTGTTGTGTGTCAACGTAATAAAAGAGGAGGCATTACCTTTGGAGCAACTCTCATAAAATATATTATATAGTTATTTTATGTAAATATATATGTATATTTTAATATTTTTATTAAAACAGTTTAAAAAAAAACAACAGAGCAACAGAAACATAAAACTAGTAGGATATTTAACCTTGTTTTTGTGAAAATAATGCATGTCTGGTTTGATGACAGTGGTTGCAACTCTTCATGAGTTCTCAAGGGGTTCAGTAGCAGATATTTTTGATGAAATGTTTCTCTTTCTGTGCTTCATCCTTGAAAACAGCTGTTCACAAATGTACAAACTGCCAAAAACTGATGACATGAGTAAGTGACGGAGACCAGCTCAAGACACCTGGGACAGACAGGCTTAGGCTCTGGTGGCGCAAAAGCAAAGTAAGGATTGTGAAGCAAGGAATATTTCTCTCTTATGAAAGTCTAGTAAACAGACACAAACAGATTTTTGAGTTGAATATCTGATTGCAACTCTACACCTTACATTTGAAAATGTATTTATGTTGAATGAAAATGAAGTTTAAAAAAAAAAAAAAGAAAAAGCTTATTTTTTGACAGTAAAGGAACTCTGAAATTTCTTTATCAAAACAGAAAGTATGGCTGCATATTTGCTGCTTTTCATAGGACGGTATTTACCCCATATATCAAAATGCATAGACTTGCTTGCAATAACTTGAGCCGACCACAGCACAGCACACTCCCCATGCCCTGTTTTCAACTCAGACTACGTTAATAGCATGCTGATGTTTGGTTGTTGTAGTTGAGTGACTATTGTGCTCCCAGGGCAGGGCCAGGCCGCTCAGTGGGGGCAGGGTGCAGCCACACAGTGTTAGCTGAGCTGAGCCACATATGGCACACAAGCCATGGGTTGAACATGTCCTCTTTAAGGTATCATCCAGAGTATCTGGAGAAATAGGATCAGCCACATAAATTTTCCATTTTTAATTCATGGTGAGACTTCAAAATTCTTTACTGTGCAGATGTATTTTTTATCTTTCATTATGTGTGCACACTATGACTGCACAATAATGAGAGATATATTCAAGATAACTTGAAGTCCACTTCTTCAATCAGTGAAATTAACAAAAGGACCATGTTTGGTATCTGAACACTGCAATCACCAAGACAATCTAGACAAAACATACAAGAAGAAATCTGCAGTTAGACCTCCATATCTCTGTAAGATATGATTGGCTGTGCAGAAGTTTCCTCACATGATTCTCACAAGATCAGCAATAAAAATATTCATCTGCTTAGGATCATTAATCTTTATTTGCAAAATGGTCATTTGGGTTTTCAGTTTGCTGTCTGTAGCTGAGCAGGAGGTAATACTGTAATTGCATTATAAGCTACATCATAATATACAAGATACAGGAGAGCAGGAATTCAACTCATTCAATCCACAAGACAAGCTCAGTTTGGAAATAATCCAAGACATGTATTAAAGCATACTCCATTTCTTGGAGAGATTGAAAGATGTGCAATGAATGAGACAGAAGTTCTCAGGAGTTGAGAAATGATCAGTTTAAGCAAATCATTCCATGAAATTCTTGCTCAGGTTTTTGGTAATTTCAGTTTTCTTTTTCTGAATGCCTGATCTGAGATGCAGTAGCTGAATTTCTGAAGTGCTGAGATGTTGAAAACAATATAAACTATGATACAAGTATGGGACGGACTTGATGATGCTGGCTCAAACTTAATTGCTCATATTTAGCACATACTGCAAATGTTAGTCGCTTCACCTCCACTTCTAATCTTAAAAACAGGAAGGGGGCAATGTCCCTGTTATTATGTTTGATTAATAACTTGCAATAGTAATCCCACCCACATCAGGGGGGTTGGAGCTAAATAATCTTTAAGTTCCCTTCCAACCCCAGATATTCTATGATGCTGTGATTCTACATCTAACAGACAACACATATCTATGAATCACACTGGCAGGTGAGCTCACTGAAATGTTAGAAGTGTACATTGTTTAAACATAGTTTAAAGAGAAACAGAAAACATGTCAAAGAAAGCACGACACCGCACATTTCAGCAGGGAGGCTAAGTCAATGTTTATCTGCTCATTAATATTGTTAATTTGTGTTTTCAGTTGCTTCAAATAAAGTATGTTTAAAGACTACAGTACACAAATGGCAATACCATAAGACTAAACAGGCAGCTTTGACTCTGTCATTTCCAATTTAGTGTCTGCTTTTAAACAATAAGATTTTTAGTGCAAGAAAGTAAGGTGCTACTTCTAATATAGAGCATCCTGACCAGACTGAATAAAGTTAGAGCCTTCTGAATCACAAGACATTTATCTCTGAATTAAAATCATGGATGTAAGAATAGAAAATGGCCAGCCTTTGATATTTGAAGCATCCCTGAAGATAATTCAGATATCAGCTGCTTGCTGAGGAGTTGTCTGGTTCAGTAGCTGAAGAATACACAAAGCAGTACTTTTTTTCCCCTGTTTTGTGTTTGTTGGGATGAGATTTTAAGAGTTTAGGAATCATAGCCTCAAGCAACATTAGAAATAACAGAAATATCAAAAGTAACAACTGGAGGGGGAAGACTTGCATAAACCCATGTTTTACGATCAGTTAAAATGTCTATAGTTTTTGAAGAAATTTAGACATGACAGTTTCTATTAAGCATGTATAAAGTGGGATTTCTCCCTCCCATCACCAGCTTCCTTGAAGATCTGAGTTAATTATAAAAACAAACTGATATTTCCACTTGTTGAGGGAACACAAAACATAGCCTTCACATTCAGGACAATCTTACACATCATGGTCTGACATGCCATAGCCTAAACTGAAGTCTTCTAAGACCCAGATGCAAAAAAAAAAAAACATTTCTCCAAGGAAACATGGATGCCTACATACAGCGGAGCATATGTTCCTGAAATATGTGGAAAAAATAGTGAAGTGGAATATTTCTAAGAATACGCATGAAAACAACCCTTTAGCTCCAACTAAATTCAGAATTGTTAACATTTTTCCATTCCAGTGTATTTAAGTATATCATTCTGCCTTCTCACTTTCTCCAACACTTTCTATAAATTCTGCTTTATAAATTGAATTTGGCTTTTATCATTTCCATTTAGGATGCAAAATGACATTACCAGAAGTTATTACCCATCTTTTTTAAAGGTTTTTTCAGGTTCTAAAATTAAAATACAATAACAGAAAAGTTGAGAGAATTGGGAAGCTGAGAGAGAATACTCAGAGACTATGTTAAAAAAAAAAATGCAAAGAGATATAAAATTTATTTTTTGGAAGGTTTTATTTGGCAATTAGAAGAAATAAGTATCTCATGAAAGAAATTTACATCAAAGCAAAATGTGGAGTGAAATAAGATACATGATTGTGAAACGTTTCAATAGAAGTATATGCTCTGAAAGTTATTGAAGAACAGTTCTGATGAGAGTGTGATTTGGTGCAGCTCTGCAACTAATACGAAATTGAGTACTTTCTTGCACGCTACATTGAAGGAATTTCTTTACTGTTAATTATCTTCCTTTTGCACAAAGGCAGTGTGAGTCCACAGAATGCGTTAGCAATTCTTCACCTTACTTCCTCCTACCCCTACAAAGTGGCAGATGCCATCATCTGATATATTTTCCACCCACACATAGAGAAATCGTCCTAATACTTCAGTAGGTCTGAAATTTGCTCAGAGATGGAGGGAATGAGGGAAGAAAAAGGAAAGTTAGACATATAAAGTAAATAATATTGGACATTTTAAAATATATGGAAGCTACAATCAGTTATAAAAAGCTAGTTGAGCACAGTTTCCTACGAAACTATAAGAAACTTTGACTGAAATGCTTGAAGGAGGTTATTTAAGCAGATGTAAACAACCCTAGAGGAAGCACTCCATTTAGTAGAAGATATGACTTCATCAAATACCTGACACTGGTCCTCAAGTGAAATAACATAAAATAATTAGTGATTAATCTAAAAGAGGGGGAGGGGGAAACATTTTTCATGGTAGTCCTAATTTAATGCTTTCTTTTCTGGAAAGCACAGCATTATTTATAGTTTATGCTGGGAAGGAAATGCTCATTTGATTAGCAGTGCCAGAGAACTCCCATGTACCAACATTACCAGCCATGGCCACTACAGCAGAAGTTCACTTAGCTAGTAAATAATTAGTTTTAAGCATTTTAGAATCACTCACAGTCATCTCCTCTTTTAATCGTAAAATAAGAAACCCACTGAAGACTGATGGGTTATAGTGTGCAGCTATTCCACCTAGAAGATCTCTTCATGCATACTCAGTCTCACTGTTCATCTAATTATGAAGGAGTATAATGAAGCTGAAATTATTACTAAGTAAATGTGTTTTTACCTCGGTTATATTTTGTATAACTGCTACTACCAGATGTGATTACATTTGCACATGTATAATTATGAACATATTATGTTCAAAATTATGTACATTAATGAACATAACATTGCCATGTTCATTCAATAACTAATTTTAGATGTCACTTTTATGCATGCTATCACTGCTCTTTGTTGTTTGGTTGTATTTTATTGTTGTTGTTGTTGTTTTCTAATGTAATATTTGAAGACTATAAAGTTGGATTAAAAGGATGGACATGGTGAAAGAAAGTTCTTATTTCTTTCACCTTCCACCAAACACTTTCCCAGCTATGCTGAGTATCACTACTGTTGATTTATGTGACAGCAGTACACTTGAATCCATGACGTGAAACACTAATCCTATTATTTAGCAACAGCATTAGAAATAGAAGTCAGGCAGAGCATGACAATCTTGCTTAAAACGACGTCTTGGTTTATGTTGAAAAAAGTGAGCATCAGTGTGAAACTTCATTTCTCTGAAAGGTTTGGTCAGGATGTTATAACTGTAGAATCATTGATTTTTTTTGAGTTGGAAAGGCCCTTTAAAGGTCATCTGGTCCCACTTTTCTCTTCAATGAACAGGATCATCAATGTCTAGATCAGGTTGCTCAAAGCCTGGTTGAGTCTGACCATGAATGTCCAAGGACATGATAGTGCAGTGGGTTTTGTTTTGCATATATAACAATAAATAATTCCCAGTTTCCAAAGAACAGCCCATACCTTATCTAAGAATGGGATTTTTTTAAAGACGTTCTTAAATCTTTTCTCACAGCCTCCCCTTGTTCCTATATATAGTACTACTCTGTTCTGGAAAACTGTCTACTGAGACTAGGGAGAATGACTTGAAGCTGTAATTCTAAGATGAGGGAAATCAGGAGATCACTTTTGTACTGGTTACTTATAACAACATTAAGTAGTACGATATTACAGTGTTCCTTTGAGAGATCACAGCTTGCTTCATTTCCCCTCTGCTTATGCCTGGGATGGATTATTGTGTCATAACTCTCCACCTCCGCACCATAATGTATATAGCCACAAGGAAAATACTGCTGTGCATTTGCAAGTATTTGTCAGTTGTCTCTGCAGCGCAGTTATCAACAGCCATTACTAAACAATAAGTGTACTACAGCTGTCTGGCATAACCAAGCAAACATGATGTTTTTTCTTCAGCTTAATGAACAAACTTTCTCTTCTCCTTAATGCTACTAAACAAGAACCCAGAATTATGGACAAGCCAGAGTGAGTGCATGACAAGGCAACAAGCTGATACCTTTTGAAAAAACTGGTCAGGAAAATATTTTAGTCTCTATTTTTAAAGGCATTAATTCACAACACATTTAATTCATATCTTTGGACTGAGTTTGGGAAAAAGACATACTTGCTGGCAATCAAACACTTCATTCAGAGGTTTGTCTGTGATTTTAGTGAAATTAACTTACTGCACACATGTCTTCAGAAAAGTGTTTCTTTATGACTGGTACATAAACACAGATGCCAAAAAAGAAAGAAACTGTTGTACTGTTGTATGCTCTGAAGTTCTAACACAATTTCAATCCAGTCTTAAAAGCAAAGTTTTAGTGGTTTTTTGTTGTGGTGGTTTTGTTTTGTTTTGTTTTGTTTATTTCCCCAAATACAAAGGGGAACCAGGGTTTGGCAGAATGTCATAAAAAGGAAGAAAATATCAATGTCAGTAGAATCTGTCCCTCCTAAGCCTTTTTCTGGGATATACAAAGTACCAAGATCATCAAACATAGCATTAAGAAACGAGGTGTTATCTACTTGCTCTGTAGAGACTTTTCTGAGAATGTTACAGGCATCTGGATTTGATTACTGGATACAGGCACTGAGAACAGGAAACCAGAAATGCTTGTAAGATTTAAGAATCACCCACCACTACAAATGAACCCATAAGGAAGCTGCATATAAATGAAAAAAGTGTCTTAAAAAATGTAGGTATGTTCCCATCCGCAGACTTTATGAAGTACATTTATCAACTCTCCTGCACTATATTTCTGGACTCATGTCAGTTTGGAGTCATTTCACATTCTCAAAGCTTGTCTTTCCATAGAATTAGCATAGTCAAATCTCTTGAAAATTTTTTGAATATTCGGCAATGAGCAAATATACCAGAATAGTATCTTCTTCTACCTTTAGAATTCCTGCTTGAAAAAGATGGTCCTTCTGACTGAGAGAAATCAGTGACACAAGATGACATTGTAGATGCATTTCAAAGTAAACTATGGGAGGCTGAAGATGCCATTCTTAATGTTAATGAGATTTGTGCACAAAAATTTCAAAGCCCCTTGAGAGTTTGTCCCTGTGCCTGGAATGATTAATTCCAGTGAAATGTCCCTAAAATATAATTTGCAATGCAAACATGAACATGTGCAGACAGATGCTGCCCTTTACAAGGCAAAAGGAGTGCTTAAGATAAAAGTCTTAATGTGTGTTTCCCACTCTATTAAATGTTACTGGTTGACTTCCATAAATCAGACCCTTATTTGAAGGTCAGGCTTGGAGGTGTAGCAGGAATTAAGTGAAAAATTACACTGTTCTTTTTTTCTGTTTTTATCTTCAAAAATACAATAATCTGCATTTTATTTCTGTTAAAAATAAATTGCCCTGTTTTTTGTTCCTTAACTGAATTATCTGCTTAAAGGAAGTACATAGATAACTATTACTCCTTAAATTTGTTGAAACTTCTTAAGTTTTCACCTTATCTGTTGATAGAGAAGATTTACTGAGCAACAACATCCATGACATTTTTAGTCTTCATTATGTAGAAAAATTATCAGCTGAATTACTTATGGCATGGTATTTATTCTAAAGTCTTGCAGTTCTGCAGTATATAGGCTTCCAATATAAAATCAACATAAACTGTTAGTACAGCATCTAAAATGTGTTTCACTTGAAATTCTCCATCAGACATCTTTTTTTTTTTGAAGACAAAATACACCTAGTGATCAAAAATAATACTTTGTTATCTTCCCCTTCATAAATACTCAACGAATTAATCAATAGGGCAATACTGAAGACAGATCTCTAAAGGTTTTTGATAGAAATGGAGGAGGAATTCTTCAGTGGAGTAAATGTAGCAAGCAGATGGAATGCATTTCCAAGGAAATAGACACAAAAGCTAACAAAGTAGAGCAATAGAGAATTTTCCTTGTACAGTATCATGACATACATTCTGACGACACTATGCAGCTTGCACATGGCTGTCATTTGTTTTTCTAATATATAGGTTAGAAGTTTGTTTTATTTTAATTTTTATAGCCATTTGGGAGAGTTTATTGTTTTTTCACATTTCTTCTATGAAACAGCTATTAGTTGTTTTGGATATCTTTTAGTGCTCACTGTTTTCTTCAAGATTCTTCATGCTAATATATTCTCCAAGCGATATTTAGAATGGTTTAATGTGAACTAAATAATGAATAAAACATGCTGCTCTGTTCCTAAATTGTCTTAAAACAAATTCCTCTGAAACTTTAAAACCTTGATCTATTCTACATGTGTATTTCCTTTGTTCAGTTATTCTGTTCTCACAAGTCTTTCTTCTTACAATATCATGATGTTCTGGTGAGTTAGTTTGAAACTTCATCATAACATTCTTCTCAGACATTTTCTTTAATAGCAGGCTGCTGCCGTATGCTTGTTAGTTCAGAATTCTGTCCTAATACTCAGCAACAAACTTTCAGTGGTACTTAGTGATCCTTAACATACTGAAAAGGAACCTTGCTTCCCTGCACTCCTAGTGTTGACTTATCAGAGGCACAGTAAGCTCATTCTTCTTCCCAGCTTGTGCTTATGCTGTGATGCAAATCCAAAGAGTCAGTGAGAAGGCATTACTTTCATTCTTGGAAAACATTTTGCTGAACTGCTCCAACTGGGAGCACTATTCAACAAATCACACACACAGGAAATACTCTTCCAGATTTTATAAAGCTAATAACATACAGAATGTTCATTAGCCATTGACAGAGATTTCATGTAAACAACTAGACACATATTTTTCTTTTAGCTACTCTAACAGAATCACAGAATTGTAAATGTTGGGACCTCAATAGACTAACAAGTCCAAACCCCCTGCTAAAGCAAGTTCCCTACAATGGCTCACACAGGTAGGTGTCCAGACAAGTCTTGAATACATCCATAGATGAAGACTCCACAGAAGTCTTCATCTCTGCTCCAGTGTGCCATCACCTTACTGTAATGAAGTTCTTCTGCATGTTAGTACAGAACTTCCTATGTTCAAATTTTAGGCCATTACGCCTTGTCCTGTAGCTACACACCACCCACTACCTGCCTCATCCATTTGACTTCCACCTCTCTTTAGATGGTTACAAACATTAATCAGATATACCCTGGACTTCTTTTCCACAAGCTGAACAAAACCAGGTTAATCCACCTTTCTTCACATGGGAGATGATACAGGCCTTTTATCATCTTAGTGGCCCTCTGCTGACCAAGGGGACATTCAACTTCTCCAGAAGGACTCCTACGAGATCCTTGTCTTTTTTGAACTGGGGATCTCAAAACTGCACATAGTATTCTAAATATGGCTATGTCAGGGCAGAGTAGAGAGGACAGACTACCTTTCTCAACCTGCTGACTACACTCCTTTTTAATGCACCCCACGAGGTACCTTCTTGGCCACAAGGGCACACTGCTGGTTCATCATCAACTTGATGTCCACCAGAGCTCCCAGGTTCTTCTCCATGGAGCTCCTCTTCAGTGGGTTATCCCCTCACCTCTACTGATGTATGCAGTTATTCCTGCCCACATGTAAAACTCTACACTTGCTCTTTTTGAACCTCACCAGGATCCTCCCTGCTCAGGTCTCCAGTCTGTCCAAGTCTTGTTGAGTGGTAGCACAGCCTTCCAGTGTGTCAGCCACTCCTTCCAGATTTTTATGGTCAGCAGACGTGCTGAGGTGCACTGTCTCTTAATCCACACATCTCTTAATCCAGGTTGCTGATTAAGATGTTGAATGAAGCTGAACGCAGCACCAGCTTCTGGGGTACATTACTAGTTAAAGGTCTCAAATTGGTTCTCTACAGAAAGGTAAATGCCTCTGTTTTACTTTGTGAGAAAACAGAATTCTTTGGTACGATTTCTTTTTTCTTGATTTTGGATTTATTGTGTATTTTATGTGTATGCATGCTGTCAAATAGTCACATTACCAAAAGCAAGATTCAAGCATTAACCTCTCACTTAAAATGGGAGATGAGCATGGGAATGAATATGTAGTATTTTTGTATCTATAAGCAAACAAAGAAAAAAAAAAAGGTAAATAAATAATCTTTCTCCCTGCCCTATTGTCATTTTATGGCTCATCTCATAAAGACAATGAATGTATTGTCCTTGGATGTTTCAGACACTACTTTTGTGACAAATTCTTCTAATGCAACAGCGAATACAGTTGGAGAAGTTGAATGTCCCCTTGGTCAGCAAAACCTTGCTGTGTCTTGCGAGATAAAAGACTAATAGGATAATTATATACATACGCATTACCAACAGCATGTGTTATATCTAGCCTTAGATAAATACAGTCATTTGTAGGCAAATGCCTTCCAGCACTCCTATGCAACTGTAGGATCTCAAAAGCATAAGTTATTTCAGTGACACTGGAAATTATCTGCAGGTAAAATTTAATGAATTAGTGCTATTTTCTCTTAACTTTTCCTATCTCTGTTTTTTGAGGTGTCTGTTTTTGAATTATTCTTCTGGAAGACAGTAAAGAAGAAAATACCAGGATTTTTAACATTGAAATTGAGAAGAAATATAGGAGAGCAAAAAGAGGAAGAATGATAAAATGAAGGCAGCTATGTGTTGCTAGTAGTATTTTAAATATGAAGACATTTGCTTCATTTTTAGAACATCTGAACACTGAGATATTTGGACGTTCATTTTTTCATTTCATTCATAGGTGTGCCTCTTGTGCTGCATTTCACAACATGAAAATGTTTTAGTTACATTTTTGAAGGTGTAATACTGTAGGCATATCAACTTTTTTGCCTTAGCATTCAACCATGTCACTTAGAATTTTTATTTAAATCTGTCTGTTTGTATTTGTAGAAAAGCTTATCTTGTGTTATTTTGCGCATTGTCCAAAATTAATAATTTATACAATTTTTAATTCACATACTTAATAAGTAATCCTCCTTCATATCACTTACCACCAGCACAAAGCTTAACCCATGCAATGGGGAATTAATATTTGACTTTTGATTTTTCTTTAGTGGACCACGAAGCAGTCTTCAGTGAATTAGATAACCCTGGCTTTTGACAACTTCACATTAACATCTGTAATTCTATAGTGCTCAGGCTGGATACAAATTTCATTAACATCAATAAGGTGTTTACTGTTTACTTGAGCTTTGAAATGTGACTAAAATGTGAGAGAAGGAAATAATGCAAGCAATTTGCTTTTTTTCTCCCTACTTTCCCCTTGCTTTTTACAACACAGTTTAGAGCTGTGTAGCATTTAGATAGTTGCAGAAGACATGCATAGCTGGGTTTCATCTTTGTGCTGAAAAGGCAAATTAGTTATCTCTAAAATAACTGGCAAAACTCACTGTGAGCCTCTTCAGCTGAAAACTCAGAGATCTATCAGCACATGGTCAGTGCTGCATATTTTTTTATAGAGGAATTAACACACATTCATACTGGTTCTGCCAATCAAGGAATAAATTAGAGTTATTTGAATTGTATATCCAAATCTTGAAATTTTTAGTTATTCATATTCAGCTTTACTGCAGGCATCCACTTACCACAACTAGCAAAGCCCATTTTCCTTATATTGAATAATTCCTGTCTTCAAAGATGGAAAAAATAAACATGAGCATCACATATAGAATATGTTCATTAGAGAAAGAATTCTTTTCCTCCTTCCTGATGCTTTACACACAGAATAAAATTGCTTAGAAAAGAGAGCACTCATCTGTCTTCTCCTTTTCAAAGCTATTTAATGATACTTATTGCAGAAAATTATTCCACTGAGATCTTTTTGATTTGGATATCTAGGTTGAATTTTGTCACCACCACTGAAAAAGTTCACTTGCATTTGACTTCTACAGTCACTTCTATAGTCAGATGTCTTTGGAAGTATCCAAAGGAAGTGGCTAATACTGCTGTATCAGAGTATGAGATGAAGAGAGAGTGTTGTTCTGTAGACACTAAGTCTTCTGCCATAATTTTCTATCAATTTGATATGGGAATATATGTCCCATAAAAATTCACTTCCCTTTTTTCTGACATCAGGATGCAGACAGTTATATGGGAGTACTCTAATGATTCTCAAAAAATCCTTATAAATCCTTATTTTCTTTTAAGAAGCTAAACCCACTTGTGTCCATTTGTTACATTTAACAATTTATATTAAAAAAATAAAAAAGCAGAAGCAGATTTTGATATCATTAAACAGGAGTTCATACAGTATTTACACAGTTCTGTTTGTTAAGTGTTTTCTAAGCACTTGGCAAGGATTCTGATTGTATGCTACTATAAATGAGTAAACAACAAGTGATCGTAAAGAAAACTCAGCAAATTAGCTTCAGGCTTAAAAGAATTGTAGAATGTCTTCAGTTGGAGGGAACCTTAAGTATCATCTAGTCACAACCCCTTTGCCTTATGCAGGATTGGAGGAGGTTCAAAAGGTTTATTTTACTAAGAGCTTTGGATCTCAGTCAGATTCAAGTATAGCCATGCACTTAGGGTATGTTAATGACAAGTCAAGCACAAGTCTCCCACTCAAACTAACTTCAAGCTTGGATAGAAGTTATTTAACCTTATAGTAAAACACTAACCATGAGCTTTTTAAAAAATTGTAGTACTGCAAATATACCAGGGAGGAAAAGAAAAAAAAAAAAAAAAGAGTGAAAAATATATATAGATATCTTCAAATTATCTGATCTTACTCTTCAAAGAGAGAAAGAAGTAATAATCCCAAACAGCGAAGAAAATGTTCTTGAAAAGGCAGCTCATGCAAGTCAGGAAATAAAGCCTATGCAAGACTTACTCCACTGTGGTTAACAGCAATTCTCAAAGATAATTTAGAAAATATTTGCAACTCTCACTTTCGTAATCATGTAGAAAATAAAGAGAGACATACATTTACCATTAAACCTAGATGTGCAGTATTTACTCTCCTAATATAACTAAAGATCAACCTTAGATAATTTTAGTAATAAAGTTTATGTAGCTTGATAACTGTTAAACACCACTCAAAAAAAGTATAATTCAATTACCAAGCTCCACAAGAGAATAAAAATAGACAGAATATCCTGTCACTTCAACACTCAATCACAGATAACCATGCCATTATATCCTTTTACAAATGTAAAATCTACATTTACCCACAGTTTTTATGATTCCGTGTTTTGTTTTGTTTTGTTTTTTAATTTGCCTCCTTTGAAAATTACTTATGATCAGTACACATGGCTAATAACATAGTCATATACATGTAAGAGAGCCAATCTATTCCACTCATCTCCACATCCAGTCTCCTGTTTACATGTGTAACTTAACTGTCCAAGAAAACAAATTTAGACTTGTTCTTAGCCGCCATAATATAGTTATAAACCAAGGAAAGATTATGTGTTACCGTAAAGTATATCCTGAAATGATAAACAGAGAGGTTAGCACTGCTGCTGATTTCCTGTCAGAGGAAAAATAAAATCGACTGTAGTCTAAGATATTCTCCAATATATCTTAGATTAGAGATCTTCATGTTACTACGCAACTCCACTTATATCAGAAATGAATTTTACTCAAAACTTTCTCAAATGAACATAAAAAGAATGTAAGAATTTTATGTTTTCTGATTGATCTAAGGGCCTTACTCTAAACTCAGCTTGTAATTGTCCCATGAATTGCTGGTGGCAGATGTATAGGGATTGGGAATCCTCAATAATTTTGTAACTGGACCCCAGTCAGCCTTCAGAAGATGACTTATGCATGCACAATGCATGTGGAGAAGTGCTATTTAAGTGTGTAGCTTGCAGGTACAGATCATATCCATCTTTTGAATCTGATAATGCATACCCTGCAGTGTTAGAAAACTATGTAGTATCTTTTCAAAAACTAATTATTTGGGCCAGACTATGTGTAAGAAAGTGTATTTTATGATCAAAATTTACTAAAAGAAGTGTCAAGTGCTAATTGTTCCTAGAAATATGACTGAAGTAAAAAGACCAGATTGCATTTTCACTTTGTTTATCTTATTCTTATTTGTGGATCTAGCTTGTGAATTTGTCCACCATGAGATTAATTTATGTAAATAGGAATGACATTCTGCACATTAAGGAAGCTATGTTGTTGGTCCTACTCTGTCTCATCATGTCAAAACACAGAACTGACAAAATTTTTACTGTATATGGCAAAGAGCGTAACAGTGCAAGAAAGACGAGATTTTCTGCTTCATTATGATTATCTGCTGAAGGACATTTTCAGTGGGGAGATTCAGAAGGAAGGCATACACAGGAACACACGAACATGTAGACTAACATGGTACACAAAGGAAAGCAGAGACCACCACCAAAAAAAAAAAAAAGTCTCAGTTCACAAATCAATTGGCAATTAAGAATCCAAGGCACAGTTCCATAGAGAGCCATCTGCTCTAATGAAGATAATAACAAAAAGCACATGAGGATTTGGAATGTTTTAGAAGATATTCCAGCTGATAAGGATATGTACAGGGCAATGAGCCATGGGGTCAGCAAACTGAGGAACACAGAAGGAACAGGAGAGGGGCCAGTTGTGTATGAACAGTAGCCATTCAGTGCATTTGTCTGATGGAGCCCTGCGCCTGATTGTCTCAACCTGTCCTATCCCCTATTAAATCCTCTCTCAGCTATCTCTCTGTGTAATCTCAGTCATTGTCCTGTGTCTGTGGAAGCAGCAGGTACTGAGTGCTGGTGCTACACACAGGTGCTACACTCACCCTGAGGGACCAGTGTGTGGGGCTGCCTACTGTAGTCAGCACCTGCTTCCCTCCACCCCTTGCTTGTGTGGGGTGCATGTGTAGCTCACTACCAAGCTCAGGTTGGGAGTGTCATGGTTTAATACTTTTGTAATTTTGCTATCAGTATTCCACATCACAACATCATGTAAAGTATGGATAGTTCATAGAAGGAAACTACATTTCCCAGAGGACATCACGGGCATGAGATAAGTCACGGGACCAGGACAGTATATAATCTCACTCCCGTGACTGAAATCTCACACTCTCCCGGATCCTCGGAGCGTGGGGTGCCTTCCAGCCGTTTCGCCTAGAGCTT
Source organism: Perdix hodgsoniae (assembly GCA_035772895.1). Lineage (NCBI taxonomy): Eukaryota > Metazoa > Chordata > Aves > Galliformes > Phasianidae > Perdix > Perdix hodgsoniae. The sequence continues at coordinate 1,121,913 of JAPSGF010000117.1, read as the reverse complement.
ACAGTAGGCCTTTCGGTTTTTGGGACTCACTCTCTCTCTCTTTTGCTTAATTACAATTATATTGTATTATATTGTATTATTCTGTATTCTGATTTAGTATTTAGTAAATAAGTGTGCCTCCTTAGATCGCTGCCGCTGTTTTCTTTTCCCATTCCCTTTTCCCCTTCCCTTTTTGGGCCAGCGGCCCTTTTGGGCCAGCTGCCGCCCTGTCACGGGCACAGGTAGATCTTGCTTAACCCGCGACAGGGAGCAACCAGTGATCAGGGACCCCTGGGTGGCTGAGAGGTTCAGAATGCAGGCAGGGGGGCTGGGCAGGCAGAGGGGCTGTGCTGTACAGTTCTGGAGATGGTGGGTGTGCAAGTGCTGGTGATGTCCTGGAGATGTGTGTAAGCTTGCAGCATGCTGGCTCTGCTCCTCGCATATGGGATCATGTGGAGTGCGCTGGGCAGAGCTGCAGCAGCCAGACAGGAGAAAGCCCTGAGCCAGGGGTGAGGGATGGCATGGCTGCTCATAGCATGCCTTTGACAGGGCTGAAACTATAAATTAGAAGTTAGTGAGATCGTATTTTCACGGGATGCTGGTTTTAACAGCAAAGCCTGTTCAAGAAATTGCCTTTCATATCAGGGTTTCAGTTCACAAATCCCATGCTTGGGCAGTAAAATGAAATATTCAACTGTCTTTAACACTATCTAGACAAAAAATGCACCATAAAGCGTAGAGGAAAAAAAAAAAAAGAAAAAAAAAAAAAAAGGAAAGGAAAAGGAAAAGGAAAAAGAAGAAAAAGGATTACTTTTAATCCAAATCATGTCAGTGACGCCTCACTAATGACTGCACCTACTGAGATGATCACCACTTAGAGGACAATCTTATGCTTTAAATCAGTCTAATTTAACTGATACCGAGCAACAGACCTTCCAGTAGCACTACATGTTCTTACTGGTATTCATTGCAGGTAAGGATTTTTTTTTCTCTTACAGTATTCACAGAGAAGAAAAAAAAAAAAAAATGTTGTCCATCAGTAAAACTCAAGGAGAAAAAGGAAAAAAAAAAAAAAAGAGAGAGAGAGAGAGAAAGAGATCATAATCAATCATTTCTGAAGGTTTGATGTTTTAATCACCTGCTGTATTTTTATTCTTAAAGTGGAAACAAGAACCCTGAATATGAGAGCTGGCATTGCAGACATTTCCAATATGGTAATTGAAAGAAGAGGTTTCCTTTCATTCTTTTCATCTTCACAATCCCTTACATCACTGATTCTCTCAGTACCGTACTTGGGGTTGTTCTACATACCACCAGCTGAGTATGATCACTCCCCTGGGATTGTCAGCTGTCAGCTCCTCACATAATTCCACCTACTTACCGGGGACTCTCCTGGGACCAACAGAAAGGACTCCATCTGCCTATATTGTATTTTTAATGAAATATGAGCATGAACATTGTGCCCTATTTTTCTTTTGCAGTAAATGATAAGCTAAACTTTACAAATTGCTGCAACAGCCAGAGGGGATTCCTGTTGTTTTGGAAAGCTTACAGAACTCTTCACATGTGCGTATAATGAGCACATGGTACAAAGTATTTTTGTCACCTTTTAGTGTGGAAAAAGGAAATGGAGTTTATAAATTTAGTCTCCTTGGTTGGATTGTTACTGTTTTTGAGAAGTGATGCTTTTAAGGAAATCAGAAGTGTCTGACAGATCATCAAGAAAGCAATTAAAGGGATATGTAACAAAGCACGTGGTAGGCTGAAGTGCAACAGAAAAATAACTTTTTATAAACTGGAGAAAAAGAAGGGAAATGCAAGAAGTTCGTAATTCCAAATTACCCAAGGACAGACATGTAGGTCTGACAGATCTATAAATTAATCCCTTGGGAGACTAGAATCTTTATTGTCCATATTCCTTGCTTGTTTTCTTAAATAAATTCATTGCCTACAGGAAAACTGTAGTGTGATTCCACCTAATGCCAGAACAGTCAAAGGCTCCCAGCTGCAGCCAGTTCAAAAAGAAAACGAGAAATTAAATTGTCCGCTTTAAGATGAGTTCTCTGTTAAAAGTACCTTGTCATTTTTTCAGGTGTTTCAGATGTTTGCTACTTTCTTTCTCCTCCTGCCTTTCTCTTTTTTTTTTTTTTTTTCATTCTGAATAGATCTATTTCTACCACTTGCTCTCACAGCTCTTACTCCCCAGATTTCCTTTCTAACTTCATTCTTATTAGCTAAACAGTTGGGTAAAGAAAACAGGCTGAAGAACTGTGAATAAAGAATAGATGTTGAAGACTGCCTTTGTTATTGTATTAGCCTAAAACAGCAAAACAAGACCTATTAAATGCTTAAGACTGAAAACTTCAGAGACGTCTAGTATCTTACCTGCCTGAGTTGTCTCAAAAGGCAGAAATTTCAGAAAATGCTGAAGGTTCAAATCTTCATCTGTTCTTTTGATATTGTTTGCTGTTGTTGTTGTTGTTTATTGTTGGTGCGTTGTGGTTTTTTTTTTTTTTGTCTGTTTTGGAGCTCTGAACAAGAGCATAAAAACTGTAACATACTGAAGACATTACTATTTTTGTTGGTGCTAGTGCAACAAAGTACCTTGGATTTGGTTGTGATAGAAATTTCCATCACAGTAGCTGTCGTGGTGCTGTGCTTTGGAGCTGTGATGAAACCAAGGCTGATAATATGTTGATGTTTTAGTTGCTTCTGAGCAACCTTGCCAGCGAGGAGCTGAGTGTGCACAAGAAGATGGGAGATGTCAGCACCAGGACAGCTGATCCAAACTGACCAAAGGAATGTCCCATGCCAAAATGTATCATGCTCAATCATACAAAACGGGGTAATGAAGGAAGGAGAGGTATTTCAAGTGACAGTGTTTGTCTTCCCAAGAAACTGTTAAACGTGATGCATGTAGCTATACCAACAGAAACCAATAACAGGACTGTCACTGGTTAGAAGGGAATCAAAGTACATTAGCATTCTTCAAGGTTGGGCTTTCACCCAGGTAATAACACTGGCCACAGTTCTGTCTTGAAACTGAAATGGTATCCAACAAGGCTCATTGATATTTGCAGCTGATGCCAGTTAAAAAATGCCCAGAGTAATTCTTGAAACTTCACATCAGCATTCTGCTGATCAGAATACTTTGCTGCACTTAGTGTTATCATAGTGAACTTCTAAGAGCCAGATATCACTTAATGCTTGCAAGTTCAACCCACAGCACATAAGCAACATGAGGCCCAGCACAGCTCACACTGCAGCTACCCTGCCCCATATCACCCCATATCACCATGGCAATTGCTCTGCCTCCCTAAGCAGCCTGATCCTGCCCTGAGATCAACAGTCACTCAGCAAAAATGAAACATCAGTTCATTATTAACACTGTCTGAGCTGAAATCAGAGCATGGAGAGGATGTTTTACAGAGTTAGTTCAAGTTATGGCAAATAAGTCCATACATTTTGATACATTCACTAAACACAGTCCTGTGTATAGAAAAAAATATGCAGCTACACCTCCCATTTTGGTAAAGAAATCTGAAGGTAGGTTTCAAGAATGCCCCAAAAAAGTCATCCATTTTTTTGTTTATTTGCAACTGCACTTTCAGTCAACATAAATTCACTACCTGCATATTTTCAAACTGAATGTGTAGAGTTGCAGTCAAAAATCTGATCATGTCTCTTTTCCAGACTTCTGTAAGAGTTCTCTTACCAAGGAGAAATACCCCTCACTTCACAATCACACTTTATTCGTGTCATCACTTTCTGGCAGAACATATATTTGTGAACAATTATTTTCAAGGATGAAATACAGAAAAAAACAAAATTCCATCAAATACCTCTACTATTGAACCCCTTGAGAACTCATGAAGAATAGTCGTGAATTCAGTGACAAAATCACCATCATTGAACCAGATCAATGCACAAGTTTCACAAAAACAAGGTCATTTATCCCACTTTTTTGAGTGTTGTTTTGTTGGTTTTGTTGTTCGTTTGTTTCTTTTGTTGCTCTGTTTTATCTGTTTTAATCAAAACATTAGATATTAAAATTAAAATTAAAAAAATTTAAAAAGTTTTGTTACTTATATACATTAACTATATTACTCATTTTATGAGGTCTGCTCCAAAGGTAATGCCTCCTATTTTATCATCTCAGCCCATGATATCAGAATCAGATGCTGATGATAAGGCAGTAGAGGTGGAACCTTCTCTCCAGTATTCCATTGCATTTTGTTGCTGTGTGACAGATGGCACTGGAGGGGCAATCTGGCAGAATGGTGTCTGACCTGGAAGCAAAAAGCTTCATTGAATTACTTCACGCAGAAACAATGTCATCTGCTGACATTCATCAGTGCTTGCTGAACAGACCAAACAGTGAATGTGAGCACACTGAGGTGGTGGACGGTGTGTTTCGGTACTGGCAACAGCAACAATGGTCACCTCCACTGGTGCAGATTTTTATGAGTGTGGCATGCAGGCTATTATTCACTGTTGGTGAAAATGTATAGCTAATTGTGGTGACTATGTTGAAAAAGAGTGTCTTGTATCAAGAAGAGTTACTGTGTTCACCATAGCTGCTCTAGCTTCCGTGGAAATAAATAGCAGGCATTACTAGATTGACCTACATATATACAGACAAAGATAATTCCTCTTCATTCAGTATGACCTGCTCAAGCCAAAATGCCAGACACCCATGACCTAAAGGGTAAAGACTACATCAGCAGACATTTATATTCAAAACATGATATGAACCAAAAATTTTTTTTATTATTTTATTTTCTTACAATATGCCATGCCATCAATGTGCATAGAAATTCACATAGCAAAAACATTCTTTTGTCTACTTTTGAAAGTCTTATAGTACAACTTATGATCTTTTACTGAAATCCCTGAAGATTCACCATGTCCATGTGTTATCCTGCTATAAATATTCTGCAGCTCTTCATTTTCATCATTTCATTATTTTCAGTTATACAGTTACTCATATATTACTGGCACTGTATTGTATGAAATGCATTTCCCCAAGGAAAACAGATTAAATAGCACAAAGTCCTACAGCCGTCTAAATAATACATACTAGCTGTTTATCAGCTGGCTAAGAGGACAATGCAGTTTATTATTATTATTATTATTATTATTATTATTATTATTATTATTATTATTAATTATTATTATCATCTCAGCAGAATTGTCACATTTATCCTCAGTATCTGCATTGCTGTGATATATTTGAAGTTCATATAAACTGATTCTCACTAACCCTGTTCATACATCAGAATTCATTGTGTTTCTTGGGAGAGCTAAACTATCCAAGTTTTTGTATTTTAACTGTAAAATGATTTTATTACTTTTATTAGAAAGAAATCTTTTCTTTTAATGGAAATTCTTCTTAAAATTGTTCTTAATGCCAACCAAAAGAAATGAAAATCATAATGATCATTTTTCTTCTTCACACTGCTGTAAAGAAGCCATTGCCCACCCCACAAAAAACTGCAGTCAGCCAGGGGAGCCCCTGCGGCATAGCTCATGCATGTCTAATAAAGAGTCACTGCAAGGGAAGGAGACATTACTGGTGACACAAATGTAGATGCACTCAGGTGATCCAGGTCAGCAGAGATGTAACTGTGAGTGACTACAGCCCATTGTTGACACATGCTGAGGCAGGAACATCCTTGAGGGACTGCAGCTCGTAGAAAAGCCCAGCGAGGGAAAGCACACTCCCAGGCAAAGGGCAGCACATGGGTGACCCTCAGTGGAGGACAGGAAAGTGAGCAGGGAGTAAGGAGCAGAAAACACAGCAGGTGTTGGGACAGGATGAGCGTGTAATTCAGTGAAAACAGAGGAATGTGAGACCAGGAAGGGGAGAAAGAAAGTATCTGACTGAAGCCAAGAAAGAAGGGAAAGAAGGAGGAAAGATGTCTCCTTTAGTGTTTCTTAAGTTGTATATTTTGTTGATTTCTTTTTATCAGTACTTGAATCAAAGAACAAGTTTATGGTAATAAACTACAATTCTTTACTGTCAACAAAGTTCTTCAGGTTCACACAATTTTTTCCCACCACAGATTCATCCTCATTTAATTCTGTGAGAGTTTTATTTGGAGGACTGAGTCTGACTGGCAGTGCAATGCAGTTTTTTATTTATAGACTCTTACATGAGTGTAGTTAAATTCTAAATCTAGCAGCATGTGGTTGTCTAGTCCCTGACAGAAATGCACTGGAAAGATATATACCTCTGCATCTTGACAACATGGTGCCTCTGTCCCACTGCAAAAGCAAATGCTATGATTGCTGAAGAGAGGCCACACAAGGTAACAATTCAACTGCAAGATTTCAGCTACCGGTGAATGAGCAAAGAGGTGATGTGACTTCTGAATTTGCAAGAAGTACATTAATCAGCTTTGACTTCTCTATGATTTTTATTTTATTTTATTTTGCAAATTGTTAGCAGTAACCAGGCCATATTCTTAAGAACCACTGCCTACAACGAAGAAGTAAGTAATTTTCTCACCATGAGATCAATTAAACTCCCTCACCCCAAGGGAAGCAATGAGAGTTCTGTCACTTGAATCTTTTCCAATTAGATGTGAGAAAGCAGTCAAAATCAGGCATAAAGTATAGAATACCTACAGGAGGCAACTAAATGACTTAAGAGTCCTTTTCAATTTCTGGTTCAATGGTTCTGTGAAGAATTGTTATTTGTTAGACTAGAAGAATTTCCAAGCCTCTGATCAACAGTCCCTGCTGGTGAAACCAAAATCTAATTCTCCAACTTCTCCAATTAACATTAGCTTTATTTTCCATTTACTTCCTGAAATGTTTTGGAAATTCACAGGAAATTTCAGCTTTTTTATATTATAGACATATACTCCCTACTCATGTATCTGTTCTTCTAGCAAGGTGCCAATTTTTCCCAAGAGAAATTCCAAGTAGCCCTTTTTGTAATTCAACATCAAAATTTATGCTGTATGTTTACTCCCCAATTTCTCCTCCTTTGTTCACTGGCCTAAAATTTATGATTATAATAAACTGATATTTGTTAGAGTTGAAGCGAGTGATCCTCTCCTGGTACTTTCTCGATATCTGATAAGCAAAGAGCATACTCTTCTGGGACAGGTTTCTAGAACTACTAACTCCAAGGAACTGGAGCATTAACTTTTTAACTCCCTGGGCACTACATGATGTTGTGATGTGGAATACTGATAACAAAAAATCATAAAACCGTGAGTGATAATATTGGGCAATTGTAGAGGGGTTATGGGAAAATGGGATAGTCTGCATATTTTCTAAGATAAGTGTGCATAATACAGTTCACATGATTACAGGTGTATCTGTGCCTTAATAAGACTACTTAAGCTGTCATCTGTTGTGCAGTGACATATAACATATGCTGAATAGTCACAAAGAGATGAGAAGCAAAGGTGTATTACATGGCTGAATTATTAAGAGCAATAAGTGCCAGGAAGAACTTATTTAGACATGTAGATGCTTAGTTTCATCAGGTGGTCTCTGACTTGCTCTTTGCATACAGTAGGGGGGATTTTGCTCCTGATGAACAAAAAGGTAGTGCACCAATATCTAATATTAGCCTCAAAGGGATAACATAGATGTTCAAAAGCATGTCAGATCCTGAGACACAGTGAAAAGCTTAATATAAAGCACTCACTTCATCATCCAGGTGCTGAACACTATTTATTTGCAGAAAAAAATCAGAGAAACGGACGGAAATTGATAGAAAATATGTCCTTCCTATTTTCAGTATGATCACTAACACACTTCAATCAATTGCAACAATTTTTATTTCATAAAATACTTCTAGACCCATTAGTGGGAGAAAATAATACAAGTTATGCAAAACGCATTTGTGCTGCAGTCTTTTAAGCAATGGAACTACATCAAAAATCACAACAAATCCATCACACAGAAAAGATAAATGTTCACAAAGCTGCAAGGAAGAAATTTCAGGTTGCTTAGGTCTTGAAAGTCTTTTTTTCCTCTCAATGTCCAGCTGTGTCACACAAGTGCCTATTTTAAAAAATAAGCACTTATGCACAGCAGGACTGCTAGCCCACAAAGGGATTTAGTAATCACAAATGGCCTAACATTCTTTGAGATTGTGTGCTGTGAGTATTTAAAACAATTTTAGCTTTGCACCCTATGATTTTTTCTACAGATTCTTCATTATTTGGAACATTTACAGTGGACAGCTGAGTACTTAATTGCCAATTTTCTTTCAATCAACAGGCAAACAAATCAGGATTTCTGACTTTCACCCCTCCTATCTTAGGGTATATTTTATTTTATTTTTTAATTTTGTTTTGTTCTGTTTTGTCATGAGAACAGAGAAACAGAGTTATGTAAGTTTACATTGCTCTGGACAGTTAAGCTTTGAAACTTTATCTTTCACATCGTCTCCAGAACTCCTTCTGGTACTTAATTTTCACTGATAATTGTTTCAACAGGAAGTGCTATGCTATGCAGATTTAAAAATTTATGCAGTTTTAAAAAGAATGTAGACTGCGTGCAAAGAAATGTATATTTATGAACATATGAAACTTCCAAAAAGTAGTCGTATAAAATTCAGAACAATATATTTGAGTTTACATAAATATAAGGTACTTTGTAATGGATATCAGAGTTTGAAGAAGCAAACAAAACATGTATCTCAGCATGAATTACTTCAGAAAATGTCATGTGAACTGACTTTGTCTTATGTTTTATTTTTCTCTCAAGTGGTTAAACTTCCAACATCCTTAATGCTGCATTTTCTTTACCTGTATTATTTTTATTACTTACTCTGCCATCCAGTAGCTGGAAGATCCAATCAGGGATGGAAAACTTCACAGATAAGTGACTGTGCAGAAACAGAAGCACAGAAAAATACTTTGTCTTGATTACTGCATATAGCAAGGAATTTTATTTTAACTTTTTTATTTTAATTCAATTTTATTTCATTTTATTTTACTGATTTTATTTTATTTTATTTTGCTTTGTTTTATTTTATTTCATTTTCTGTAAGAGTAAGAATCATTCTGAGGAATTTTATAAATAATGTGGAAGAAAGAAAATACTTTCTAATTTCACAGTAAAAAAGGCAATGAGTGTCAGTACTTCCTTGGCATAACTTACTGAAATGTAAGGTGGTTAGAAATTGACAGTTCTCTATACAAAAGGAAGAGGCTTGAATCTTGGCTCTATTTTCAACATTTCTAGTGGTCATTTGAAAGACAGATGCTCATACTTTTCTCCTTTGGCTATAAGCCCAGACTTTTAGCTAGTGTGGGTAGAGCTGGTTTTCCCTTCCTGTGAGAAAATAAAGATCTTTTCTCTGCAACACTATACTTTCTGATGTGGCAAAGCTCTAATATTTCTTACTTGCCACTTGCATTTTTAGGAAAAAAATATGTTTAAGGAATTTCAGATGTGCGTGGATCACTAGCTTAGGATGGCAAAGGCTTGAGACAGTGGATTCCCAAATTGCAGAATTGAGCTTAACTGCCTCACATCAGTCATTGTAGCTGAAAGTAGGATTTTTCTTGTGCATATTGCTGCAGTAAAATGTAGAATTCACAATTACAGTCATTATTTGAAAAAGATGCATATTCATGATGTTAGGCTTGCTTCTCACTGCTTTATGCCTACTTTTACTTAGCAACCTAATTTTGCAAATAGACACCCTGACACTCGATTCAAATATTTTGTATATATCACTGTCTAAATTGCATTATCTGCATATTTATACAGCACAAGAGAAATTTCTGACTTCTGGAGAAATCATTAGACTTATGACTGTAGGATGAGATTGCTGGTAGTAGGTTGAATTTTTTCATGTTAGTGAAGCCATAACAATTCCTTGTAAATTCTCTAAGAACTAGGGAATTTAACAGCTTTAGCTAGCAGACACAGAACAACCACTCTGCATTAGCCATATATTTTTACATCAAAAAACAGTTCATCTCCCTCCCCATGTGTACCCACCAACATCTCAACCACTAAGAGCAGACACCCTCCTACTCAAGCAAGGAGTAGCAGTGAACTCACACACCTTATACTACCTTATGGTTTTATCTATGTACACGATCATGATGAGGATATGGCCTGGCATATAAAAACCACAAAAATATAAGGTTACTGTGGACACTGGTGCACAGTACACCCCGATGCCATCAAATTATAAAGGAATGGAATCTACATTTCTGAGGTGAAGGTTCACAGGAACTGACTGCACTGGAGGCTGAAGTGGTCCTTATCAGAAAACACTGGCAAAAGCCTATTGTGACTGGCCCTGGAGTTCCGTGTGTCCTAGGTACAGACTATCTTAGGAGAGAGTATTTCAAGGACCCAAAGGGATATTTATGGGCTTTTGGAACAGCTGCTGTAGAAATAGAGAGCATTAAGCAATCGTCTGCAACGCATGGCCTTTCAGAGGACCCTTCCATTGTGGGTCTATTACAAGCAGAAGAACAGCAAGTACCAATTGCTACCGCAACCAGATGTTTCCATTTCTTTTTCCGAAAAAGGGGAGGAGGGGAAAAAAAAAAAAGAAGGCCAAGAAGGTCCCTGTCACTCATGATAACATCAACCAAACCACAACAGTGAGCCCTTTGAAGAGCTCATGAGCTATGCAAAACAAAATGTTCAGGAGCTGATACTGATACGAAGACTACATCCAAGGAAAATCTTGTTAGTATGTTAGTTGCTATGCAATAAGTATAACATTTTTTCAAACCTATGGTTGCACAAAATAATACATGATATTGCTATTGAAATTCCCTTACGTTGAGTTGGGCATTGAAAATCCGAAGTCTAACATTATTTCCGGGCCATCTCAATATTTCATGCAAACACGAATTAAAATAAAAATTAAGGACTGGACCAAAAAAGGACCACTGGAGGCCTACTTGAAGCTGAGTCTTTACTGGCAGCCAGGCTGCCTACATTTCCGACATCCCTGCACATTTGTGTGGGGGGCAGGGTTGCAAAATTCCTTCCACTGAAAGGAGAGTTTTAGAGCAAGTTTTAGAGCACCTGATGAGACAGTATACATACAAGTCTATGTGGACAGACAACATGCCAGAGTCCAGAAGGAATGGGCTGATGTACTTGCCAGGTCACTTTCTGTCATATTAAAAAAAAAACTTAGTTGTCAGGTGAAGTCCCTGGTGACTAGAAAAGGGGAAACATCACTTCCATTGTTAAGAAAGGTAGAAAGAAATTAAAAAAGAGAAAACTGCAGGCCTGTGAGCCTTACCTATGTGCCTTGGAATAACATGGATCAGATCCTTCTGGAAACTGTGTTAAGGCACATACAAGACCAGGAGGTTATCTGAGACAGCCAGCACAGCTTCAGGTGCAGGTTGTGGCTGACAAACTCAATGACATTTTACTATGGAGTGGGAGCATCAGTGGACAAGGGAAAAGCAACTGTCATCTGCCTGGATTACTGAGAGGCCTTATCTCTAAATTGGAGACATGAATTTGAAGAGTGAATCATTCTGGATAAGAAATTGTTTGGCTAACCAGAGGGTTAAGGTCAGCTACTGTACATTCAAGTGTAGACCACAGATTGGTGGTGTCCACTGGGTTTCTATCTTGGGACCAATAATCTTCAGCATTTTTATCAAATACATAGACTAGGCATCCACAAATGAGGTAACAGACCCTTGACAACTTGGAACAATAGTATGAGCTGAAACAAGTCCCTGCTCTGAATCAAATAGAACAAAGACTTAAATGTAGACCTTCTATTCCCAATCAATACATTTATCCATTGCTCTTTAGTTTGAGAATGAAAAAAAATAAAATCATCCTAATTACTTCTACAAGAAGATTTTTAAAATTATACATATCTTGAAAGAGAACTGTGTTTCAATGCACAGTTTCTTCCAAGGTATCAATCTGTTGACTGATCGTAAAACTATCTGACCAGTTGTACTTCATCACTACTGGTATTTCATTATTTTTCTCTGAATTTTCTGCATTTATATTCTGCTTATTTTAGTAAAAAACATTTGTGTCTTTATGATTTACAAATGTCTTCAATAAAATGAATATATTAGTTGTTCTATCCATAACTGATAAAAGGCAACAAGAGAAATAACATCTCTGGCATTCACCAGAGCTCAAAAAGAAAATGAAAACAAGCAAAGCAAAAAGCAACAACAACGAAAGCAATGATGCAGTAGCTTAGGGAGAGTGAGAAAAGCTGGCATAAGTATCAATGCTTAATTTTTATTTCCAAGCTAAACTAACTGCAGCATTTTGTTGCTTAGAGGATCTGCAAACCCAGAAGTTGTAACTATACTGTGTACACTGGAGCCAGTACTATTACTGACAGAAAGTCAGAAAGTTGTTCCTAAGACTCTTTGAACAATATTTGGAAATGAGTTAAAAACTTGTTATAATGAATGAAGAACACAATTATAGCTGCTTGAGATTATAAATAAAAAAATCAACCACTTTGCTGAAGTAAGATTCCCATTTTCATGCCAGTTAAGTTGTAAGTTATGGAACCACTAATCAGCAAAAGAAGACGAATGGAAGATGAAATTCTTCTAAACAAAGAGGCTGTATCCACAGAGTCTTTAAGTCACCAAATAGCATATAATCTCAGTAAAGGCAGAGGAATGTGTTCATATCTATCAAACAACTTTATAAATCCATGTAATTATTTTAACAGATATTACAGGAGAAAACTTGTATAAGCTATGCACAATATACCCCTTTGCAGTTAATTATAGAATATAGATATCATATTCATGATTTTATCAAAGATTATTTCCACTTCCACTATATCTCCTGAAAATAGATCTGATTTGCTCAATCATCTTCTTAAAGCTTAGCATACCAGTTAGCTGTATTCTGATTTTAGCTGCAAGATTTTCATTCCTTCAATATTATTGCTCTATGCAGTTTGTAACTCTAACATCATGTGTTCTTAAGGATTAGAGTTTTACATAGCTAATCTGACTGACAACATGCATGCAGGGATTAGAATAATTCCAAGTAGGAGGGGTCAAGAATGACTAAAATACATGAGCAGAAATGTTCATGTTAGAATGAGGAAAAATAATACAGAGTAACCTAAACGTGGTACACTTTTTTACATAATGAAGACCCAAATCTAGTAGGAAAAAAAAAAAGACTTTTTGAGACATTTGACAAGACACAGAAAGAATTTTTGTCTATATTGTGTTCCCTAGCAAAATTTCCTGTTTTCTTCAACAAAGGATCAGTTTCTATTTTGTTTTCAGAAATATGTTTCTAAGGTTTTTTTCCATAATTTTTAAGAATATTGGTGGGTAAGGTATCTGAAACCACTCTGAGAGCCCTGTAGGCAATGTTGTGCAGCGCTGTAGAATGTTTTTCGGCACATTCTTTACAGTGTGTCTTGTATAAATGCATTAAACTTGACATTTTTAAAGTAAGCATTGGGTCAGAAATATACTCATTGCTTCCAGACAGATCTATTCATGCAAGTAGTGTGTTTACAGTAAAGGAAGATTAAAATTCAAGTAAGCAAAATGAAACAACTATTAAAAAAAGACATCTGAACAAATTTATTTTCAGTAATCTACATATACTTGTGAAGGTTATATAGAACCCTTCCTTTCATCACACTCTAGATTCTGTCAGGTGTGTTTAATCACTCTCAAAGTAAGGAATTTTTTCCTGAAGTCCAGTGTGAACTTCCCCTGGCACTGCTTTGTGCCATTCCTACATGCCATAAGCAATCAGGTTGAAGATCCCAGCATCTCCCTGTCTACTTCTGCTTCTCGGAGATTCAGAGAGCAACTCAAAAGTCACCTCTCCATCTCCTCTTCTCCAGAATAGACGACCCAAATGTCATACGAAGACATTCATAGATCATGCCTTCCAGCCCTCTTACCAGCTTTGTTGAAGGGGAAAATGGCTGCTGTGAACTACTCAATAATGAATTTAAGTGTTTTACTCTTTGAAATTCTCAACCCTGTGTCTCAGTGTCTTGGTCAAAAATCAGTTTACATGACCACAGACAAAACCATATACCAGACTACTTTTTCCTCCAAACTCTTCCAATTTCTGCAAGCTGTACTAGCTGGGATGCAGTTTCAAATACTTCAGCTTCATTACTACAGTGATATTTTATCCTCGCCTCTAATCTGTTCTTACTACTTACTGCGCCTAACAAGATAGGAAATAAGAAGACATAATTGCCATTCAGAAATAAGTTCACTTATACTGATGGAAATGGTGATGGCCAGGCACAAAGTTCATGTCTGAAGTTAGTCTGTGGCTGACAGATAAATGACAGATTACAGAATTACTGGTAAAGACTTTGCGTACAGATAAGGTACATTTCAAGAATTCTGAAGGCTTCAGGACTCATGATTTTTTTCACTACTACATTGCTGTTCCTAACCCTCCATGAGCATGATGTTGAAGCCAGTGACTTCTGCCAGAAAATTACCTGTGGGTTTCTGAAGCATTAGGTGAACATACATATTGGATGGTCACATAGTTTGATGTATACCAGGAAAATATTTTTGCAATAGGTACAAGCTACTGTAGCAATCAACCTTTCCAGTAAATTTTTAAAAAGGTTTTACTGCATCTTGTAACTTTCATGCAAAAAGATGTGTCATGAAATACAGTGCTATAACATCCATTTTTTCTCTTTTCCACTTCTTCCTTGTGAGATCTGAAAACTATTTCCCCTTTTGCTAGGTTCTTCCCACCACTCTCTCAGAGCCAGTTGTAGAAGCTGCCTTCACATGGAAGTTGATAAGAATGAGGACATCAGTTACAGACTCTGCTCATGGCAGATGTATTTTCTACCATTTTTTATCAGTTGTCAGTAGATACTGAAGTCAGATACTGTTCTTGTGCTGAGATGCTAAGGGCATATCTGCCAAGATCAACACTTCAAGGTCATCTGTACACTTCAGTAACATGTGCTAACATATTGATGACACAGAATTCTAGAATCATAGAGTCATAGAATCATAGAACAGCTTAGGATGGAATGGAATGTACCTTAAAGATGATAGAGCTTCAACCGTCTTCTGTGGGTGAGGGTTCCAGCCACTTGGTTAGTCTACCCAGGGCTCCATCCAACCTGGCCTCAAATGCCTTCAGGGAAGAGGCACCACAGCTTCTCTGGGCAGGCTGTTCCATTGTCTAAATGCTCTCTGCGTAAAGGATTTCTTACTAACATCTAACCTAAATTTCCCCTCTTTTAGCTTAAAGCCATTCCCCCTTGTCCTATCACTTTCAGATTATGTAAAAAGTCAGTTTTCTTCCTATTTACAAGCTCCCTTTAAGTACTGGAAGGTTGTATTGAACTCTCCCCAGAGCCTTCTCTTTTACAAGCTAAACAAACCCAGCTCCATCAGCATTTCTGCAAATAAGAGGTGCCCCAGTACTGATAATTTCATGTACTCCTCTGGAATCACTCCAGCAGCTCTTGTGCTGGGAGCAACAGGCCTGTACACAGTACTCCAGATGGGGTCTCATGAGGGCAGAGGAGAGGGGGACAAACCCCACCCTCTCCCTGCTGCCATCCCACTTCTGATGCTGCCCAGGATACAGTTGCCCTTCCAGGCTATAAGCACACACTGCTAGCCCATGTCTAGACTGTCATCCCCCATAGTAGCCCCTAAGCTACTAGGCCATCAGTTCTATTATTGCCTAATGATCAACAGTAGTTTCTAAATCACTACACGTTTAACTGTCCCCTAATTTTTTTAGAACATATGGCAGAATTTAATCTGTTTATCAACTATGTATTTGACTAATGACTCGCTCAGTTGTCTGTTTTAACCAGATCTTCTCCCCTCCTCCATATCAGGTGCTCTTGTATGTTTTCAAGGATAAAGGGGGTTTGGCTGTTTTCCCAGACTTACAGCTGCTCTTCTTTCCTTTTCGGAAAATAAAAAACTGTAGTTTGAAAGCTGAATTTCAATCCTTCTCAGATAGAACACAAAGTATGTGTAAGGAAATTTTGGAAGAAGGCATTAAGGAAAGCAGACTTAGCACAGAGTAATATGAGTGCTCAAGTCTAAGATACAGCCATCGCAGGGCAGATCTCACCAAAGGAATTTCTGAGGTAGAGGTGAGGGGCAGTCACCACTCACATAAGCGTGGAGAAAGGAGAGAAATAACAGGATCATAGAATCATAGAATCATAGAATTGCTCAGGTTGGGAAAGACCTTAAAGATCATCATGTCCAACCATGACCTAGCCATACTATCCTAACTAACAATCCTCTGCTAAATCATGTCCCTGGGCACCACATCCAAACGGTTTTTATACACATCCAGGGATGGTGACTCAACCATCTCCATGGGGAGCCTATTGCAGTGCTTAACAGCCCTTTCTGTAAAGAAGTGTGTTCTGCTAAAAATATGCACTCTGTAAAAATGGGTCCCTGTACAGTTAGTTACTGTTAACTATCACTGCAAAAAACAATATCTTCCTTTTCGGATGTATCTTTAACTCCACAGGTGCACAACTTACTAAGACAAAAAATAAAAATGTTGCTTTACGTACTTAAAAGTGGTGTTGAATCTAATTTTCTGATAATCTTTTCTAGGCTCAGGCTAGTGAAGCTCCTAACTTTAAGGTCCACTCTCGACTATTAATGCACAAAGGACTCTTAATCTCAGCTATGTGTTTGGCTTTTCAGAACAAGACAGATGGAAAATATACACCACATTTTAGATGTGGAAAAAAAAAATCACGATTATTTGGCTGTCTGGAACAGATTCTAATTGAATTAGAAGAACATTCAAATTATGTCAGGAACTTGGAATGTGGGAAAAATATATGTAGCAATATTCTGAATGTCTAGCCTTGGCAGACTGTTTTTCCAGCCCAAGAAGTCTTAAGCAGCATGTAAGAAATCTGACCAGGCTTCTTCTTCTCAGTGTTATTTATTGGTGATGTTGATATTCTTGAGCAACCATAAAAGTAACAGTCTACTTAAATCTTGGTTTTACCATGCCATAAAGCATAATTTTGCTCCACGGATTGTGGAAGAGGTCAACAAAGAATGTAAGTTTATAAATAGAAAAGGCTCAGCATACGCACACCTGTAAATATTTGTGATCTTGAATGACTTTACTTATTTACAACCTTCATTTTTCTCTTTGAAATACCAAGCCAGTGTTTCCAGCACAGCTCAGGAAATATCTTGTAAAACAAAAGTAAATTTATTCAAAAGAATTCATATAGTATAGTGCAAATGAATGAAAACTAAGACAATTTCTGTAACAAACTGTTGTTCATCTGTCTTTGTATATGCTATGGAACATACTAAGGTGTGGTGTAATGTGATATATGTAATATATGGTGTGTTCTGAATGTAAGCTTAACAGCACACAGTTGAGATCTGCCATTTGAGGTACCATAGATTTCTAAACTCAAGGTAGTAAAATGTTCCTACATCCTCTACAAATATCCCATATAAATATATTAAATAATGGCAGTGTAAATATAAACTGTACTCTTTCCTCTATTTTCAATCTCAGTTAGTTGAAAGGGCTTCAACAGCAAAACAAATACATTCAAGCATCAATAATACTAACTGATCGGGGCAGAAATCTACGTGAGGAGGTTGATTTGTATATTCTGAATCTAGCACAAGATACTTTTTAGAAAGTGCATTTGCTAGCTTTTCTGTATGTTTAGCCCTTGGCTTGGCAAGCCCAAATAGGCAGAGGGAAGGACTGGAAGTAGAAGTACACTCAAGATTCACAACTGTAAAATACAGTCTGAAAAAAAAAGGGGGGGGGGGGGGGGGGGGGGGGAAGATTAATGTTTTCTTGGGGCACAGATACACCCAGGGCACTGACAATACAGACAATCATTTCCAAAGTATCTGAATGCCTCCTTCAAGAAACAAGGCTTTTGTCAGCCAACTGATTTATATCTTAGCTGAAACTCTTTCAAATAGTTCCATCCTTTATATTTTAAATATAACTTACAGGGGAAGGAACTGCGCAAACAACTAATTTTAGGTAATCTAGTATGTGGAACTCTAATGTCTTCTTCTTGATTTTGCTTTTTTTTTTATTATTAGGAAAAAAAAAAAAAGGCTATAGACACCGTCAATGGAAACCTGTACATTCACAATCATATAATCAATTTTTTAAATACAACATGTCAGTGGTACTAATCATGGAGGTGTCCGTATATTTAAATACTTATGAAGAGTTTGTTCACTTAATTATACACATCAGCTTTTAGGCCTGTCCCCAAAGTGAACACTTTGCTTTGAATTTCTGAGCTTAAATGTTCAAGAATTATCTTAATAAGTGTGACACTTAAACCGGAGTTCTTATCACACTGCATTGAAATAAGCTGCTGCATACTATGTAACAATCTACTAAATTGTTCCATCTCTGAGATACTTGAATAACAGGGTTTATTTCAAACTGAGACTTGGTAGCCAGTTCAATCCCTTCAGCAGCAGGGAAAATTACTGAAAGGAACAGGAAATGCCACCTGATCAATGCGTGGCTAAGAGGCTGGTGCCATTGATGGAATTTTGATTTTTTTTGATCACAGGATAGTTTATTCAGTGCCATTTTTCTGAAAAGGTTTGTGTGAAGCTTCTCCTGCAGTTTCAGGTTATATGGGTGTCTACCCTTATTTTCACATATATATACCCCTTTTTATAACATTATTTCCAAGATGATCTCTCCTCCTTCACATGTCTTTTTCTGTTCATGTGCTGAGTCAGTGTTTGGGATCTGACTCTGCTATTTCCTTAGTATTAATTCAGCAGTTTGAGACATGCCAATAATTTTACGAATGAAATATGATGGGTTTTTTCCACGCTTAAAATCTCAGATAATAGCAACACTTAGGTTTATGAACAGAATTCTTTCCCTCCAATTTTAGTATAAATAGGATCAGCTTTCTTTCCTCGCGCCTAGAAATGCAGGCATTAATATGACAATTATTCAATATGCAGTTTTAGAAAGGACACAGTCCCTAAGAAAAATGACAGCTCTGCTGTAGCCTGGCACCAAACACAGCTCACAGAAATGAGCTAGTCAGCAGGAGCAGCAGGAGTGATTTTCCATTCTTAAAACAAGAAGGCATTTCTCCCAAAAAGGCACCTTTAACAAGGGTCAAGCTGAATGCTGGGTCTGGCTGCAGGCATTATAACAGCTTCCTCAACAGTGATAACCTCCTAGAAAACAATTTAGCCATGGATCTCAAAGACCAGATGCCAAAAAGTGTGTGTCTAATTTACAAAATTAGGAGTGAGGTCTTAGTGGCCTGCAGGGAGAAGGCTACTGCTCTCACAATGTCAAAATGGGAAAGGAGAGTTTTTCTGACATGTCAGGTCATCCAGAACAAGCTGTCACAGAGTCTGGAGAGGAAGGTGAAGCAAAAAGCTGTTGAAGGTGAGTAGCAAAGGAGAGGAGGCAATTCAGGCTCTCGGGAGGAAGAAACCTCTCCATTGGACTGTCAAGGCAATTCCTCTGTGACTTCCAGTTTAAACTGCAGCAATATAGCACACAAGTGCTGAGGATACAACACTTCTCATCTACTTCTATTTGCCCAAAAGTCCCTAGCTCAAAGTGAGACAGATCTGACCAGAACCTTGTGAGTCATCCACAACTCAATGGCAGTGTGCAGTGCACAAGTTATACATAGCATTTTTAACATTGACATGGGCCCATGTTGTTGAGCTCTTTCACTTATGTGCACAGTTCTCCACAAAACTTTCATCTTTTACTAATGCAATAACTGTTTTGTTTAGTTTAGTTTAGTTTTGTTTTGTTTTTGTCTACAGATCTAGCCCCAAAACCACTAGAAATTCTTATTTAAATCCACTTCATGTCTCATTGTTTTTTTTACTAATTGGCTCCATGGAAAAGTTTGCTTTGCCTACCCTAAGCTGGAAAGCTGGACACCAATGGCTGTTAAGTTAGAAATGGGAGTATAAATGATACATATGGATTAAATGCACAAAAACTGACTTCACTTGACAAAACTTGATTATGTTAACTAATTATGTCAAAGAGAAAGACATCCATCTCCTGGGTGATGCAGTAACTGAGGAATTTCAGACAGACTTTAAAAAGCTATAAACAAAACATTCAGATTTGTAATAGCTAATTACTGCAATTCACACACTGTATTTCTGATTTGGATACTGAATGTACAATTGACTGACTGTCAGTTAATTATATGTCAGTAAAACAATAAATGAAAAAGGAAAAAAAAAAATGCAAAGCAAAACTGCAGCAGTAACAAGCAGCAGTTCTGCACTCTGAAATAATCTCATAGCTAAAAATCAATTGCAGGAGGAGCAGGCAACAAGTCAAGAGCTAATGAGCTGTTTAAATTCCCTGGTCTTGCAGCTTTCAAAAAGAGCATGAGCACAGTTCATATGCTTCACGGTGGTAATTTTATCTTAAACATTATGATGATAGCACAGAAAACACACATTCTGACTTTGATTGGTAAAGGTTTTCCCTTTTTCAGCACCACTAAGACTCATTTCTTGTCATGGCTAACAGAATGCAGTCATGAAAACATCCTTGCAGAGCTAACAACTCATAGTTAAACTAGATCCTCTACTAAGTAAATTATCTTTAGAGCAGAAAGCCACTAATGTTACTAAGCTACCATTGGATCTGCAAATTATTCAGCTGTAACCAGCTGAGAGCTGCAGCATGCCAGAGGCGTGCACATAGGGGAGGAGTACACTTACAGCTCAGAGCAACTTAAAGCTGGTCTAAAACCCACCGCTTTCTCTAGTATCCACAAAACACTGACTGGAAGGATGTCTAAAGATTCTTTGATAATACCAAGGTGAAGACATAGCATATGCAGCCCTGCAATCCTGACTTAGTTCACTGACTCACAGTGAACATTTGCTGATAGGAAGCAGAGAGATCTTCTTTAATCTTCTTTATTCCCACACTGAAGACAATTTATGAAATTTGCAGCTTTCCTATGATCACTTTGTAGAATAGGGAAATATGAATGTATCTTAAGTTCCATTCAGCACTCATGATAAGCACAGCTGCCTGGACACAAGACTTCCTGCAGCTGTTACTTTGCTAACTCCCAGATGCTGTCTTGACTTTCCAAGTCCCTGCATTTGAAAAGTCAATCCCTTACCTATCTGAAAAGAGAGAACAAAGGAATAAACAAACAAAAACAAACAAAAAAAAGAAATGACAACCAAAAAAAAGTTCTTTTCTGATATTACAAATCTTTACTTGTCCATCACTTTAATGAAAATGAAAGTTAAGCTGCTGTCCAGCAGATACTGATTGTTGTTTTGCCTCCCTATGTATTGCAAAATCCTCTAATTGCTTCCATTCCTCTGATCTCAGAAAGTGTGATTTTTCTGTAAGACTGTTAAGTGGAAGCAGTAGGCAACAGCACCAAGAATAACTTAATAATATATTCACCTTTTTTTCTTTGTACTCTATATACACTTAGAAGGCAAATCTTATCTACTATTTCCTCCTCTGCTTTGCTATATGAAGGTTGCTTCTGAAATCCCTGTTGATTATTGCAACGTTTCAGCTGAAATCTTAACAGAAATAGCTTGCACAGCATGGCAATATGCTGTTAATGAACAGTCCTCACTTTCAAACTACATAACTAGCTTCTATGTGCTTTCCAAGCTTTGATGAAAGCTCTGCACACAATTTTAAAAATGACTGCAGTTTTATACATATGTATTAATATAATATTATAATGTATGTTACTATATAATCATAATATATATTAGTATATGTGACAATATATTATGATATATATTAATTGGCTTGATCTTTTAATGGAAATGGTAACCTTCTGCAATGCATCCACTGCAGTATGCAGGCCTGTAGGAGATTATTCTTTACATCATTGTCTCAAAACTTGGTGGGGACACAGATGAACAAATCCAAGCAAGTCCTGGGCAAGGTTTGCAAAATCCTTTGTCTGGAGAACATTGATGGACAAGGCCAGGGGCAACGAGAGAGAGATAAGCTGCAGAGTAATGGCTATGAAGTGGTCTTTTGTGTGGGCTTATTTTGAGGAAGATGGCCATCTCAGGGGGTGCTGCACATGACTCTTACCCAAGTGCCCTGGAATGACACGCTGGTAGAATAAGAAGGATAAAAAGGGAAACTACAACCATGAGGTTGAGGTTTTCTGGCAACAGATTCCTCATGAAGAAGTTTCTGCCATGACAGGCCTCGCAACCTGCCTCCCTCCCTCCTGGACTTGTTCTGCACTCTACCAGCATGCTGAAGAAGAACAAAGGTGTGTGCCATCAGATTTCTCAGTTCGGGATTCCTGCTTGCTCCCGGATTCTCCTGAGCCCGCAACCTCAGTCCTGCTGCTTCCTCCTGGATTTGGCCAAATTCCTGCTACCTGCTTGCTGCCCAAGGCAGCCACGCTGCTGCTCTCCCCCCCAGCTGCTTTTGCCTGGGACCTTTGAAACATCGTGCGACAAGACTGCTGCTGGATCCTGGTGGTGACTGTACCCACTTTACGCGATTCTTGCTTCTTTCCTACCTTTTCTAACACCCTCCTTCCCTTCCCCGTCTTCTAGATTAGGATTTATAATAAACTGCTTGGACCAAAATTTGAACCGTTGTTTCTTAATTTCACACCAGGTAGACAGATATTAAAAGAACCTCCTCTCCTTCCTATAAGTTGGAGTGAGACAAGGCCCTACGAACGAAGCATGAAAATATTTAATTAGGCTTAAATTTTTGTTTGGAAAGCAACCCATTTTCCAAAAAACAAACCAATAAACTAAACAAACAAACAAGCAAAAAAAAATCTTTGATTCTTTAGTCTCAACATGACAAACTTGAATATTAGATGTACCTGAAAGCCTATTAAAGAAAAAGAAGCCATAGACAAATGCTGACTAAGAAAACTCTGTCTTGCCTGCTTTTCCTTTTGTATCATCTCTTGTTCTCTTATATTGAATTATATGACATTACATTTTAAACTATGTATTAATATATTACAAAAGTGGGAAACGGATTCAATTCTTGACCAGGTAATATACTTTGAATTCTGATATTTCTGAAATGCAATATTTCAAAATTTCATAGCTAAAACTCAAGGTTTCACCATTCATTTTGGTTTAATGTATAAGCAAACATGAATATGTTTTTATCAACTTTGCTTCCCCCCCATCAGCGGTCTAAGTCAATGACAATTCTGAAATATGTTCCAAAATCCTTCAATATCTTCAATATTCTTCAATTTATAGTTTATTATACATGTTTTAGAAAGATCTGCTTGCTCTAAAACCAGCCATCTCTTGTTAATATCAGAAGAGGGACAGTCACATTCTCAGCTGCAACTCAAGCTCATTCACAGCGTTTAATATCATTATACCATTATAGACAAATGCTATACCTGTTTAGAGGCTAATTTCAGAATTCTAATTTCAGAAAAGAGTTTCACCAAGTTATTAATTAAGTTTAGAAAATGAACCTGATTTAGTTTTTCATAAAATTTACTAATCCATATTAAATAAGTGAACCAAGAATGCTGTCACTGGCAGCCAGAAATTCAAAAGATCCTGTAACTCTCATAGTTCCCTATATATGATTTATATATAACTGGAGTGCAAAATCATTTTCCTTTGCAATGAACAGTCTTCTCCCTGAAAAACTGCTCTTCCAGTGTTAAGATGTTGAACTACGAATATATCAATAATATCCATATTAATATGTAAATATGTTGATAATAGCACATTGAATCTTTACAGGTTGAAAGCAAATATTTCCTTTATTTGCTTACATTCTTATAAAAAGATTATATTCAGTCAGTTGGAGCAATAACGTGCCATAAATGATAGCCCATAAAGCTCCAAAGATGCAAAACGTGTCTTAGCAAGGTATTGTACTCAGAGCAAGATATTCATCTCCATATTTCTGTGACAGTGACACGAATGATACAAAACTACAAATGTTTATTCTCAAACTGCTCTGGTCTGTGACAGCATTGACCTCTCCATGTCATCTTGATGAGCAGCTAAGACTGCAAGCAGCTTTCCTAAAGGTACAATGTGGTCCTTTCATTACATTTATCTTATACAGTGTTTCAGTTTTATTTGTTTTCTACATAGAACCCCTACATTAAACACTGGAAACAATCACTGTTACTCCGAAACTGGGGATCATTTGTCCAGCAAAAACAAAGTGACAAAAGCTTGTCTATTTGGTAAGGAACAAATCTGTCTTCTGGGATGGGCAATATCCTGAAACGATACAGCAGGTTCTTTTCTCCTGTGAACCATTCTCCAAGAGTGCTTCAGTATGACAGGTTACCTCTAAATGTGCAGTACCGAAGTGGCCCCTTGATTACACTACACATAATAGCAGATCTGAGGGTAATCCTCAGGCAGGTCTCCTTGGGCAGCTGTTCTCCTCCTTCAGCTTCATGGGAAGTGGATAAAACCTTCACTGTCCCAAAGAGAACAGGAAACTCTCCACTCTCAGCACTCATGCTGATACAAAAATCAGATTGGCAGCGCTGCACTCCCCAGGAGACACAACAACAGGCCTTCCCAGCTGCCTATTGGCTATGGATGGGTTGGTTCAACAGCTGAAAACTGTTGAAACGTGCCATATAGTAGGTGTGCATGAAACAAGTTAATACAAGGGGGAAACAGCACAAACAGGGAGTTCTCTCAGAGTTTCTAGGGGGGGGAGGTGGAAGGAACTGGAGTGTTCCTTAAACAATAAAATTATCTCTTTACGAAGAGTTCCAGCCTGTATACACATATATATCATGAATTATAGTTTTCCTAGTGATTCACACAGTGTTAGTGGGTATAAAAGTAAACACGACTGCTACATACCATACTGAGTCAGCAAAGAAATTTGGCAGTTAGAGAAAGACCTGTGAAGCATTGGAAATGGGCTTCTGCTGGCAGCAGCCAAAGCGTTAGACAAGCCACCAACACAGAAAGAGTTCATCTCAACTTGTGTATTACTACTAAGAAGCATTTAGTGCATACTGGTTGCTGTGCTGTATACTGCAACTGTACTGATGCTTTTGTGTTTGAGTCATGAAACAGTGCCATATCCATCTATGAAAGGATCACTGCACACATTAAACAAACACATTTAATCAAAAGCAGTACAATTGAAAAGTAACTGTCCAAATTATGGACTTATATTAGAGTGAAAGACATGCTAACAGTACCAGTCTCTCGTAATAATTAAAAAGGTTCAGTTTCAGTTTTTAAGACTGAGATCTCAGACTTCTCATTCCACATCCACACTGTGATGATTAGATGAAGTGCATAAGAGTTATAAAAATTCAAATGACACTAACTTTTGAGCACTATATTACTGCCTGCATGTTAATATTAGAAGGGAATAGATGAGAAATTGCTGGATCTGATAAAGAAACAGATTCATCATTCATATAAACATATTTTTATAGAAAGTATTTTTGAAAGAATGACTTGAATGGATTTAATGTTTTAATTTTAGTAAGAATAAAGAAACAGAATTTGATTTCATAAATTTCAGTATGAAATTATTGGCTGTCAAGTTTTTATCAATTTTGATGCATAGTAATAAAAGTTCAATGCGAGGAAAAAATACATAATTTTTAAGTGTTGATATTAAATACTTCATCATTAAGGTTTGTTCTCCCATTTCTTATTTAAAAAAAAAAAAAAGTTTCTTGTGGGAGGAATACTTTTTTTTTTTTTTTTTTAATTCTTTACAGCTGTAAAGTTCAGGCTTACTCAGAGTATTTAAAACAGATTCACAGCAGAACTTAACAAGAATGTGATCAAGACAGCCATTGATAACATCTTCACAACTGATGCTTTAACCAGCTTTAACTTTAGCATTTTGTAGTTATTACGGATTATTTTTAAGAATAGCATCAGAAATTGCTTTCCATTTTCTTGGTACAAATAAACAGATACTCATCTGAGAATTACTGTGGATTTTTTTTCAGCTTACTGACTTAATGCTTCTAACCAACTGCAAAGAGATCATATTCCTGAGACTCCTTTTAACTTCCAGATATGATGTTCCCCCTCTGAGAATGATTTATCATGTTTGCTATGTTATTCTTCATAAAAAAAAGATCACCAACATTAATATAAACAATGACAATTTCAAGAAAATGAGCATGCCACTGCTTAGGGCATTAAGCTGTACTTTGTGGATATGCAAGAGAATTGTATTTTCAGTGATGTCAACACACTGAGCATCTCTGTGCCTTTACAAATATTGACATACAGAAATGAAGGAAGCATTCTGAAAATAATTCACTATGGAAAATAGCACATTTTACAGTACTTTATTCTCATGTGGTAACCATGGTAATTTCTAGTTAAACAATACAGTATCAAATTTTTTAGAAGTTTAACCTGTAGATACGTTTACTTTCTTAGACACTAACAATAGAAGATATTCAATGGAATATAGCATGTCTTAAAATCAGAATTAAAAAAAAAACACTTCTTAAAAATCACTGACTAGATCATTAGAACAACACATCAAGGGAATGAAGAGTTTATTATATCTGTGTTGGAAAAATACACTGATAGTAACCAAAAGTAATGTAACATATTTTCCTGAGTTTATGCCACAGGAGTCTGGCTAAAACAGCCTAGCTAAATTTATTTGACCAGATAAATCTTTCCAAAGATGACAAAGCTGAAATTCACACTCTTTTTTTTTCTCTTAACTATAGTTCGAATTGAAAGCATGAAACAATTTCACTGATATCACTGCATGATAAACTTTTCCAGCCATGACTTTTGTCAACAGTACAGGTCAAGGCAGCTGCTATTACAGAATCACAGAGTTTGAAAGTGATAGAGTTCTGAGACTGCTACCACATGGGATTTACCATGATTGATTAAGAAATTTTTCAGAAGTTTAATTAATATACCACCGTTTGTTTTTTTGTGTTTTTTTTGTTTTGTTTTGTTTTGTTTTGTTTTGTTTTTTTGTAGAAAGTGCCTGTAAGCCTATTTACAATAGAAAGAGAGAAAAATTCATCTCTCCCTCCTGCTTTACTTCTTTCTTCTTGAGACAGACAGCTTTATCATGAAAGTGCTAAGGCCTCCTGAAATGCAGCCTCTTTATACAACAGCAAGTCCTTCAGGCACTCTTATAGTTGATACTCCTTTCCATACATTTTGTTGCGTTTTCCACTTTTTCTTTCTAGCCCTGAGGGCTGAAAACACAGACTCTTGTTCAAAAGAGGATTTGTGAAATAGGTCACATTTCTCATGCAGAAGTGTAAGCACTTAGGACTGGTATCTTGAACTGATATAGAAAATGAATGGTGAGAGGATAACCAAAGCATTTATTAAGCTTCTTGTTATCAAAATTTTGAGACAAAGAACTGACAAATAAGCAGTTTGCTTATTTTATACATAGTTCTCTAGCACATGCTTCCTACTCTTAAATACAATGAAATGCGCCTATGCAGCAAGTCAGCACAAAGTTTATCAGTCATGCAGAACAAAGTACAAGTGTGACGAAAGTGAAACAGGTCTTTTACTGAGATGTGAATTACACCCCTGAGGGCTGCAATGATAATTTACAAACAAAATATGAAGAATTTTAAAAATATCCCAAAATATTAACATCTTCCTAGAGAATCATAACAACTCTTTCATTGAGCAAATGTAGAACAGTAGTGAATACCTCTTTCCTCTGGAGTTTCGAGCTATCAAATTGCTTTTCTATTTCTCATTTCACTTCATCTCTCTTTGTGGAACACTACAATATGGAACTGGACATTAAAGGGAGTATCTTGCCTGACAGTCATGAATTGAAACTTGAGTGACTAATTATTGATAATTATACTGGTTATTAAACTTGCATGAATCAGTAGGCAGGTTTCCCAGTAGATGTAGATTTTCTAAATGAAGAAATAAGGTGTATTAAGTAACAATAAGCTATTTCATTTGACAAACCAGTCCACAAGGTTGTATGACTCCATAGCCCTTTTTTATTTCCCCCAGTTTTATAGAAATTACTTAAATAAATGCTTTCACAGCATAAACTGTTAGTTATGCTCAGAATGTTCTCTGTTGAAATTTAACAATAGCTGTCAAATGTTGAAGGGACAGTCAGGCTCGCCCTGAGTCCTATTTGCTTTATCAGTTTATCAGTAACTAATGAATTCCATTCACTGAAAAATGAAAAATGAATGCCTTGATTACAGTGCTGTATGTGATAAATCCTGAATCTGGAGTAAATATTTTATGTTCTGTGAAAGTATTACGAGATAAATAGGTGTAGAAGTTTAATCACAACTAAACTATTCTGAAGTATACCTCACTACTTTTCCACTCTTCCTAGAATAATAGAAGCAGAATGGTTTGGTTGGAAGAGACTTTTAAGAACTTCTAGTTCCAACCCCCTGCTCTAGACAGGGACATCTCCTTCTAGACCACATTGCTCAAAATGCCCATCCAGACTGGTCTTGAATGCTTCCAGGGAGGGGACATGCACAACTTCACTGGGCAGCCTATTCCATTGTCTCACCACCCTCACAGTAAAGAATTTCTTCTTAATATTTAGTCTAAATCTACCCTCATAAACAGTTTCTTCCCAGCTTTCTTGTAGGCTCCTTTCAGGTACTGGAAGGTCTATAAGATCATTTGAGATCCTCATCTTTTCCAGGCTGAAGAGCCCAACTCTCTCACCATGTCCTTGTAGGGAAAGTGTTCCAGCCTTCTGATCATCTTTGTGGCACTCCTCTAGACCTGTTCCAACAACTCCATGTCCTTCTTATGTTGGAAGCTTCAGAATTGGTCACAGCACTCCAGATGGGGTCTCATGAGAGCAAAGGGGAATTACCTCCCTCAGCCTGCTGGACACACTTCTCTTGATGTGACCCAGGGTACAGTTGGCCTACTGGGCTGCACACGCACACTGCCAGCTGATTAATCTTTCATCAGCCAACAGCCCTAAATTGTACTCAGGCTACTCTCAAGCCATTCTCCACCCAACCTGTATTTGTGCTTGGGATTGCCCTTACCTATGTACAGGACCTTTGACTTGGCCTTTTTGAACTTCATGAGGTTGGCATGGGCCCACCTGTCTACATCTCTCTGAATAGTATCCCTTCCCTCTAGCATCTCAACTGCACCATTCAGCTTGCTGTTGTCTGCAAATTTGCTGAGGGTGCACACAGTCCCACTGTCCATGTCTCTTGCAAAGATGTTAACACTGGTCCGAGCACTAACTCCTGAGAAATATCACTCATCACTGATCTCCATATGGACAATGAGCTGTTGACTGCAATTCTCTTAGTGCAACCATCCAGCCAATTCTTTATCCACCGAATGGCCCATTCATCAAATCCATTTTTATCCAATTTTCTCCTCCTAAAAGGAAGAGGAAATATAATAAATATAATGAAATAGAAGGCTCTTGGGTTGATATAAAAACAATTTAATTAAAAAATGGGAAAAGAGAGAGAAAATCAAGAAAAACACGTTCAAAATCAGAGTGAGAACATTCCTCACTTGCCATCAGCAACTGGTGTTCACCTGTGCCTGGAGAAGTAGGGACTCATTACTTTTGTTCAGCAGAACAGGCGACTCAATAACAAGAGCCCTCCCTTTTCTTTCCCATTACTCAGATCTTATTGCTAGGTGTGATGTCACATGGTATGGAATATTGCTTTAGTCAGTTTAGGCCAGCTGCCCTGGCTGTGTCCCCTCCCCACTTCTTACCCATCTTCATCCTACTATCCTAGCAGGTGGCTGGTGTGAGCCCTGATGCTGTGCCAGCACTAGTCCTCCACAAAGACATCAATATGATAACAACACTGTTCTAGCTACAGTTTCAGAGCATAGCACCACATGAGCTGCTCTGGGCAAAGTGAGCTTATCACATCCAGATTCAGTGCAGTAAAATAGAATGTAAATGTGTAATGCACACAGTGTCAGTCAAAAGCATGAACTGACCAAAGCATAATTTTTTCTAATTAGGAAAGCAAATTTCTTCTATTATCAGTATGTTCCTTATCCTTTTTTCTTTATAGTGCCTGTTATGGAGATGGTGTTTACTGACATGCTCAAAACGGTATACTCTCATGTTCTTCTATTGCAGTTTCATTTTATGGCTATTGATCTACATTCAAGTAGCTAAAAGAGTTGATTACAAGATGATACTTTCCTCTCCTCAACTTCTGAGGATTTTTATTTGCCATTACCAGGAACAAGATAATCACCTGCCATGAGCACATAATTTAGTAATTAGCAAACCTGTGATTATCAAGATCATATATGTAGAGAAACCTTAGTCCCCCAGCAGACTTACATTTTTCCTCAATCGACCAACTTGTCATTTTACTAAAAGATAAGTAAAGCAAGGGCACAATGAAATATCAGAATTATACAATCTAGTGATGAAGCTTGCTCAAAATAACAAAGTATGTAGAGCATTTTGGAAATTAAAATAATTAAAACAATGATGATAGAAGAATTAAGTCTTGTAATGACAATTTTACTGGATTATTCACACTGAATTTATTTTCTGTGTGCTTAGACATGTAATTACAGTGATCGAGAAAGAATTTACATGAAACCTCTAAATTCAGACATGGCTTGATTTGGACCTACAAAATTATTTAAAGAATGTCTAGATTAAGGGTATCTTCACTGAATTTTCTCGGATTGAATAAGAAAGTCAAATGTGAATTTATATACATGCATTGGTACAGAACACCTGGCAGTTTGTAGGCAAGATGTGAGGAGTATTTTCTCCTTTAAGTTTCCCATGCTCTACTCAACCATTATTTTGATTATTTTCTTCCTCTATGGACATGCTGGATTTCACCCGAAGGACAGAATTTGATTCCACAGGTTATTAATATTTCTGAGGAGATGCAAGTATGTAATTCTGAATATTATTCATTTTCCTGCAGCAGAAAAATGGTTGTCATGGAAATATGGGCATCAGAGGAGATAACACGATATTTTCTTTCACATCAACATTCAAGAAAGGAAATATGGACATAAAGAGAAGATTTATTTCTTATGTGACCAAGTGAGGAAGAGCCACAATCTTTTTCTAGATCTATTAAAAACAAACAAACAAACAAACAAACAAAAAACACCTTTTAGAGCTTTATTTATATACAGTGTGCTATCAAACTGAACGTTGAAAACCTTTCAAAGAATTGGATTATAAAACATTAGGACTCTGCTCCACTCAGTATTTTCTGATTTACAGTCATTCTCATATTGCATTAGAAATTGCTTTTATTTGGCTACTAACTTCATAATTAGGGTGCCATTACTCTTGAAATAGTAATGCCCTCCTTCAATGTGAAAGCAAGTATTACTCTGTTCCTCTGGAATTATATCCTAAAAGTCAAGTCAGTCCCTATGCTTGATTTGGTGTTTACTATCATATTCTCCTAAAGAGGAACAAGGAAAACTACAAAAATAATCTGTGGCTGCATGGTTTCATTAAAGATTGGAGAAATAACTATTTATAAGAAAAACCTGCAATCGGTCGTAAATATGAAGAACAATTCCCTGAATATGATCCTAAAAAGTCAAGACACAGTCACCTTATTTCTTTCTCTCATAGGAAGTTAATTCTTGAATGAAAAATAATGCTGAATGACTGAGGACATTCTCTAACTTCATCATGAAACAAGGCAAAGTAAAATCAATAAAATGTGGGCACATAAAGAGAGGCAACTCCTAAAAGGCGTCCAGCAGAGGGCTACAAATATGATAAAGGGCCTAGAGCATCTCCCATGTGAGGAAAGGCTGAGTAACCTGGATCTGTTCAGCCTGGAGAAAAGAACACTGAGGTGATATCTGATTAATATTTACGAGTATCCTTTATAGATGTTTATAAATAAGGGGAGTGAGAGGTAAATGGATGAGGCCAGGCTCTCCTTGGTGGTGTGTAGTGATAGGTCAAATAGTACTGACCTAAAACTTGAACATAGGAAGTTCCATACAAACATGCTGAAGAACTTCTTTAAAGTGAGCGTGACAGAACACTGAAACAGGTTGCCCAGAGAGGGTATGGTGTCTCCTTCTATGGAGATATTCAAGACCTGTCTGGATGCCTACGTGTGTGACCTGTTGTAGGAAACTTGCTTTAGCTGGGGATTTGATAATCTCTTCAAGTCCCTTCCAACGCCTGCAGTTCTGTGATTCTGTGATATGTGTAATAAAATTTTGGTCAGTGCCTAATACTTGTGAAACCTGCAAAAGTAGACATGCAATATCTGGGGTCACATTACCAACCATCATTATTCAATTATTTCTCCTTGAGTAAGGATACTCCAAAAAGAAAGTAAATCTTTGCATTCTGGGTTTTTTTTTTTTTTTTTTTCCTTTCATTTCCTCCCCATAAGGAACTGTAAAAAATAATTTTCATGAGTATTAAAAGACAAAGGATTGAAGAAGCATTTCCTAAGCTTATTTACTGGTCATCCAAATTGATGAAATCATAACAATAACAACATGTCTGTTACTTCATTATGTCATCCTTGTCCAAATGCAATTTTAGATTGGATGCACCAATCCTTAAGTTGAAGTATTTGCCATCTGTTTCTTTTTTCACAAATTAATTAAGGTGTATTTTTGTGAGTACATTTTCTAAGAACTACATAATAATAAGAGAAATCCAAAGCAATTTGTTTTCATTTGAACCTCTGCAGATATCACTACTTTTTGAAGTGTTCTATGATGTTCAGCAGATGGGATTTAAATCAGTCTAATGAAATGTAACGTCCCTCTCCAAGCAACATAAATGAGGCTGCAATAAGCTAACAGGGTTGTCAATAGCTTTTGAGGAAAATAGCACTTGAAACTGAAGAATAGGTTTATGAGTTTAAACTTGTCTGGTTTATACTGAAACTACAACATCTTTGTTTAGACACAAAGGAGAAATACTGTAAAAAACAAAAACAAAAACAAAAACAAAAACAAAAACAAACAAACAAACAAAAAACAACTGTGAGAGTGGTGATTTTTGCAACCTAAACAATTCAAACAGTATATTTTCAAATATTTTGTGAATCTTGACTACAGAGGAGTGCAAATTGAAAAAAATAATAATTTATTTGCATTTATTTTTAATATTTATACTTCTATTTATTTTCAGTTGAAATATATTTTCTAGAAAGCAGTAATTGATTTTTATTTCCTAAACAGCAAGTTACCTATCCATGTGCCATCACTAACAGTAACAAAATATGCAATTCAATGCTATTTAACCATCCACTTTAATAAATAAAAAAATAAAAAATAAAAATAAATTAATAAAAAAAAGCTCTTTTTAATTAAAGAGCAATAGGATAACAACACCAAAATGACACAATTTTCTTTCCTACCCAGATTCAAGCCAATGATTTGATTAACATCAAATGAAAATCAGAGCTTCAGTCCATATGGACAGACATGGAACAAGAAATCTTGCAAATCTCAATTTGAAGGAAATGCATCCTTGATTTCTTCTGAAACATATAAAGTCAGAAAGTGAGATTCATAGGAACTATAATTTTAGAACATCCGAGTTAATAGCATAAACAACCAGAATACTGAATTATTCAACACTGCTAAGCATGTATCAACATAATAACTTGATTCAAAGTTCTGAATTACACTGCTGGTGTAGTCATTCAGCATTACTCTCAGTAACAAATTCATTGCTTAGAGGCCGTGGATTTACAGAATTTAGGAAGATGATTTAGCAAAGATTTACAGTCACTCTTACAATCTTTATGTTGTCATTTTATTACTAAAAATTTCTATGGGAAGTGTTTATGGAAAATACAAAACTATCATAAAAAAATTTCCTATGGAAAATCAAGCAAACAAAAAATAAAAACAATCAACAACCTACATATTGCTAAGGAATAAACACTATTATAAAAACCCAATGAGATCATGCTCATGCATATCAGAAATACAGTAGTATATCATAAAATAAAATTATGGGACAACATGAGTTGTTTTATTTCCTAATTTTATCTTCCTAAATGCTGATTGTTTCCCTAAATCACCATGTTTGGTACCAAACCTCAGCAGGTTTACTGCTTCATGTTGCTGAGAAAAACTGGGAGAAACACATTTTTTAAGAGCTATTTTAGTCTTTATGAATGAAAATTAAGTGCCATCCTCCAAAATAAATGGTTGCTCATGACCAGCATAATTCCTTAATGTCCCTTCACATGGGATGAACAATTTAGCTCACTTTAATCTTCAGTTCCATTTTTTTTATTAGCCCAGCATTTCAAAGTGGACAGACAGTACTGCTCAAACATAATTCTTGTCGATCAGCTTGACACTGTCTCTCTCGACCGAAAATGTATGCTGTTCAATATCCGAAAGAGCTCATTTTATTTTTGGGTAAAAAATCAAAAACAAACAAACAAACAAACAAACAACCCACAAGCAAAGAGTTATGCTCATTAAAATGGTCACCAATTTAAAACTCTTCAGGTTCAAAATGCTGCTTACAGAGGGGTCAGGATCCCACTTCTCATGGAATGTAATCAAAAAAATGTATGCGGTACTGTGACCTTCTGCTGCTGTCCCCCTGGTAGTATGATTACCATAAGCAATGATAAGTCAAACAGTTATAATATGCAAGTGAACTGTTAATGTAACACATCCCTATTAATCCTTTTCTCTCTGTTTCTGGCATCAGGGTATGGAAACAGCCACTAACAGTCAGATCTCCTACTGCCACTGTGATTAACCCCATCAGCAATACCAAATCCAAGGTGCTGGGTCACCTGATTGTGGTGATACCCATCATGGAAGAGGGAAGCAGCATGCAAGACATCTTTGAAATCAATAAGCATTGAGTCCAAAATGGCTTTTATGCTTGACCTGCTACTGCGTGGCAAAGCTTGTCAACCTTCTTTGAGTTACTGTCTTGTTAAGTGAGGTTATGTACCAGGCAGTACCAGTTGACAGGCTGAGGGAGCTGGGCTTGTTCAGCCTGGAGAAAAGAAGACTGCAGGGTGACCTAATTGCAGCCTTCCAATACCTAAAGGAAGCCTACAGACAGAAGAGGAGTCAACTGTTTACAAAGGTAGATAATGGAAGGGGAAGGGGAAGGGATTTTAAGTTGAAGGAGGGAAGACTAGGCTATTATTAGAAACTCTTTAAAACAACAAGTTGCACTAACTGCTAGAAATTGTAGATAAAAACAAACTACATTGATGTTATAATTTTTGTGTTATATCAATACCCTGGTTATATCCAGAACCATGTGACCTCATTCTGCCAAGGATCTCCAAAAGAACCTATTTTGACAGCATTGGGTGACAGATACTTTGGTTAAAAAAAAAAAAAAAAAATGACCCTAGGTTCCTACTGACTTGCATATGTCACAGATTATTTTGAAAGCTGAGCTATCACTTACAAAGTAAAATCCATAATCTTCATGAATTTTTTGCATGACTTTTGGCTCATGAAATTGATTGATTGTTAAATTAGATTTCTCCCATTTTTTGTCATTTCTAACTAAACAGATTTCAGTTAACAATGAAGCTTATTATTATTACTCCCTAAGGATATGACTAAGCACTTGTACTATTAAATTTCATCTCAGAACTCAGACTACTCCTCAAGGTGACCCAGTTTTTCTATCTTCTTTTTGGTGATGCTGACTAACTTAGTTCCATTAGTAAGTCTGATTAGCACTCTCCTGCAAAAGATTGTAATTAGAATATTAAATGCTATGGGTCCGAATACTGATTCTTGAACAACTCTACCTCTAACTTTACTCCAATCTGACAGATTCCTTTTAAAATTATCCCAATGTAATTTCCTCTTTAACCAATTTAAAATCTTTGTAGAAATCGCTATTTTAATTAATACTTTTCAATATGGCACTGCAGAAATATTTTCAAAGGTCAAGTATGTCAGACGCCCTGCATATTTTTATCTCAGAGGTATCTCTACAAATAAATGGTTTGGTTTATTTCCAAATGCGTTACCTTTGGTTAGTCTTTGAGGAGATCTATTTTTCATAATTCGTTGTTCATTATTCTATGCCTATATTTTGTCTTTCTTTAAAAGGTTTAAACTCACAAGAAAACTAAGAACAGAATAATGTTTTTGTTGTTCTTTTTGTTTGTAGGCCCTGTAGTGTACAGTAGACATTGAACTTATTTAATGAAAACTATAAAACCACCTGGAAATTTTGAATTTCTTAAGGAACAGAAAAATGCTGGAAATGCTTTCAGATCCTTCTATATGCTATTCTCTTGAAATACTACTACTTACAGTGAAGCTTGATACACATCTGGTGAAACATGAGACACTTCTATAGCCAAGAATAAGGAGTAGATAACCTGATTTGAAAACACTCAGCTGAGTTTTACTTCAACACTTGAAGTAGCAATTTTCATATTTTAGTATTTCCCCCTACCAGTGAGGCCACAAAATTGTGTTTAATTTTGGGCCCCACACTCAAGAAAGACATCAAGGCCCCAGGGCATGTCCAGAGAGGGGCAACAAAACTGCAAGGGATCTGGAACACGAGTTTTACAGAGAGCAGCTGAGGGAGCAGTTTAATCTGGAGAAGAGGAAGCAGACAGGAGACTTTACAGCTCTCCACAACTGCCTGGAGGGAGGTTTTAATGAGGTGGGGGTTGTCCTCTCAGTTAAAAGGGATAGTACAAGAGGGAATGGCCTCAAGATGCACCAGGGGAGGTTCAGGTTAAATGTTTGGAAAAGATTCTCTGAGAGAGTGGTGAGAAATTGAAACAGGCTGCCCAGGAAATTGATGGAATTATTGTTGCTGGAGATGTTTTGGGAAATTGTAGATGTATTACATAGCGACATGGTTTAGTGGATGGTACTCGTGGTGGGTGGACATTTGCACAAGATCTTGGAGGTCTTTTCCAACCTTAATGATTTTATGATTCTATGATTGACAACAAAGTTCCAATTGTTCTAGGGCTTTGCCTAAGCTACTCCAGATCCCTAGGTACTAAGCCTGCTTCTTCCCCTTTCTGTTTTTATTGGAAAAGTAGAAAAACAGAGCTTTTTGTTTTACTGTTTTTGTAAAGCCAACCATGGCTTTCAGCAATTCTTACTTCATCCCTAACCTTAATATCTAAGATCAAGAAGAAAGCTAAGAAAGGTTAGAGAATCTTTTCCCATTCCAACCAATCTACACAT
The DNA here is from genome assembly GCA_035772895.1 of Perdix hodgsoniae. NCBI lineage: Eukaryota > Metazoa > Chordata > Aves > Galliformes > Phasianidae > Perdix > Perdix hodgsoniae. The sequence goes on along the minus strand of JAPSGF010000117.1, from coordinate 1,084,792 downwards.
TACCTTTTGATAATGCCTACTGTTGCTGCAGGAATTACTGAAAGCTTTTAGAATTTTTATACAAATTCAAGCTATTTTGCATCTCTGATATATCTACTTTCCAATGTACTTAAAATCATTAAATTAATTTGACTGCACAAAGCTAAACTCTAATTTTGAGAGTTTGTTATTTTGTAGTAGATACAGTAGCTGCTCTTCATTATACTGAATCAGTCTCCAATTATCATAATTGGAATACTTTCCATAGCCAATTCTTCAAGATAATCCTTATTATTTATCAACGTTAAATCTGAAAATATCATTACCCTTTGTTAAATTAATTTGAAGAAATCTGTTGACTGTAACATCTGGATGTATATGGAGACACCTGGCAGTACATTCATTTTCTGAACGTCAATTCAGAAGCTGAATTTTCCCATCATTCCCTTATAATTTAATTAGAAAAAAATATACAAATAATAGTATCATTATTGACCAATATACAAATCTGAACCAACTCTCAATATTTTTCTTTGAGGAGTCTTTCTTACCATAAACTTCTTGAAGTAATTTTTTTAGAAAAAAAACTATTTTCTTTTACTCTATTCAGGCATCTTTTTTGCAATTTATTGCACCATAAACACCACATCTCTGACTTCAGCAGCAAAGCTATGGTCTTACCAAAACTATTATCCTGACATATTTCTTTTAGTTCTTTTATATAGCCAGGTTCAAAAGATGGCATACAACTCTTTCATTAACTCCACCAGAGATATATTGCTATTAATAGTGTGACTCCCATTGTCCTTCATCTCCTCCCTTTCATCCCTTTTTAAGTCTTTATTCGGTGTAGTTTCCAAACAATTTCATTACATTTATCCTCCTGGAGCTCCTTTTGCCTTGATTAACTCCCATCTTGCTGATTTTGTGTGATTTATACCACAGCTGACTGCCTGAAGAATCAAATTCCATTTTCCTGGTGATTGTTTTGGTATCTCCTTCAGTTCTATGGACAGTCTGCTTCAGAAAATAAGCATTTTTCTCATAAGAGAAAATGTTGAATCTATCAGATTCAAAATATATGGAAAATAGTGCACAGACACAAAATATCATCTTTATCCTCTATTATGGAGAATTTTTTAAAAACTCTTGTCCAGTTGGTTTTCTTTGTGAGTGGAAATGATGCTATGAGTAGCACTTGCTCCTCCCCATGCAGCCTCCCAGCAGATAAGCTTCACTCCAGACCCTGCCTGAAGTGTCATGGGCAATGGTCTGGGGAGATCATGGGGGAGGGTCACAGGGAGAATAAAGATATCAGGCAGAAGGGAAGGGAAGTAGGAGCAACTCTTTGCATATAAAAGGATCATAGAGACTTCAGCAAATCACTGTCTGAGATTTGACACTGCCCTCAATTATAAAAGCACATAAAATTTGTTTATTAGGATGACACTGCCAGTTGTCACACAGTCTCTTGTCAGAGCAACAACAGGAACATGTTAACTGTTGCTAGCTGAGAATTCATCACAAGCCATTCACTGCCTCTTCTTTCTTGGAAAAAAAAAATATTTGTCACCTTGTCAGCATGAGGAAATAATGTGCTCTGCATCTCTGAGGGAGCAGACAGAATAAAAACTCACACCAGAGATGGTGCATGTATAGGCACAATATTTTTTACTTCGGAGGCAGCAAAATCAGGATACATTCTGCTCTTGTGAAATGTGCTTCAAAGAAGTGCATACTTGGACCCAGATAGTTGCAACCTTGGTGGGCCTCGACACTGTCCCGATGTTGTGGCATTTGTCTTGGGGCTCATCAAGTGGGTAGCCATCATTTTCAACATGATCAATAGACCCCATCTGTGCTCCTAGTCCTTCCCAGCACTAAGTCCGGTGCCTTCAGCTATGTTCCACAGTCTAGGGAGTGAAAGTGGCACAGCTGTTGGTACAGCCATTGATGGTGAGGCTGTCGGCCCAGCTGTTTTCACAGCACAGGGCACTGGCCAACTGAGAAGGAAGCCTAAAGGTGGAGGAGAGCATAGTTTCTGCTGGGAACTGATGGTGTTATGGCAGAGCATCTGCAAAGACCAGAGTCACACTCAACAAGGACAGCAGGAGGCCACGTCAGTAAAGATGGCAAAGAGTGGCCACTGAGGCAGCAAGGGCCAAAAGCCTGTAGTTTCCATCAATGGATGGAATGCCCCTCGCCCACCTACAGCTTCAGCGTTAGTATAGTGTCCTCCTGGTTACTGTCAGAGACAAATGGAAAAACTACCAGGAAATTCATCAGGACTAGCTGAGCCTGAAATTGATATATGCAGGAAGGATAAAGGCCATTGTACTACTGTAGGAGTCTCCTTCTTGTGGGGGTTACAGATACCATTCTGATAACCACACACAATGTCTAGAAAGGTATCTTCCTTACTAGTAACTGATCTAACATCCTCATGAATTACCTGGAAGATGGAATGGAGTGTATTCCCAGCCATCTTATGGAATGCACAAAACTGAGGATAGCAGTGAGTAGGACTGCCATTCCAGGACTTGGGAAGGCTGTAGAAATAGACTTAGGTGAAACTCGTTGGATACCCTGAAGAAGTTACCTAATCAGAACAGGTATAAGTTTTATTCTTTTTCTTGACAGGAACATTGAATAAAAGTTCCTGATACCAAACGACAGTGCAGGTCTGTATCAAGAGGAGACTTCTTCGGAATAGTTACTCTACCCTTCAGTATTTATATTTACATAATTTGTGTAATTTACGTGAATGCAATGGATATAAAGAGCACCATAATACTGCTTCATAGAGCAAATTTTCACCTATAAAAAACTCTTTTTCAACACAGCCAGCACCATTAGCTCTGCATTTTCACCAGTAATGAACAACATGCTGCGCTCATAAAAATCTGCAAGAATGGAGGTGACCACGGTCAGTGACACTGCTGCTGAAATCCACCACCCACTGCCTCACTGTGCTCACTCCACTGTGGAGTGAGCACAGTGTGAATTCCTCCTCATGGAGGAATTCAGTGACACACCTTTTCTTCATACACACGTCCATGTCAGACATCGCTCTGTCATACTGCCTTTCTGCTGCCATCTGTTACATGGCAACAAAGTGTTACGATATTGGTGGGAAGGTTCAGCCTCTACTGCCATACCACCAAAATCTGCTTCTGATGTCATGGGCTAATATCAGAAAACAGAACATACAAAACAATGGTTTTAAGTTAAGGGAGGGGAGATTTAGGTTGGATCTCAGGGGGAAATTCTTTACAGAAAGAGTGGTAAGGTGCTGGAACAGGCTGCCCAGAGAGGTTGTGGATGCCCCGTCCCTGCAGGAGTTGAAGGCCAGATTGGATGGGGCCCTGGGCAGCCTGGTCTAGTATCAACTGGGGTAGCATTAAGTGGGGAGTTTGGTGGCCCTGCATGTGGCAGGGGGGTTGGAGATTCATGACCCTTGAGGTCCCTTCCAACCCTGGCCATTCTGTGGTTCTGTGATACTATTTTTGGAGCAGCCTTCATATTTTCTATGGTTGCACAGATGATGCAGTTTGACTTAGTCATCTTTTTTATTGTCACCCCCAAAAGAGGTTACTGAATTCATTTTATTAGGTAGAAAAGAATTCTAAATCCAAGTTTGTGTGATGGCTGCCTCGAAAGAAAAAAAAAAAAAAAAAAAAACAACAAGAGGAAGAGGAAAAAATTCTTTCATTCTTAAGACATTCAAAATAAAGGCTGAAAACTGTACCTCGCAAGTAAGTGTCTGTTATAATGGTTGCAATCATCATATGTCTCCATTTGCTTCCCACTATGTATAATTAGACATAATTGCACTTACATACATTCGTGATTGAATTGCCAAATGAAAACATTTGCTGTTTGATTATCATCTGTGTTGTTGCACATAACACCTGAAATACTGCATTTCATCTGAACATTTTAAAATGAACAGCTTAACAAATACTTAAAAATATCAAAACTCAAGAGCTATTTTGTATATTTCATCATTAAAATAAGGTTTTAAATTCCAATTCTACATTACTATTTTTTTCCATTATGCCATTTAAGTACTCAGTAGTGTCCTATGTATATATATTTTAATTGACTGAAGAAATATATAGTTACCCTTGCTTATCTCATATTTACAAAACTCAAGCATACGAAATTTTATTTTCATTAGACATGTGACATAGCAGTTGCTAATAAGTGAAGTTATGAGATGTACAAGCTCTTGCAATATATTACATATTAATCCTCCTGTTTTAAGCATGGAAGAAAGAAAGTTATATTTAAATGTTGTACCTAAAACCACACAAATAGTACAATTCAACCATTCATGCTGAGTTTAAAGAAAAAGGAGATGTTTTAAAGCTTACTTTTTAATTCCGCCCTATAAGAAGTCATCATATATATCTGCAACAGAACAGTAAATAGACAATAGAGGCACTAAGTGCAAAGTGGAACACAGGAGGTTTTTTTCTAAACATTATGAAGCCCTTTATTGTACAAGTGATAGACCACTTGAACAGGTAACCCAGATTGATTGGTCAGTCTTCCTCTTTGGGGATGCTCAAAAGCCAGATGTCTTCCAGATGATGTGGGCCAGATGAACTCCAGATTTCCCTTCCAACCTCAACCCTTCTGTGACTTTGTAGTTCCATGAACAGAGGCCAAATAAGCCATAAAAGTAAGTTACAAGAAATGGCTCTGCTAAACATCTATAAATCATCTTGCAAGATAGTACATCTAACAACACACTATATAATTTTGAAATATTTTCATAGGATCATAGTGTGATAGAATCATTAAGGTTGGAAGAGACCTCTAAAATCACCTAGTCCAACCATTTCATAATTTCCAAACAAGGGCTGAATAGTTTAATTCACTAAATTGCCTTACAAATCTTTGTTTCCCCACCCTAAAGGTGAGGAGCATAAACTAGCACTTCTCTCTTTATGGTTGCCTCTGTTATCAAGAGAGAGAAGAGTGACAGCTGCACTTTGCAAAGATTCATTGACAAGAATTTTGCAGACCTTTATATATGTGAAAAAGTAAAAATGTGGATTGAAATAGCCATTGTGCAGGTCCACCAATGTGACTCATGCCACAGTGCTAAATATGGGCCCAACGAACACTGGGAGAAACTTCTTAAAGCACCCAATTCCACTGGACTGAAGATTTTAGATACAGTTAAATCATAAAAACCTAAACCTACTATTTCATTTAAAAATTCATTTACTTGGATTCTAATAACATTATAATTTTTTAATTCAGTATAAATAGCTACTCTTAAATTTTAACAAGGCTGTAGCCAGTTTTTTCCTATTAAAATGTTCTTCTTATAATGGGACCTTTAAAATGTACATAGATTTTATATGCATAAATTTATAAAAATCTATATAGATTTATATACATAAAATCTACAATTTTTATACATACATACATATATATATATATATACATATATATATATGCACACCAACATTAGCTGACTCCAGAATTAGTACAGAGTTCAATATCTATAAGCATGAGATTTCAAAAAGTCTTTTTTACTGCACTGTACTGCACATTTTTTATTGTAATGTCATTTCTATAATTTCTTCACAATGATCCAGCTGCAGAGTGTGCACCTTCTTTCACGATAATATCTTCTCCTTTTCTTCACTGAAATTACTGTCCACTCCTTGCTGTCTTCTTTCTGACTTAAATTCTCATTGCTTATCAACTTTCCCCCAAGAGCTTCTTTCTTCCTTGCATTTTCACACTGATGTTCCCTGGCTTTAACTTACCTCCTGATGATGTTTATTTTTCCCTCCATTTGTGGAATTTTTGAAGAAAAGGAACTTGTGAGGCTGAAATAGATAAACAAACCATTACAAGTGGCCAATTCTGAAACTAGTCATTTTCTCAACTATGTAACAGCAGTCTAGGTAAGCATCATTTTTATCATCTGGGATACATATCCTGTTATGCAAAAAGCAGCAGAGAGAATAAAATGTTTTTTCTTCCTTACTCTGAAATAAAGAGTGAAATAAGAAGTGAAACAGAACAGTTTGTATGAGAGAACAAGGTGGAAATAAATGAATTTAGGGAATGATGAAAATCTTTTTCCTAACAGATCATTGTTGAAACTTTGAAAACATGCCATAGTAGCTCCTGTTTGAATAAATAGCATAGAGAAACATTCAGCATAGTAGCAAAAACAAACCTTTTCCAACATCAGTTCGGTAACAAGCTAGAAGGGAAAAAGGAGTGTAATGCCACTCAAATGAATTCATAAGCAACATGGGTACCAAAAGCTGTAATGACTTTGGGTAGTGTACCCCCTGTCTACAAGAGATCAGCATGAACACATTTTGCATATGGGAAGTAGTCCTGTAGTTTCTGGATGGAGCACCGTGTATCAGTAGGCCCCATATTGAATGGTAAGTTAAATAGAAAGACCTTTCCATAGTTAAATTAAAAACTGCAATGTGTCTGAAGCAAAATGGTTAATGAAGCAGTAGGAAAACGTCCCCCCCCCCCCCCCCCCTCACTAGCATTAATAAATTTGAGACTTCTACAGCCTATTTCATATGAAGAGACACTGATCATAACTTGTCATCTTGTGAGCACTGTAATATAAGCTGCAGATTCATTACACTTTTATGGAAATATTTTATCAGCCTGAAGTGTAGACCTTCTTCATAATACGTATGAAAATGCAAAGAGATTTTGGTTATTACTAGATTTTGGTGACACAAGGGCACAGAACTTAGTAATAAGAAGACTGTGAGCCTTTGCTGGGTTTCTTTAACAAGATCAGGCCAGAGAACTCTTTAAACATAGATTTTTCTAAAGTAAGGAAAGTAGGACGAATTACCATCTCATTAGAAACACGTACATCACATGCTTTATGTCATCCCCTTTAAATCCAGCAAGTTCTACGTCAATGAATTCTGTTAAATACCCCTTCAGCATATACAGACTTTTCAGTCATCATTTTAGCTTCTACATATCCATAGCATCATAAAGTGCAATCACTGCTATCTATCCGGTACTGGAATTAGTAATAAACCCCTGTCATCTTTCAAACCTCCCTGGATGCAGCAGCAATTTACTTCTCAATCCCATGGGAAGGTGATACAGTAAGAACCTGGAAATTAAAAACTCCATGAGATACATGAGTTACCAAACTGAAAACAAAGTATAAACTAACTTAACTGTCTGGTGATCCTGGCTTTTAGTAACAATAATCTGATTATCATGACTTAAAGCTGGAAAACAATGCAAGTTGGAAGCACTCTGGAAGCCCTCTGAGAGAAGCATTAATTTCAGTGAAGCAGCAGTCACAATTTAGAAGCAAACTTTTTTATTAAAAAAAATATATTTTCCATTGTTAAAGCTTCTGAGATTTGCTGCATTTTTAAATGTCTCCTCAGCATTACAGTTATTAAACTTTTCCATTTTGTTCAGACAGTTAATGCAACCAGCCAGTACGAGTAGACTCCTGCACACCTCAAAGCATTAGGTGCTACCTTAAATTGCTACATTCCCTCAGTTTCCTGTGGGAAATGAGGACATTTGTGCCTCCACGACCACCTCATACACAACCACAAGTCAAAAGCAGGTGCTCAATAAAGTATGAATCAGCAGGAGAGCTCATAGCAGCACATTGGACTGGAGCTGGAATCACCATCTTTAATATTATTATTGCAGAAATCCCCGAACAAAAGCTGGCTAATATACTTTTAAGGAATAATCCTCTCACAGAGTGCTATTTTAGTAGAATATGAATCTTCCTTGGTAGCATACAAATTCCAGTGGAGCTTCAGAGAGAAACCATTGCTTATAATTTCTGACCTGGCCTGCTGTGTCATCAGAGCTTGTTTTCTGTAAGGTGCTCTTGCACCACCAGTATTTTAAGAAATTTCTAGTAAAGAGTTCATGTTCCTGATCTCCTGCTCCACTTCAAACAAATGAACTTTGCTTCTCCTCATTTTAACTCAAGACCTCTTTTGAACTACTCCAGAAAACACAAGATTAATTTATTTTAGCCAGCTCTCTCTAGTAAGTCCCTGTAGTAAAGTTGGAAGAAAGCTCAAGCAATTCATTTTAGTCTTTCTCATCATGACCTTACTTTTCATTACAGTCTCATTTTCCAACTAAAAATCAAATGGAAAAAATCAGAAATCTGAAAATTTTTATCAACAAAACTTCCACCAACACCAGTGTATAAAAAGTACAAACATATTTGGAGACAGATTAATGAAAGTCTCCATTCAGGGTAATCAGAGTTAAACAATGAATGAAGTATTAATGTGTATAAATTTCCCAGTAGTAAGGAGCTCTTTCACAATGCACTTGTTCAGGAGTATCTTTAAAACAGAGAAATACCTACACAGACATCGTATTGAAGGTATCTGAACTGTCTTAAGATTGATTGGTTTTCAGAACCTCCTCGGACAATAAATTCCAGAGTTCAGTAATGGAAAAAGCAAGATTGATATAAGCTCTTTTGAGAATCTGAGAGCAGTTCACCGCTGTCCATGATTTTAAGGCTTGTTTTTATACTAGGTAAGTTATACCACTTATACTTTAAAATATACATAATCATTGAAATTGATCTGCCATTTCACTACCTTACCGTTTATTACTATAAGATGTTCTTACATATCACTTTCATTGACCTCACGAAGATATGTTGAGGTTTGATCCACACATCCAAATACTGCTCTCTCACTCCCTCTCTTATTCATCCAATTTAGCATGAGCGTTCTCTTCTGTTTTCCTCCTTCCCTCGCACTTGATCATTTTGTTGTTGTTTACCATTTTTTTCACAGCTGGCAGATGTCTGGTCAAAACTGCCCAATATAATCACTGTTTACAAATATGGAAAATACAACATCTCAGGCACTGTTTTGTCCTTTTTTTTATTCTTTTTTTTTTCCTGAATGCAGTGCTAATGAAATACACTAATCAATATTCTGAGTGTTTGTTTTTCAGACAAAGCCTCACAGCCTACACTGTGTACAGTGTAAAAACAGTCTTGATTTATTTTGTTTCCTTCAACAATGTAAAAGTTTCTCTTGTATAAAGGACACCAAAATATAGGCCGTTTGGTAGTAACTGGAGCATACAGCTGACTGTGTGAATTACAGAAGAAGAAAAACGTGAAGAAGACTTAAACCTGACAGAAGCAGAAGGCCTTTCACTCAATACAAAGCATGATGCTGAAACCTCTAGTTACTGGGCAGTAACCTCTCAGATTGAAAACGAAGGTAAGTGCCACAGAAGTTAAATGCTCCTCCTGGTACATTTTATACTAGAAACGTTTGTATATTTTGGACAGTTTTTTCTTTCAGATGATCATTTACATGTTATAGAGCACTTACACTGTACTAGTACAAAAGAAAACAGATCACAGTACTAGAAAGCTATCAGAAGAAGTTAAAGAGTCAAGTGGAAATATTAAAAAAAAAAAGTTCATGAAAGGCATAATAACACTGTCAAGATGGTAGCTCTACTATGAAGGTAACTGCACAATACACAAGAATATATTTTGTTTTATCCTATAAAAATGGTGCAAGCAAATTACGTGCATCACTTTGTAACTTGCATATGTACTTTATATACATGCATTCTATTTTAATGGTATACACATTCAATAATCTCCTTGACACTTCTGGTCTCAAATATGTGTTGCGGTATTTCACTCAATCTTGACTTGATGTAATTGAAACTTTTCTAGGATTTTCAGTTTAAAAATTATTTCTGTACTTTGCTGGGAAAACTATGCTGTCACTTATCCTCTTGCTTCTTTCTTAGAAATATTTTTCTTAGTATTCATCAAATATATTGCATTTTATATAGGTGTTTTATTATCATTGCATTACTAATACACTGCAGATAGTTAAAGTACTCTCAAAAATAGACACAAGCAATGTAATACAGCCCCATTACTTATGTAAGCTAACAGGGTGTAAGTAGAGGATTTCAAATATTGTTTCAGTAAAATTTCACTTTTCATTTTCATTAAATTTGTGACAATACTTCAAATTTCCTTTCAGTGAAAAGAGCATATCTTGCTCTCCTCAATATAATGGCAGAGGAACCAACTCACTGCTAGGATTAAAACAGTACAGTTCCTGTATTCAGAAGTGAATCTTCTGGATATTACAAAAGCGTTCCTCAAAAGAATGCATTATCTCTATTATAATTTCTCTGTACACCATTCACTTCCTTGTCATCCCAAAAGAGAGACCTGCCTTTAAAGAAAATCTGAAATCTGACCTTAAAATGCAGAAGGTAGCGGACAGCTACTTTTTCTATAAAATGCAGATTCAAACAGAATTAATGCCGTATGCCATGGAAGAATCCTGCTAGTGATTTTATGCTATGCTTGATTTATTTGATTGCCATAAGATTATGCTATTCCATCAGGAAGAATTTGTACCATTCTAAGATTTAGTGGAGTGTGACTTTAATTTTTATACAAGAGCTGTACCTGTTAAAGAATATCATCAACAAAATACAACCTACTGGCTTGGTTACTACCATAGCTGCTGAACATCATGTGTTTTTCTCTTGAGTTACTACATGAGAAATAACAGTACAGATTGCTATATATTTTTTGCCCTTCTGTTAGATTTCTTACTGAAAATGTGACAGAAACCTAATACATTCTCAGTTTGAGATTCACCTCCCATGTGGGCTAATTCCATTAAGCAGTACTTGCTCACCCACCCCCTCTACCCCCCACTCCACCACTGGGACAGGAGAAGGGGAAAGAAAAAGTTAAAGAAAGAGGAAAAAAAAAAAAAGATTAAGTTAGAAATTGTTTAATAACAGAAGGAGAAATGGAAGAAGAGGAAGGATACAATGTAAGTACAATGCAAGTACAGCAAAAGGCAATCGCTCACGAACTCTGAAGATCAGACTGATACCCAGCCGAATTCTGAGAAATTTGATTCACCTCTAACCTCTCCACTCTGTTTTACTGCTGAGTATGGCATTCCATGGCATGGAATATGGCATTGGTTAGTTCATCAGCCTGGTTGTGCCCCTTTTAGCCTCTTGCACACCCCCAAAACCGTTCATTGTAAGGATAGAGGAAGAAACAAAGAAGGCCCTGAGGCTGTACAAGACCTGCTCAGCAATAAATTAAAATGCGGTGTGTTATCAACACTGTCTTTGCCATGAACCTAAAACACAGCACCATGGAGATGCTGTGAAACTCCACCTATCCAGATCCAGTATATATCTCCCATCAAGCAACTTCTCAAGCCATTTTGTACCTCTGTGCCGAGCAGCATCAAAGGTAAGTGATACATTTATTACAGTGACAGTGATCAGACACTGGGACATGTAGCACAGAGAAGCTGTGGTAATTCTGTTCCTGTAAATGCTTAAAAATCAAATAGACATGGTCCTGTAAAATGCATTATAGCTTTCACAGCCAGACTAGAGGTCAAACCAAAGAACACACGGAGGTCAAATTAACTCCATGAGACTGCAATAGTTTTATATTGCCAAAGTTAAAAAGATCTTTTCAAAAAAAGATTCAGTTTGGCATATTTTTCTCAAGCCTTTGCCATTTCTGTAACTACTGGGGATAGCCAGTTGAAAAACGTCTTGGTTCTGTAGTGTTAGGGTTAATTCATTGCCCCTCTTAAAGCATTGCATGTTATTACACAAAAGGCCTTTGGTGATTTTTTTTAAATTCTCCAATTGGATAGGATTGTAGTAATGCCTTGACTCACAATACACCATGAGGCCACTAAAAAAGTTTTACCAAGCATATTGTGCTGATTTAGCTACAGTATTACCCATCCAAGAAATATTCATAGATAAACAGTCACATGCTTTCAAGAACGGAAGAGAAAAATGTTCAACAAATAAAATTTCAAGAAAGAGCCATTTCACTGAAATCTAAGATCTTGTAAATTGGTAATAATAAAGCTAAACTCAAGCTTCATATCTTTGATCTAAAGAACATGATAAAATTATAATGCTGATCTTATTTGATAATAGTTTAATAGGAAGAAATAAGCTGACAAAATTCTGAACAATACTGAAAAATTATATAAACATGAGATAAATTAAATACAGTTTTACCACATTCAGTTTTAGAATTACTTTATATATATTTTATGGATCTTTATAGTGCATACAGCTGACTTGATTTCTCATATACAAAGGACAGAAAAACAATATATTTCTCCCAATCTACAGTAAGTATTTTTAACCTGGGGCATTTCCATATAAATGAGTCTTGTAAGTCAGTGTGCCTCAGAGCAGGTGCGGAGCCTGCCGTACAGAAGAGCCTAAAGGTAATGACGTGAATCACACATGCATATGTTACAGCATCAGAGCCTTATTTTTAACCCAAGAAGAAACTGCAATTGATTCTGACAGGACTATGAAATCTATCAACCTTTCAAGACCATCTGTTGTGCTTGTTGGAGATTTAAGGCACTAATTCCTTAATGATTACCTGAAGAGTTATAAGTTTATTTTTTTTATGGCTGATTTATAGTTACAAGATTTTCACTGTTTCTTTTTTTTTTTTTTTTTTGCCCCGAAACTTTGTCTTTATTTTAAGAAATACAACATGACAGCATAAGTTTTTATTCCCTTAAGAATCAAGCAGGTGCTTGATTTAACTTTACTGGAAATTCGTTCCATAATGGAAAAATTTATCATAATTTTGTCAGTATCGTCTTAGAGCAATTGTATTTAACTACACACCTTGCAGAATATCTATGGAAACCACATCTCAGCTATTGGGGCCCTCTTCCTTTACTGATATCAGTTACTGCTGCCTGCATTACTGATGTGTGCCCCATTTATCCTCAAGTTAATCCTCGGGCCTTCCTCTTCCTCCCGTGGTGGTACAGCTCTCCGTTGTGAGCAGCAATGGTGCCACCTAGCGGTCACTTGCAAATTACATTTCAAAGAATGCCGTGGGGTAAGAAGTGCATTCCACACATCACGAGCCCACTAAAATGACTATGTTTGAAGTCAGCTTGAATTTATCCTTCATTTGAATTAACGCCAAGTAATAATGAAAGATAAAAAACGCTACTAGTATAGGAAAAAAGAGAGCAGCATAGGGAAGAAACTCAGGCAAAAAAATCATGTCTTTTGTAATACCATGAACTGGGTTCATTTTTCTAGTGGGCAGATATCATAGGGAAAACTTACTTAACTTACTTAAATATTTACTTAGTTTAATCATTTCCATCAGTAATGGACCAGCCAGCTGCTCAGATCTCCTTGGATTGCTCCCTGTGTGTTCAAAGATTAGGACTGTGAAAGCACAAAAATAATTACAACTTTTACATCACTCTCATATCTTGAAGGAATAAATTCTGAATGGGCTAGCAATTTGGATCATGCTTGGAAACACGTGATTACAACAGTGAAGATTCTCATACAATTCTTAAATATTTTCCCTTATGATTGCACTCTGGTAAATTCCTCAGTCATCTGTACACCAAGGCAAAGGCATTTAGAAATCTTTCCTAAATCTTTTACCACAGGTCAGTTATCAATTCAGAGACTAAAGGTAGAGAGGTCTCACAAAGCAGTTCTAGAGGAGTATGTACCACCAGTTTAAACACAAGAGCTAGAGTCTTTTCTTTCTGTCACAAAGAATCTCAGACAAATTTATTTTTATTAAGAAAATGCAGAAGTCTCTCTTTTTTTTTTCCTTCTTCTACAGTTGAACATATACTAAAAGCGTAAGCTGGGGGCAAACTTGAGTAAGTAATCAGGAATATGATGGGGTTTAAAATATTTTTTCAAAAAAACATTAAAAAATGTAATGATTTCTAAACTGCACTGAAAAATAATGTATACTTTGAAATCTGTACATCTATTCCAGTGTTGTTCAACAGACCACAGCTTTAAAAACTGATAGAGGTTCTATGATGACTCTTTCAAATGTTAAACTGCAAAACAGACAACAGGTTTTCTGTCAGTGATTTCCATAGCAAGACTAATCTCTGTATCCATCGATATTTACTCAGCAAAATGAATCCAGGGCAATGTAGCAACAGAGTTACTTAAGTTAATATCCAAAGAATGAATGCAAGATGCACATTGTTCTCAACTATATCAACATTTAAATAGATTAATTATATATAAGCATTCTCACTAGTCAATGGACATGTTCTTTTGATTTTATAATTGATGCCCAAAGATTCAAATTTATATTTCTTATTTATCATGTATATATCTTAGACTGAATACTTTGATAAAGTATCCCTTAAAATGAAAGTCATAGAATCATAGAATTGCTCAGGTTGGAAAAGACCTTAAAGATCACCATGTCCAACCACAACCTAATCACACTACCCTAACTCTAACAACCCTCCACTAAATCATGTCCCTGAGCACCACATCCAAATGGGTTTTAAACACATCCAGGGATGGTGACACAACCACCTCCCTGGGGAACCTATTCCAGTGCTTAACAGCCATTTCTGTAAAGAAGTGTTTCCTGATATCCAACCTAAACTTACCATGGCGGAACTTGAGGCCATTTCCCCTCTTCCTGTCACTTGTCACCAGTGAGAAGAGAACAGTCCTGCTGTAAGCACCTTTCAGATATTGAAAGAGACCAATAAGGTCTTCCCTCAGATTCCTCTTCCCCAGACTAAACAGCCCCAGTTCCTTCAGTCTCTCCTCATAGGACTTATCCACAAGCCTTGTTGCCCTTTGGAAGTCCTAATAATTATATTTCAGACTTCACATGCAACTGATTTATCACAAATTTCTTCATACATTCAGGGTCCGCACCCAGCAGGATTCCCCTTCCCATACTTTGACTGGAGTAAAAAAGTTGGTAAAATGAGTACTCAGCTGCCCTTTCAGATGAGGTATTTCTGTGAAGCAATAAGGACTATGCTGTCAGTCCTCAGTAAGGTCCACACAAACACAAATCTGTAAACCCAACATAGGTGTGATTGCAGACCTGTTTTCATGACTGTAGATGACACTTCAGATTTCTTTTGTTATATTTATGGAGATTTATATTGAAATGCATCCACATCATATGACGATCAGATCCTGTTTACTGTTTTTGCATAATTAAACCTTTACACCTTTACACACCTGTAAGAATTTTTTAATACAGGAAAAAAAATTGAATATTTCATTTTTAAATGCTTGTTTCAAATTGCATAAAAATTTTGGGCATCATAACAAATTTTATTGGCTGTAGAAAAAAAAAATCATGATAAAATTATATGAACATCATGAACACCATTACCTTTGTTCTTAGGAACACCAAAAAGCTGCTCTCAGGATACTTTGAAGGTATCATTCTCCACTACCCCTGTAATGTGCCCTTCTCTGCTTTTTTACAAACTGTACACTTCAGCAAACTCAAACATTTCTGTTGTTAATGGATATAGAATCATGGAATTAAATTGGAAGGGACTTTTAAAGGTCAACTTTCCTGAAACAAACAGGGATATCCACAGCTAGAATAAGTTTATCAGAGCCCCATCCTTCCAGATCTTGAACATCTCCAGCAACAAGGCTTCTACCAGCTCTCTGGGCAGCCATTGGCAGTGCCTCACCATTGTGATTGTAAAAAAGTTCTTTCTTATATTGAGCCTAAATCTCCCTGCTTTGAGTTTGAAACCATTGACCCTTGTCCTCTCACAGTAGACCCTACTTTTTATAGCCTCCTTTCAGATATAGAAAGGCTGCTATTGCATCCTTCTGGAGCCTTCTCTTCTCCAGGCTGCATAGACCCAGCTCTCTCAGCCTGTCCTCAGGAGGAGGGATTTCATGCCTGGGACTATTTCTGTGGCCCTCCTCTGGACGCAAGTGTCCACACATCAAGTCAGTATCTTTTCAATGTGAAGAAAAGGATGTTATGGGTGATCATTTCAAGGCTGAAATCCTGATAGATTACATCAGTGGAATTTCCTTTGTCTGCTGACACAGTTACACCATCATAAAAAGTGACAGTGTTTGTCAGGCAAGACCTGCCCTTGGTGGTAATTCTATGATTTGGTGAAATAAATTAAATTTTGTTTATCCAAAAAGTCAGTGAAGTATATTTCATTGAATCTCTTAGCTGTAGACCTAGAATTACTGAATAATAGAGTGAGTAGTATTGGAAAAGACCTCCAAGATCATCTTGTCTGACAGTCCACCCACCACCATAATTTCCCCACTGAAGCGTGTTCCTTAGTACCATATCTAAGTGTTTTTTAACACCTCCAAGGACAGTGATTCAGTCACTTCCCCATGCATCCCATTCCAGTGCCGGACCACACTTTCAGAGAAAAAATATAATTTGAAATACATTCTACCGTGTAAAATTATCTCTATCTTGTAAAACACTGACAAATCTTTTCTGTGATACTCATGTTTGTGATAAACCATAAAGATTTCTATATTTTTGATTTTAGGTGGATGGGATTTTTTTTTTAGGTTTTCCTATTGGTAGCCCCTGAACAGAGAAAGTTTAGAGGGTTATCACATCTGCTAAGAGGAAAAACTAAGCAAAATACTCCATATTAGCCTTGTAAAGAGATTAGTGAGAAAAATTAAGACTGACATAAAATCATGAATGGCATGTATAACGTGAATAAAAACTAATTGTTTACTGTATGGACCATCTTTTATTCTGGACCAAATAAAACGAAAAGCCACCTGAACCAGTGTCGGAGGAATAAACTTCAACCCAGTACCTATGGCACTTTCTCTTGACTTGCTTTAAACACCTGCTCTGACTTAATGCACCTTCTTGTTATTCACCCCAAATATTTAATATACATTTCCAAAGATAAAAATATACTGTAAAGGGAAGCTACGCACTTATGTATTTGAGGTTCTACTAAAGGGTCAAGTACCAAAATAATGGGAATTCCTTCTGCTCTTTTTCAGTAAGCCCCATATTCAATGATATTTGGATTCAGAATTTCTTGTTTTTTTGAAACAAGAGGAAATGTCCTCTGTAAATGTTAGAAATTAGACAGAATAATATCAGTTTCCAGGATCTAAACACCTTAGAAAATCTTGACATATTAATTTCGCAATTGTTGCTTAGATACTGAGAAACAATACTTCCAGTTAAATATTTTTCAATTAAAAAAAAAAATTAGTAGTTGGATATCATATAATCAATATTTAATGAAACACTAATGTTTCATAATTCTAGTTAATTTTTTATATGTTCTTATATATGAGCACACATTTTCATACTCCTAAATTCTTTACGAAAGTAGTGAGAGGGACAGCATGGCTATGGAAAGTCCAGACCCACACTAAGTTATCCTGAAAACGATCAAAATCAATTTTACTGAAGTTTACATCAAAATGTTTAATCTCATAACCTAATTTTTGCAATAGTTATACAGCAATAGAATCTGTGAAATCTGAACCTTAAACCTGATGCTGTTTATAGGTGCTACAGCTGCTGAAGCACTGAGCACATATGAAAGTCAAAAAGGACAAGTTTACACTCTAAATCTAATAAACAGTGTTATCAAGAGGTTAATGAAGGTTTCAGAGACTCTGAAGTGTGACAATTTAATACCACATTTCACATTAATTTTGTGGCTGATTTATGTACTAAATTGGTATGTTAGCTGGCTGTGAGAAAACAGAAGCAGAAAAATGATGGTCTGACATGCTACTTTTTTAAGTTGAAACAGGAAGATATTTCTTAAACTTACATTGTTAGAAATGTGCTGATCATTACCTTTTCTCTACTCCCCTTCCTCAGGTTTATTCAAGAACCATATTTTCAAATAAACTTTTTGGAAACAGACCATAAAGCATTATCCCAAAGCTCAGTTCTGTTACTGGAAAAGAATCTTGTTTTCACAATGCATCAATTCTTTCCAAGGTTAATAGACCCTGATGAAAAAATATAAAGATTTAACTTAAATTATTTAAAACACCTTTTTTATCATACCAACTGTTTTGGTGCAACTATAGTCTCACTTTTGATCATCTGTATAGGTTGATCTGAAAGTAATGCCTCCTGTTTTCCATGGAAACCACAGTAGATACAAAGAGCAGAACAACACTATTTGATTGAGCAAATCCACAACTACTATGTATTCTTCAACATAGTTACCACCATTAGCTGATTAATGCAGATGGGCTGATTGAGATGCTTTTCTATTCAGGGTGGGACAGTTGTATAAGCCTTTCCAGAACATGGTTTGTCTTTCGCAACCATCTCACTGTGATCACATCCACTGTTTGGTCTCCACAGACATTCAGGATACATTAATTAATGTCATGGGTGTTATTCGTTCTGCATGGAGGAATTCAGTGGCACACCTTTTTTCATACATCCATGTCAAACACCAATTTGTCAGACTGCCCCTCTTCTGTCATCTGTCATGCAGCAACAAAATGTAATGGAATATTGATGGGAAGGTTCAACCTCTACTGTTGTACCACCAATGTCTACCTCTGATGTCATGGGCCAACATAATAAAATAGGAGGCACTGCATTCAGAGCAGTCCTTGTATCTGCTGTAGTTTTGTGCATAATTATTCTTCTCTTCAAGTTCATTACATAAAAAAACATAAATTTCATTAGTGCTGAACTTCAAGAAAGAATGTTTACCAACTAGTAAATACTCTAATTTCAACACCACAAATGTTGGCATACTTCCACTTTTTCTTCTTCTATGTTGATCTACATTCATTATTATTTAATTTCTTCAGCCTTGTTGATGCTGCAATTGTTCAGAGTAGAACATTGTGGATAATTGTTTCCATCCCATGTCCACAAAATAGCAGTCCTGAAAGTCCATGCAAAAACTAAAAATAAAGGGACCCTATTTGTCCAACTGGTATCTTTTAGCAGCACTGACTCCTAGTCCTGCCAGACAAATATCTCAAATTTGAGGACATTCTGCTAGCTGCTCCTGAGGTCCAGGACTACAGACTAAATTCTCCAGAGCTCAGTCTGTGCCACTCGTTAGGAAGGCTGCATGGAGAAGAGAACATGAAATATGACAAGGCTCGAGAGACACCAAATCGTCAGGAATTCTTAAGAGTTTCCCCTGAGGGAGAAGTCTATATCCCTTTTTCAGCAGAAATCAAGAATATTCCTTGATACTTGAAGACAATTTATGCAAACAAAAAACATAAGGCAAAACATTATATTTTCCATTAATCATCACATTTTTTTTTCAGAAAAGTTCTTCATACAGATTCTCCAGTAATTTCTTCTCAAGTAGTGCATATCTTGGTAAGCCTGTGCTGTTTGGCACGGCAGGGTATGGGGGAGGTGGGAATGCTTTGTTTTACTTTTTTTAATCCCTGTCACTGATCTCTTGATTTTGATTTCCTGATATACAGTGTTGGAGTGGTAAGGCACATAGCAGTGGTACTAAGCCAGTGGTTTGCATTCAGTGCAACAAAGAAGCTGGCGCTGAGGTAGTGAAATTGATTTCTTTACAAATAATGGATAATCAAAGAATCACAGAATTGCAGAATCTGGAAGAGACCTCTATAGATCACTGAGTCAAGCCCCCTGCAAAACAGGCCCCCTACAACAGGCTGCGCAGTTAGGCACCCAGGTGATTCTTGAATATCTCCAGAGAAGGAGAATCCACAACCTACCTGGGCAGCCTGTTCCAGTACTATCACCCTTACTGTGCAGAAGTTCCTTTGCTTATTAGTGTGGAACTTCCCATGCTCAAGTTCATGGCCTTGTCCAGTCCCCATGGATGGCTGAAAAGAGGTTGACCATGCCCCTTTGACTCCCACACATTAATTACATCACCTCTCAGCCTTCTTTTCTCAAGGCTGAACAGACCCAGGTCACCCAGCTTTTCCTCACAGGGGAGATGCTCCAGGCCCTTTATCATCTTTGTGGCCCTCTGCTGGACTCCCTCCCTGTCTTTCTCTATTGGGAAGCTCAGAACTGGACACAGTACTCCAAGTGAGGCCTCACCAGGACAAAGTAGATGGGAAGGATCACCTTCCTTGACCTGCTGGCCAGGTTCCTTTTAATGCACCCTAAGATCCCACTGATTTTCTTGGCTACCAGGGCACACTGCTGGCTCATGGCCAACCTAAACCTCAGTGCTCTGTTAGCCTGCACAGATCTTGCTTCTTAGTCATTGGTGAAAATATAGCGCTGGTTCTTCCCAAACTCCTTCTGGACTTTTATGCTGAATAAGGATGAAAATCTGGCATGTTGTGAATTCAACCATTCAATCTTTTGCTTAATCACATGAAGTTTAGCTAGAGTTCTGCTACTATTTTAGAAAAGAATCCTATATTCACAGCTGTGACTTGCAAACCATAACATTTGTAACATCCAGACTTTTAACAGAAGTACTATTTTTTAGGTGGCAGTGGATTTTTAAAATCCATAGAATACATTATTGGTGCCACAGCCTAACAAGCTATAGATCTACAGGACATAGGTTATAGCCAACTGCTCCTAAAATGCTGTATGTACTGGCACTGTAAATATGTTTATAGAGGACTTCAGTAAAATTGTAAGTAGAAGCACAGTAATGTTAAGGCAGTGTAAATGGACTGTTTGGAGCAGAGCCAGCATCTTTCACTGATAACTTTTAGAGTTAGCTCCATTATGGCTTTTCTGGTTTACCATTATGATACAGAACACAAAACAATTTACAGATCTATTCCTTTGTTCAATTATATGTGGAATCTATCTTTACTAGATGGTCTCTTGTGCTCTAAACTAATGCTTCAGAGTGCTTTAACTAGCTGCTTAAAAATTTACTTGGTATGGCCATAAATCTAGACACCCATAGGCATATGCTTATTAAAAAAAAAAAAAAAAAAAAGAAAAAAAAGAAAGAAAAAAAGAAAAAAAAGAAAAAAGAAATTAAGACCAAGCTTCAGCGGTTCTGTATTAATATTCTCCCAGTACATCCTTTCTCATTTTAATTACGAAGTCTTTGGATCATTTCCAGTTGACAAATGAAACTGCTACTAACAAAAGCCTGCTTAGACTCTGTTTAAGCTCTCTTATTTGCTTAGCAGAAGATGTTTCAGCACCAATTAATCTCAAGGCTGCTCAGAGCTTTTAATTCAATGGTTTATATGATCCTTTGATATAACTGATGTGTCAGCTTGTTAGGTTTTGCAGCGCTTTCAAGGGAATCACTGTACATTAATGTCAGATCAGTATAATCTTAATATACCTATTATTATTTTTGCAGAATTTATTTCAACACATGCTGATGACTGTGTAGCTCAACATTTTACTTATTTGAAGAACTCCAAGAAACCCTACTAGAAGAGAGAAGCAGATGGTTGGTCACCAGTTTGTGGGGAGCAGTATATGGCTATATATAAGCTACCTATCTCCAAATATATAAATAACTGTTGATAGTGTATCATTATAATATTATATTTTAGTACATGCAAATAGATGACCGCATGTCCTCCTTTGAGACATTAAGCATTTCTGCTGTTCGTGGCTAAATAAAGAAATGCAATATGTTCATAAACCTTATTTCTATACAGTTATTACAAGTACACAAATAATACATAATCAACATTTTTAAAAATGAATCTACTTCTGTGCATTTGTTCTTGAAGGTTTGTTTTCATCTCGTTTAGAAAGAAATAGCAGTTCTACAAGGCGCCTCCCTCATTAATCTCAATTTCAGCATTTAAATTAAACACAAGCCATTAGTTTACTGGCTTTGATGAATATGAAAATGTCATGATAAAATTTCCTTATTAGAGACATTGAAAAACAAATGTGGAAATGTGGCACAGCTTTTACCTGCAGAGTAGATGTGCAATGGCTGCTGCTGTTGTAGCCTGATGAGAGGAAGGTCAGACTCCTTTGTCTTGCAAACCTTTTCCTACATGCTAGCTAGCAAAAATTTAATTGTAATTATTTAGGAAATTTATCTCCACTTTCTATGCACATTTTGATTAGATGGTCCTACCATCCCATCAATATTACTGCAAAAATTCCTAGTTTACTAACAGCAAGCAAATATTCAAGGTCTCATACCAGCAACAGTCCAAAAATGAAACTAGTTTTCTCACTAAAAAACAAAGGCAGATTATCACCTTTAAAAACCTCTCCATAATCCACTCCCAAAAAACTTGTTAGTTGACTCTTGACTTACATGGCTCAGCATGTGACTTTGTGTGGGTTTCTCTCAACATAACCATCTACTCTAAAAGGTACATTTTTCCCATCAAGTGGATACTAGCACAAATTTTGGTTTTAAAACTTCCAAGGAAATAAACAAAATTTCCAAGGACAAAAATGTTGTCTATTATAACAAGATTTTCTAAATACCATTTGAAATTCACTTTAAAAATTCTCTTTTCAGATCTTGGCACCTCAGGTGATGGCCTGGTTCTTTTCAGATCAGAGATGCAACACAGGGAAATGGCCATACTTTCGTCGGAGTTCATTTTAAATTATAATTTAATCATATTTTAATAGTGTAAACTGCATCTCGGTAGAGCAGAATTACTCCCTACGTCTGCCCAATAGCTTGATTACAGAGAATCCTGTTTCCTAATATCCTGCCCCATCTAGCGGCTGAAATGCTCAAACACACTAAACTCATTTGTATTTCGCTATTTTATTCTGAAATCATGCAAGTACTTCCACAAATCACAATTGATAGCAAAGGGTGCATGCTTAGAATATCAAGGTGTACAGCACTGTTAACACATCTATTAACTTCACATAGAAAATATTTAAAAAGGCAAGCTGTGTGAATATTTCCACACATATTTGAGCTCTGTATGTTATTGCCTTGCATAAAGTGAAATATATATATATATATATTGGCCAGCAGAACCCCAAGGTATTACAACCTAAGCTCATGTAGAATACACAAATCATGTTTTTCAGAGCTATGTCTGGCAGTAACATCACAGTGTCTACTTAGTAAATTTCATAATATGTACCCAAATTAAACATCTGGTCTATTGAACACACTACAGTATGCTACTTAGCTAAAGTGCTTTGGAGAGTTAGCTGTCCTTCCTGGATTTTGCACTGTGGTTTTATAGTCTTATCTCCAGGACTGTTGTGTATTCAGCAAAAATATGAAATTAGTCAAGCTTATAAGATGTGCAAAATATTAAACTAAACATTAAAACAATAAAAATTCAAAACAAATCTAAACAGGTAACACTAACAGTAGAACTGAATATGACCACTAATAATAACCTATTATAATCTATAATAAAAATATATACTTTAATAATTAAATAATAATAATAATAATAATAACAACAACAACTTGTACTGTATCTCCCTCCTAGCCACGTCAGAAGAGGTTTTTAAACACTTTTCATTTTTACACACGTTCAGCACAACTGAAACATCATCTCTTACTGTATTTGTCAAAGACCACCAGCTGGTGGGGTCCCCTGGGAAGATGAAGTCAGTGTAAAGAATGGCAGGGACTACACTTTAAAAATCAATAATGAAAATCTGAAATATGCAAGATGCTTGATTATCTATTCTGCTACGAGTAGACGTACTGCAATATCATGAAGTAGAAATACCACCTCTTACACTACTAGAATTAGAAGGGTCTTTGTATTTAAAGGTGTAATATATATTAAAAAATATAATAATAATGATAGATTCTAGAACTTCTGTAATTTCCAGGGACAGTACAGTCAGTATATAGAAAAGTTAACTATATGAAAGATCCTTGCTATATGTGAAAAGTATCCAGAATAGGCTCACTAGTAAATCCAGGGCTTCAATTTCAGACCCTGCTTTTCTGGTATTAGGTATATAAGCTGATTTCAGACAGTAAAATGCATATCATAATCATGCACATTAAACTTACTTGTACAGGTGCTGCCATAAACAATAATTTAAAAATGAATGTAAAGGAGAAGGGAAAAAAAAAAAAAAACAAAAAAAAACCCTATAAAAAGTCTTTGCAAGTATACACAGTGCATATCCCAACAAGTTTTTGTAGATGGCGCACTCTCTGAAAAAGCAACAAACCCAGCAGTTTTCAAATTATACTTAGTCTGAGCACACTGTGAAGTATGGAAAGAGTTTTTACAAAATGTTTCTAATGGATTTCAAGACACAAAAAAATACTTTCGAGTAATGAGAACTTCTAAAGTGGAAGAATTTTTTTTTCTTTCTTCTTTGTTGATATTTTAACTAGTATCAAATAAAAAGGGAAATCTGGGCAATGACATCACATACACAAAACATGTTATGGAAAAACCCACAAGCACTTCAGAAGACATCGGAATACATTTAGCTTGTGATAGCAGAATTCTTAACAGCAGGCACTTACAAAGGAATAATCTCAGCAGTTAATGGTCCTAGATGAAGTTGAGGACCATTAACTCCTCCCAACTGGTCATTAAGTGGCAAAAGAATAAGAATTCAGTTGTGATTAAGAATCATTCATTTAGCTCTTTGGGTGTTAAGTTACCTTCTTTGTAATGAAACATTAAAACACAAGGAATTTGTTTTTTTTCTGTTTCTTCAGTTAAAATCGAAGTTGAAAGAAAGGACAATCGTGATTCACAAAGAATCATCATCATAATTAAGCTGTCAAAATTTGCAGCTCACTAGAATAAATTTCCTGCCTGTTATATCTATATGTGCCCAGTCCAAAAATACCCAACCAGGAACTGTCAAAGAGGTTTAAAGGAGAGAAAAGCAATTTCTAAACATTAAGTTCAGATCATTTACTAAACTAAAATGAATGGGCTTCAGAGAGACTATCTCCTGCTGAACTGAGAGACATAATCTCTCTGGGAGATTATGGGGAAAAAACCTCAGATTTTTTACTACAGCCTTAATACACAGCTGTGGAGTCATGACATGATATCATTATAGGACTGTGGTTTTGAAAGCAGCTCTGAAAGTTTTCTAGTACAACTCCCAATTTAAACACAAGTTCAAAAGCTAGGTCCATTTGCTTAGAGCCTTCTGCATTGAAGTTTTGAAAATTTTCAAGGATTCACAGCCTCCACAAAAAGAAAAAAATCTATTCAGAGTTATAACTCACACTGTACATAAAGATCTTTTTATACCTTATAACGTGTCTCCACTGCCCCCTTATAAAACAACATAAAATCCTCTTTCAGAGAATCACAGAATCATTGAACCATAGAATTGTAGAATCATGGAATAACTGAATCATTGTATGGCCTGGATTGAAAAGGACCACGATGATCATCTAGTTTCAACCCCATTGCTATGTGCAGGGCTGCCAACTTCCAGACCAGGCTGCCCAGAGCCACATCCAGCCCGGCCTTGAATGCCTTCAGGGATGGGGCATCCACATTCTCTCCGGACAACCTGTTCCAGTGCCTCACCACACTCTGTGTGAAAAACATCCTCCTAATATCTAACCAAAAACTCCCCTGTCAGTTTGAAACCATTCCCCCTTGTCCTATCACTACCCACCCTCATAAACAGCCATTCCCCCTCCTGTTTATACGCTCCCTTCAAGGACTGGAAGGCCGCAATGAGGTCTCCCTGGAGCCTTCTCTTCTCCAAGCTAAACAAACCCAGTTCCCTCAACATTTTCTCATAGGAGAGGCGCTCCAGCCCTGTGATCATCTTAGTGGCCCTCCTCTGGACCCATTCCAAGAGCTCTGCATCCACTTTTATTCCTGTTTCAATAGAAGACATTTTAAAAGTAAATGAATAGACATAGTAAGACTAAACAGTTTTAAATAATAGAAGAACAAGATACAAGTTGGCATCTTGATGCAGTCAGATAAGGCATGCTTTTGATTAGTGCTTCATCAGACTTCCTATCCTCCAGGGCAGGGTGGATATGCAGAGAACTGGTGGGTAACCACCACTGTGTAAAGAGCTTGCTGTAACTCCACCAATCTGGAGCCCAGCTCAGTTACATGAAGAAACCATTCAGTGTAATGTTCTGGAACTGGAGAGAGATACTGATGTGCAGTATCACACAGTGACCTGGCCAGACCGATAGCTTTGTCTTCCCCTGCAGGCCTCCCCTGCATGGGGAAGAAGCAAAGCAAGTTTCCAACCTCGAGGAGTCAGACAACAAAAAGATGTAAGATGAGAGAGATTGGACCCTTGTCTCCACTCAAAGCAGAAGGAGGAGCCTCCCCCTTGCCCAAGAAGTGCCCCAAAAGACATTTAAGTTTTTCTCCTTTCCAAGCCAGCAAAGGAGCTGGCAGGCACACAGTAGTGACAACTATCCTTCTATATATTCTCATTACTTCCATGCAGTATTTGGAAGTAGATACTAAGTCATATTTCTGAGATTTTGGTAATTTTTACATCATAAATTAAAAGCTCTGGTTGATTTTGAACGGGGATAGAATAAAATTTAATACAACCATTAAAGTCTTTAGTGTCTGAGCAAAGAGGTTCTTATATACTATCTCTAAATCAGTTTGTTCAGTTTACAAGTCTGATCAAATGATTTTAAAGTAACCTTGTCATTTGCACATATATTCTCCTTCTCTGTCTTCTGAGATACAGTTGCTTCCTTCCATGTCCAACTCAAACTTATGGTGATAGATACTGTCAATGTCTTACAGCCAAAATAACTGAGGAAAAGAGAGATATTTAATCTGCGAAATGCATCAACAGGATTGCCAGTGAAATTCAGACTCCAGACTGTTTATATCAGTGATGAAGTAGGAAGTGGAATGAACACAGCTTGAATTTCAGATAAATCACTAGGCATGCTGTGTGGGCTGTTAGAAAAATCTTGCTTTGACTTATTAACTGAGCACATCTGATATGGAAGCTTCAACAGAAAATAAATAAGGAGAATCAAGATGTCATTTTCACATAAACACTTTTCCAACCATTCTTCACATGGCTGTTTTAAAGACATGCTGTTTCTTCTCTTAATTGTATGTTTTATTGCATGTTATTGTATGTATTCTATTGTATTTTTTCCTAAAAGTAAAGCTGTTTCTTTATTTATGGAATAATTAAGAAAAATGAAATAAATTATAAAAAAGGATAGAAAAGGAATTGAAGAAAACTTTCAACAGATACAGCATATTCAGCCTTTCTCATTCAGTATATGCTTTTTGTTATGGCACCACTTGCTATTCAGAGAGGTTAGAGGTAGCAATACCTTAGAGATAATCTGCTCAGTGTGAACTGATTTATACAATCATGTTAGTACGACACTGAACCTGGGCTGCAATGTCTTTACTTTCAGCAAGTCTTGTTACCCTTAGTTTTGCACCACATTAATTAACCATCTCTTTTGGCCAAAACAGACCAGGTGCAGAAGTAGTTCCCAGCTGCTTGCAGCACACTATGAAGATATGTGCATTAAAGCTTTCACTGGGACAATTAGCTAGAAAGTGGATAACTGCATCCCAGCCCTAATTAACACAGAAATAGAATTAGTTAAAATACAGTTAATAAGATATACCTAAAGGCACACCTCCAAGCATCTGGAGAAGTCTGCAAACAGAAACTGAAGTATATCTAAATCCTGGACCACAAATTAAAGCTGTTACGGCAATACGGAAACTGTTACCATTCTTTTATTGTTTTTCCTAAACTCAACAGGAATGATTCCGTTTAACAGCCTAGTAGAAGATATGGTCTTGAAAGTATGACAATTAAAACATGATGACCCAAGACAAAGCCAGACCTATGGCTGCTCCCAGAGATTTTGAAAGTCCAGGTAGGGAATGAAATGATGGAAAGAATTCCACACATCTCTACTGTTTTCTTGTGAGCTAAATTCCATTGCTACTTATTGTAAAATGCAGATACTAAAAGCTGGTCTGCATTCAAAAGTAGAAAATCAACCCACAATTTCAGGGTTAAAGAAAACCTCATGTCTTAAATCTCCCACAAATGAAGTTATGCATTAATAAACTTAGAAAAATTGCATTATAACCAAGAATGTACTGTACCATATTTCTCTAACACAGTTCTTTAGTAACGCTGTTACATGATAAAATAAAATCAAAATGCCTCCTTAGGACCCAGAGGTCATTCAGAGTATTCACTCATGATTACATTTGCAGTACAGTCTGTTCCTGAAGATTAAATCAGAGGATTGTTAAAGAAATAAGATGGAAGAACTGAGTAAGGGGCAAAAAGAACCTGTAAGGTAAGATGAGGTAAAATGCCTCATCTCACTGTTTTTGAGTATAGCACCAATTGCTATAGAGCTGTACTTTCTTGTCACTCCATAGCCTACTACTGTCACTTCAGTAATTACTTTAATGCGATATAACTCTGAAAGCCAAAAGGTATACGACCACATAAAACCCTATCCCGTTTGTGGCCTTTCGCCAGCACATTTATTTTCACTTTTAGCATAAATCTCCAGTGTTCAGTGACACATTTTTGAAGAGTTATAGAGTGAAAATATAGAAGACTTCTGTTTGTTGTCCCAAGACCTCAGACAGGCTAAGCATACTTATTAACTTTATTCTTATGTAAAAACATCTTAAAAAAAAAAAAAAGAAGAAGAAAGAAAAAAAATGGAAATGAGTTGTGTTCATTACATTTCTATACAGGCAGGCCCTTGAAAACTCTTGACCCTTGAAAGCCTCTCAGCTTCCCTGCTAACACAGCAGCCCAGACATTCCAAATGCCTGTGAAGGATGTGGCACTGGTGTGTGACACCTTCACTGCTCCCACAGAGCCACTTGGGCCTACATGCATTGCTCTCAATAGAGCTTCATCTTGCTGCTGGGCCGGTGGGGGCAGGCACTGCCCCCCCCCCCCCCCCCCCCCCTCCGTCCGGGGGGGGGGGGGGGGGGCCCGCCCCCCCCCCCCCCCCCCGCCTCACACCTCCCTGGCCTCTGAACAGTGCACCACTACCACAACAGCTTAACTTGTCAAGGAAAAAAAAAAGGTAGGAGGCCTTTCTAACACGCTGCCACTGACACAGCATGTTTCAGATTTGAGTTTGTGACAGAAAAAAATAAACCCAAGCTTGTAAGAAGCTTTATAAGGCTGGGATACTCTGTGAAGCAAGAAAACTTCTTCCCTGTGAAGCAGCAGGCAAATTTAAATCCAAGATTCTGAGGCTAATGCTTTAGAGGGGAAAAAGCATTTTGCACAGGCACACATTTCTTTCAAAAACAGGCTCTGCAACAGGGTTGAATTAGAAGCGTTAAAAATCCGGTCGCCATCCCTTTCCCTCTGCAAAGAGAACAATAAGATTTAATAGTTACTGGTGTATTGCACTGCATCAGATGCTGACAGCTACAATTTTGCTTTCATTTTAATTTTCTGCTACCAATATGCTGATTTCAGCAAACGAAGTTCCTGCTTGAAGAAATAAACTCCCATTAGGAGTATAATTTTAAGGAGCCAGAAACTATTTATGCTCATATTGTTAGATCATGCAGCCACCACTGTGCAATTAATAATTTAGAAGCATTTGGGGGGAAAGAAGTCTCTAGTGCTCAATTTTATCTCAATTACTCTTGCTCTCATAATATCCTTTCTGGAAAGAAATTACTCACCCAAGTAGAATGAGGCACAAGTGATTGAGAGAACAACAAATAAACACTTTAAATACCAGGTAGAAAAATCACAGAAGACTTTCATTTTAACCAGAAATGAAATTTAGAGTCCTCTGAGGACGTCTGTGTTAAATTCTGCTCACCTAAAGTTACTTGAATCAGCAAAAAAACTGAAATGTTGAATAAAGTAGCCCATGAGGAGCTTCCACATTCAGTATTTAAAATGAAGTTCAGGTTCCTCTAAGCGTCACTGCAGTTGGACATGTTAAGGGTCCCATTAGGTATCTCATTAAGTGGCTTGATTCTTCAAATTGCTGCAGGCACAGGACTTTCAGCAGAGCTTCCCCTGGATGTTCTGAAGGTCATGCACAATGAAACTCTTGGTTCTTTCTAAGCAGGTTCATGCTAAAACATATAATATGCTAGTCTGCAAAATAGCGTTCTCTTACCAGCTACTACTGACGTTATGCAATATAATGAAGTAACATTCTTGTTCAGCCAAATACTAATAACCTCATCAGCATAGCTTTCTAATGTGTTGTCATGCCTTTGCCTCCTCACATCAAAAAGTAATTAATGTTATCCATTTCTAATTCCATATGGAATGTGATGGATATTGCTAGTGTGCAAATCAAATTTAAAAATGGAAATGAAAGGAAAATATTTTTCTGCCATAAAGAATGTGAAGAAGTTATAAGACAAAATTAGCAGCTATCACTCTCTGCTTTATTCATTTCAATATGAAAGTGAAGACAATGAGATACATAATTAATGCATCAAATAATCAAGCAATCCCTGTAAACTGCTGCTGCAATCACAGGCCAAAGAAATATCAATTAAAGTAACCCAAAGAACACAGTCTTCAAATAAACAACATTGTAGTCCATTCACCATGTGTATAAAAAGATTTTAGACTTTTTCCACAGAGCACATAATGATGCTATGGAGCCCTGTATGTCATCTGTATGATTTCAAAAGATCTATATTTGCAGAGAGTGTGTATACACATACACATAAAATTGTACAAAACATAAAATGGAAGAATTTTACTAGGTCATCACTTTTAATCTAGTTTAGTTTGTTCATTCTTCAAAAAAGAGGTAAACATCATTGCGCTTGTGTTGTGCTATACTTTAGTATAATCAACTACATCAGATTACCAGATTATACCAGATTATTACACCAGATATACCAGATTGAAATGCACCTATTTCAGAATTGAGTGCCAAACAAAAAAAGTTTCATCAAACATTGAAATTGAAGAGTAATCTCCAAAAATAATACTTGTCCACAACTATATATATACAAGATACTACACATTTCATCTACTCAACCTAGTGCATGTTTTGTTCTGGATTTATGCCCACAGCAGTTCTGTGTCTTCCTTCTAAGATTTCTGAAATTGATATCATTGTATCACAATTTTTATTAAAAAATAACATATAATAATGTTTTCCTTCAGAGTAAGAAACTTGCAAAAAGCTAGTTAAACATAAAAACAGCTAACTGAAATCTGTGTCAGTCTTTTTCCCTGTGTATTAAATTGCATCATCCTGGGAATATATGCCTTGATCTGCTCATATCTTGTTCTTGAACAGCACAGATTGGTGCTGAGACCGAAGCTATTTAATATTTTTGTAGGTGACATGGACAGTCGGATCGAGAGCACTCTCAGGAAGTCTGCAAATGACACCAAGCTGAGTGGTGAAGTTGACATGCTAGAGGAAAGCGATACTATCCAGAGGGACCTGGACAGGCTTGAGATGTGGCCATGCCAACCTCACGAAGTTCAAAAAGCCCAAGTTCCTGCACCTGGGTTGAGGCAACCCCAAGCATAGACTCAGGTTGGTTGGAGAATGGCTTAAGAGCAGCCCTGAGGAGAAGGATTTGGGAATGTTGGTTGATGAAAGATTCAACATGAGCTGGCATTGTGCGCTTGCAGCCCAGAAGGCCAACCATATCCTGGGTTGCATCAGGAGGAACATGACGAATAGATCAAGGGAGGTGATTCTGACCCTCTGCTCTGTTCTTGTGAGCCCTCACCTGGAGTACTGCATCTAGTTCTAAGGTCCCCAGCAGAAGAAGGACATGGCATACTTGGGGCCGGTCCACAGGAGGGCCTCAGAGATGACCAGAGGGCTGGAGCACATCCCCTATGAGTACAGGATGAGAGATCTGGGACTCATCAGCCTGGAGGAGTGAAGGCTGCAGTAGGAACTTTATATATAGTACCTGAAGGGGGCCTACAGGATAGCTGGGAAAGACATTTTATAAGGACATGTAGTGACAGGACATGGGGAAATTACTTCAAACTGGAAGAGCAGGAGACTTAGGCTAGATCTTAGGAAGAAATTCTTTATTGTGAAAGTGGTGAGACACTGGAACAGGTTGCCCAGTGAGGTTGTGGATGTCCCCTCCCTGAAGGTGTTCAAGGCCAGGCTGGATGGGGCTTTGAGCAACCTGGTCTAGAGGGAGGTGTCCCTCCCTGTAGCAGGGGAATTGGAACTAGTTGATCCTAAAGGTGCCTTCCAACCCAAACTCTATTTTTCCGACGCAAATTCTATGATTCTATGATTCTGTGGTTTATATTCATGGCCAGTAAATATTTAA
This sequence comes from Perdix hodgsoniae, assembly GCA_035772895.1. Taxonomy (NCBI): domain Eukaryota; kingdom Metazoa; phylum Chordata; class Aves; order Galliformes; family Phasianidae; genus Perdix; species Perdix hodgsoniae. Next base: position 1,052,776 of record JAPSGF010000117.1, on the reverse strand, counting down.
TATGCTAAAACATACATATGGACTTCAGGCCTGCCATTATTTGTGTATCTTTTTTATGCCAGACCATTGGCACGTGTCCTGCTTCTAACAATCAGGACAGATGTTCTATTTGATCAAATTTGATCCAACTCAGATCGGTTTCCATCACATTTTACTGTAAACACATTTTAATTATTTTAATTAAGAGAAAGACATCATTGAATCAACTCTTTGAAAGGGTAGATAACTGCAGGACGAGGGGAAATGGTTTTAAGTTGAGGGAGGGGAGATTTAGGTTGGATGTCAGGGGAAAATTCTTTACAGAGAGAGTGGTGAGGTACTGGAACAGGCTGCCCGGAGAGGTTGTGGATGCCCCGTCCCTGGAAGCGTTCAAGGACAGATTAGATGGGGCCCTGGGCAGCCTGGTCTAGTATTAAATGGGGAGTTTGGTGGCCCTGCATGTGGCAGGGGGGCTGGAGATTCCTGATCCTTGAGGTTCCTTCCAACCCTGGCCATTCTGTGATTCTGTGACATGAAAACAAGATTTATTTCTCAAGCAACGTATGCAGTTTTTAATAAAAGCCATCTTATCTGATACAGATGTTATTGCACGGGAAAGGGGAAAAGGGAATTGGGGGGAGGGGATGGGGAAGGCAGCAATCGACCATTCTGTTCAACTGTGATAGTTGAACAGAAAGTGGTAATTTATGGTAAAAATTATGCCTGTATGAAATCAAAGATCTATCTGAATTAAAACTAAGTGTATCAGAAATTTGCATTCTCTTGGAAATTTTTAAATTATAGTTGCCTGGTTACTCTCAGTATTAGTTACTTAAAGCTTAAACTAGAAAACTGTATGTTGTCCTCCAGTTCCTAAGGGAACATCTTGGAAGAATGAAGTTGCTCTTCACAGGGTTCTTAAAATTCTCATTTTCTAGAAAAAAATTACAGCAACAAAAACCCTAACCAGACCAGAGTAAGACAAGAGCAGAGAGATATACGGCCACACAATAAAATAAACAAAAGTGATATCAGATTTACAAACAAAAGCAAACTGATCCATGAGCATAAGTATTAAAACTAAGCCAGTTTTTCTATGGACTTGCTCTACGCCTTCAGCATCGTCTTCAGTACTGTCCCACTGGGCATCTGCAAGCAGCCATTATTCCTCCAGATCTACCATACAATTGTCAGGCTGACCGCTAGCTTTTAAGAGAGATAGACAGCTGACTTGCAGCTTTGTGCATGGCAGCCAGCTACCAGTTCTGATGAAAGCTGATCAACTTTTCTGGAAGTTTAACATATCTGTTGTGAAAAATCAAACCCAGTTAACTGAAAATGAAACTCCCCAGAACGTCAGATTAGCATATGTACATGAAAAATGCAGCCTTCCAATAGTGTAAATTACAGTTACATCAGAAAGTTACACTTCTTAAAATTTCAAATTATTATATCTTGTTACTTCTAGTTATCGTACTTCATATTATAACACTCCCACAGTGTCAGATCTGTTTCTATAGTTCGTTCCCAGAAAGATACGCCCCTATGCAATCAAGTACTGTACGTTCCTTGTAATCCCTTAAGTACCAACTACTCATTTACAAAGCATTTCAAATGAGGGTCATTCACCTTGACTAGAACAAAATACAACAGCAATGTAATCTTCTTCATCTCTTGTACGAGTTTCCTTCCGTGTGTCTCATTTTCAGCCCTCATTACTTTCGTCTCATTTCACATCTCCTGTTACAGCTGTTTTAGTGTGTTTATTTGCCAATATATTGCTGGAACTGCTTCAGTTCACTAATTGTAGGTAATTACCTCAGTGTTTTGGAGCCTTCATTATCTGTAGCCTGACAGTTTGCCATTCAGAGGAATGGCAACAGATGTCCGAGAAGCACAAAGCACAAAGGTGGAGATGTGAATTTGCATTAATTGGTGGTCTTTTCTAAGGGCAAATGTCTACATCTAGCTGGTTAAAACATAAGAACCAAAACATTTTTATAAGGTGGCTAGGTAGGAGGAAAGCCTATTTTCTTGATCCAGTTTGAATTTATGTCATAGCTCAGTCATACTTCACAGTTTTATAGGTTAACACATCCTTCCAGTGTTATACCAACTTTCATCAATTACAGCAAATCTTTCAAATTACTTGGGCACCTGGTTCTCCTTAAATAAATAGCAAAATCTACACTTTTTTTTTTTTTTTTTTTTCTTCCACCAAGTACTTCTGCTTTATGGCTTTGTCTTTATTTCTAAATAAGTTCTTCCCCTCACTTTGTTTCTTCAAAGATAATATCATAACAAAATAGAGGAGAATTGAGAAACGCCTGCAGTTAGCCTAGCCATTATTAAGTGCCTGAATGGAGTATCGAGGGAAAAATGGAGGAATTACCGTCTCCATACTTAGCTTCAATTTTCTTTTCCTGGCTTATATTTCAGTTCCACTCAAGGCGAGCTTCCAACCCATGCATGCTCAGTATGAATGTGTGACTATTAACAACAATTAGAAATGTTTCACATATGCCCCAGTACTTTTATTTTGTGCAGTTATTTTGTGGGCTGCAGAGGAGAGGTTGTATAGCCAGTTTCCAGCACTCATATTACAGAGATTTTGAAATGCATACACATGAGAGGGCAGCCCAAATTCTTAAGAATCCTCTATACAGCAGACTCATTCTTCTGGGTATATATGCTATCAGAACTCCACAGATAAAATGCATTTAACCTTTTTTTATCTTTGCTACTAAGATACAAGATTGATTTACTCACTCCATATTTTGATAAGGCTTCTCTAACCTAAAACTGAGCCTTCTTTACTGAGGATACTTTGTCTGTGGGGAAAAGAAATACAAGAATCCACAGAGAAATAGAGTTGCACAGAGTCTTGTACAAACGTGTTAGAAAAAGAAGAGAAATCATAAACAGGCTTTTTCATATGTTTACCAAAACAAGAAAGCCACTGTTAATGAAGTCATGCAGACGAAAGACAGCAGTCACACTCCCATTAGCAGAAAAAAAAACCTGCTTATTTTTTTTTTCTGTTCTGCTGTTTCTGTTCTGCTTTTGTTAGCTGAAACAGAGCCACCTACTGACAAAAAAAAAAAAAAAGAAAAAAAAAACTGAAAAACTAGCTTTTTATATGCATATATATATATATTTTTAATAGATACAAACATATGTATATGTTATGTGTTATGTAAATATTTATATACATAAAAAGGACTACAGAAGTATTTCACACACATTCATTCCCAAACTGCAATACTACTCAAACCCAACCTTTTTAAGGATCTTTCAGATACAAAAGATATTTTCACAGTAATTTTCAGTAAAATTCAGCAATTTTCTTAAACTTGTTTGTATATGATCTAATTTTAATATTTTTTAGACCAGGAAGAAGTATAATGCCTTTTCTCACCTCCTCAGTAATGACCAGTAACTAATCATCTAGTGTGCAAAATCAGCTAGCAAACTGCAATACTCCTAAGCTTCCCATCTGTCTGCTCCTAATACATAAATGAATCCTTTAAGACTTGGGTTTACTCTGCTTGTGTTCTACCCACTCTGGATCATTTTTTCAAGTCCCTATAGTCATGTGAAGTAAGACACTGAAAGCCAGGTGTGTGTAGAAAATATTTTATACATTTATTTTTAAATTATGCTATGTAAGACAGTCAATTAGAAATTAGAAAATAATATTCATATTTTCTGCTTTCTCAGTCAGTATCTCAAATCCAGAAAGAATGGTCTCCTTCCATTGCAATGAAATTCAGTGTGAAGGTATACATACACTCTGTAGAAGTGTGCATATTCAAAGAATTAGCTTTGTTGAACAGAGTTCCAGCTTCCACTCTCCAAACATAGGCTGTAACTCTCTTATCATTGTCCTTTCCCTGCTGAATAGAGAGTCTTAATTTTCAGATAAAAGGGAACACAACAGCAAAATTTGGATCAGAAGTTCAGCCTTAAGCTACCATCACTCCCTTGTAAGTCCCCTGGAATCCTATAATTACTAGCCTCCATTATGCCCTTGTGACAAGGAGATTCATTAATAATTTACAGACTATTGAAAAATAAAAATTAAAAGTATATATCCTCCAGGCTGCTTTATGTGTTGCCCTAACCATAATGATAGCTCCGCTGTCAGATCAAGCAAATCAGGGAAAGGAAAATATCAATGACTGAATCGTATGGTTATATCTACCTACTGTCAGCAGAGAGGATATGATGCAACAGTGGACAGTAAAACAACTTCTGCTTACAAACCTTCTTTTCCTGGAAGTTTAGTTCTTATGCTTTCTCAATGTTTGGTTGTGAAAAGAAAAGCAAACAAGCAAACAAACAACTAGCTTAATGCAAAACCAAACATGCTATTTGACACAGTGCCAAAGAGAAAACTGAAGATGCAACACTTAAATTTTTAAAGTGACAATTTGTATCTAACCATTTAGCAGAACTGGCCAGTTCCAACCATAGAGCATGTCACAGAATTTCACATTCTTCTGTGATTCTTCATAGCATGAATCAATAAGACACTCTGTAAAAAAGGCATGACTTTGCTAATGCATGAAAATGCCAGATGGACTATAGGAATATTCTGTCTTCTAGAATGCTGTGGCAAAGCACTGAAAGAAAAGTCAGAAATCCTTAAAAAGAAAAAAAAAGTTTGTCCTGTTACTATAAGGTCTACAAGTAGAGTTACTTGTACAGCTGTTTTCCATCTTTGGAAGAGCTTCATGACAAATTAAAAGAAGAAAGCAAAGAAAAACATTTAAAGAAACATTTTCAGTTGGGAATATCTATCATAAGGACTATTTTGCTGTAGCTTTAGTATGCTCACACAGAGAATAAGTCTACTTTAGTAAGATTAATTCGTATGCTTTGAAAAATTTATTTTCAGAAATGCAGTGCATTTTCTCAAGTGAGAAAGAGTTGTGAACAGGTGGCTTTAAAGCTAAATACATGGAGAAGAACTCTTCAGAGTATTTCTGACATGCCAGACTATCTATGAAAGAAAAGGTAGTTGAGAACAGCATGGAACAGAATAGTTCTCTTGGAAGGGATGTACAAAGAGCACTGAGCCCAGCTGCCTAACTACTGCAGGGTATCCAAAAGCTAAAGCATGTGTCCAAATGCCATTAGAACACTGACAGGTTTGAGGCATGAACCTACAATCTAGGAAGCTGTTCCTGCATTTGACCATACTCACAGCAAGGTAATTTCTCCTAACGCCCAGTATGAATCTACTCTGTTGCAGCTCTCTGCCACTTCCTTGTGCTGCCATTGCTGACCAGGCAGCAAAGATCAACATCTCCTACACTTCTCCTCCTGAGGGAGCTGCAAAGGGCAATGAGGTCCTCTTCTCCAGAATGGACAGCCCAATGCCCTCAGCCACTCCTCACAGGACATGCCTTCCAGACCTTTTACCAGCTTTGTTGCCATTCTCTGCATGTTTTCAAGTAGACACCTGAACTGTATGCAGTATTCAAGGTGCAGCAGCACCAATGCTAAATATAGCAGGAGAACCATCTCTAATTGACTGTCTGTGCTGTATTCAGTGCATTCCAAAATGCACTTTGCCTTCTTGGCATCCAGAGCACACTGCTGGCTTATGCTGAGCTGCTGCTGAGTTGCTCTCAAGCCATTCATCTTTTGTTTAGTCCCTGTGTCTGGCACTGATCTGTCCCAGCTATCATTTTTCTTTCCAGAACTTCATGCTTTTGCTGATTGTCCAGTGCTCCAATCTATCTAGACTCCTCTGCAAGGCCCAGAGAAGGACAGCACCACTTACTCTAGTGTAATCAGCAAACTTGATGGTGATGCACTCCACCCCTACATCCAGGTCATTAATGAAAATGTCGAACAGGACTAGCTCTAGAACTGAGCACTAGGAAACACAGCTAGTGACCGATCACTAGCTAGGTGTAGCCTTGTTCACTACAATCTTCTGAGCTCTGCTGCTGAGCCAGTTCATCACTCAACATAGCATGAATCTGTTCATCTCACAGCTGAATAATCTGTCCAGAAGAATGGTGTGACAGAAAGTGTCAAAGGCCATACTACAATCCATAAAGACTGCATTCACTGCCTCCCTTCATCACCAAGCATGTGACCATAACACAGAAGGAGTTCGAATTAGTAAGAGGACTTACCCTTCATGAACCCACAATGACTATACATGATAACAGCTTTCTCCTCTACGTGGCTTCCAACAGCATGCAGAATAATTGTTTCTATAACTTTTCCAGGGATGAAGATCAGATATAGGTCTGTAGTTTGGTTTTCTCTCATGCTATATATAAAAGAATATAACATTAGCCAGCTCCTATTCAGCAGAGACCTCCCTAGACTCCCAAGATCTTTGGCAAATTGTTGAGACCTGCCCAGCTATAACATCTGCTAATTCCTTCAGCACTATGAGGTGAGTCCTGCCAGGCTGCGCTGGCTTAGGAACGTTCAGCTGATTTCCGTACTATTTCAGGAGCCACACGAGAAGTCACTGCAACACAAGAACTATCATTAATATTAATAAAATGAGACAGAAAGCATTTTTTTTTCATTTGAATATACAGCAGCATTTGCTTTCACCAAACAAGAGACCTGAAGACCTAAATTAATGTTCCAGAAAATGTAAACTATGTGTGGTTGTATTTAGTATGAAAACATCAAGGATACAATGAAAATTACCTACTTACTGTGAAAGAACAGACTTTTGTTCTCAGTGATCAGTTTAATGTCAATAGATAAATCATAGAATGGCCCGGATTGAAAAGGACCACAATGATCATCTAGTTTCAACCCCCTGCTATGTGCAGGATTGCCAACCACTAGACCAGGCTGCCTAGAGTAAAGCCTCTTTAAAGTTTTACTCCCTACACAATCTATATCAGAAGTACTTACCATTTTTTTTCACATGGGATATTCTGCGTGGAACAAGTCCTGTTAATCGTTTGGTTTTGCCTGCTTTTTCCATCTTCTTTACTCATCAGTCTAGTCAGGTGAACTACTTCATGCATACTTTTTTGGTTTTTTTGCAGCCCTAGTTCTAGTAGCCAAAACATTTTCAAATTTGTAGCATTCTCTAACAAAGGTTTCCCGTTGTTATAGGAAAGGAGTAATCCTGGAAGATCTTAGTACTCTTCCAAATTTATAGGTAAGCTGTCAAATGGAAAATTGCACTTCTGAAGTCAACACCTAAAATCTGTATTTTCTTCATTGTACTTTGATAGTATCTGCATAACATTGTGGTGGGGTGGAGTTCTATCGTGTAACAAGCAAGCAGCACATTATAACATAAAGAGAACATCAAAACTTTACTGTTATCATAGATCATCAAAAAGCTACAACAGAAGTAAAAATGGCTACTCTGAATAAGGAGGCTATACTTAAAAACTTCTCAGAAATGTATAAAAACCACTATTAGACATGGAAGTAACAGACCCCAAGAAGAGACTTCAGTAAGATTTTGGAGACTTCACTTGAGCTAGGAATAGAGGGCATTATATTTGGGGTTAGAAGATTCCTTCTGGCTCAGAAGTTAATTAAAACTTGTGTTCAGCTATGATGTTTACTTGGACAGCCTTCATTTAAACTAGGAATTGCTTCTAAAAATAATCACGTCAGCTGCAACTTTCAGGAAGTTTTAAATCACCTTTATTTTAGATAACACTTGAGTTTGCTCCAAGCAATCTAAACAGCATTTCTCAAAGCACACACAAATCACAGAAGGTTGTCAATTGCTGTTAGAAATGTCTTGTTTACCAAGATTACACTGTTAGCATTAACAGAACTGATATCATCAAGTGAAACATGCACACTTGCTAAACACAGCTCTGTGTAATGCTCAAGCTGATACATATGCATACAAAAAAAAGAAAGACACTGTGATAATAGGAAGGTCTTCCATTGCAAGAATCCATACAGAAGTTACATATCACATAGAATGGGGAACAAGAGCCACCATAATGACAAGTATTTCATAGAATCACAGACCTGTTTAGTTTGGAACCAACCTCTTGTGACTGTCTAGCCCAACAACCCTGCACAGGACCCAATCCAGTTTTTAAACGTTTCCAAGAATGGAGATTCTATACCCTGTTCTAATGTTTAAAAACCCTCAGAGTTTAAAATAATACTTAAAAAAACACAACTTATAAGTTTCAGTAGAGTTTAATGTTTCAGTTTGTGACCATTTATTCTTGTCTACTCAGCTGGGCACTACTGAGAAGAGTTTGGCTTGCTCCTTTTCATTCCCTGCCTTGAGATATTTATACATATTTCTAAGTGTTTTCTCCATGATAATGGGAACATTCTGAGCTGTCTCTCAGACCGTGTGAAAGATGTTCTTCCTCAGTCATCTTTATAACCTTGCCTCCTCCTTTTCAGGACAGCTGCAGATCTCCTGTATTGAAGACATCAGAACCAGACAGCACTACAGCTATCTAGTAATGTAGAGTTCAAACTGCTAACGCTGCTGTTCTTAATGTAACCAAGGATCCCAGTGGCATTTCTGCAGAATGGGCTATGCGGTGTCACAGCCAGCTTGTCCATCATAAAACCAGCGTCCTTCACTGCTTTCCACCTGGCTGCATATTTCCACTTGGTGCCATTCCTCCACGTATACCAAACATTGTCTTTCCTCTTCTGAACTTCATGAAACTTCACCCATTTCACTACTTTCTCACCCTCCATCTTCGGTGATCCATCAACCACCCATCCCAGGTTTTTGGTTGTGATTTTGTTGAGTGTATACTTAAAAATTCATCATATAGGTCATTAACTTGACTGGCCCCAGGGGTAGACCACTAGGGCCTTGACTCTAAGTGCACTTTAAATCTGCAAGGCTCAGATGTTTGGACAGTTTTTAATCCACCTTCAGTTAACTAAGCTATACTTTGTAAACTTGTCTGTGATGTTTGTCTCAACTTCGTAGAACCTTTTCTACGAAGAACATTTTCTACTACTGTTTGCAAAATGCATATTTGCTATAATACAAAGTAAATAAGTAAGCCTCCCCAGTTCTAAATACTTGGTTCCTTTCTGGTCATTCTCACGCTCCTCCTAAATTAGTGAATGCAATCTTTGGCAAGTCAAAAATGAAGGCTGTTGCAACTTTTAATTTAACTATAATTTTACACCATGGCAATACTTTCTTCCTTCTCCACCCAAATAACCACTCCAATAGCAACTACAAGTTCTAATAACTTCCTCAGAAGAGGAGGAATATCCTGTTTCTCTGCTCCACAATTTTGTAATATGTTCAATCATGTTAAGCAGTAGAAACTAAACAATGATCTCACATCTTAAGTCAAACTGAGAGAAGGAACTTGGCCAATTTAGCCACCGTATCACACACCCTTAAACAATTATGTTATTTGCTACACCCTACACAAAGCAACTCAAAGCCAGAAACCAAACTAAGTTTTAGGTTGTTATTTCTAGACTTTAGAGAAGATCAGCACTTAGTCATTTCAAGGGAAGTTAACCAACTCTATAAGCTCATTTATAAGACAACTCTGTTACCAGGAGACTGTCAACTAGAGAAAAAGTAAGTTTAGATGTATTCTACTGCTTTACTCCTCTATCTGAAAAAGCATGTAGCCTTGTGCTTTATGGTTGTGCATTCTACCTTGGTGTTTTTAGTTCCACTCTTCTGAACAGATCTAGCTCAAAAAAAAAAAGGAAAGAAAATCTACAATATCTTCTTGAGTTGTTTATTTATCATCTGCCTGCTTCAAAGGCTGCATTTAGATACTCTGATTAAATACTACTTTGCTGTAGTGCTTCTTTAAAATTTTTAGTAGACTCAGTGAGTCCATGTAACCAGAGATAACAGGTATACATAGCGACATAAAACTGGCATGCATCATCAGCACAAAAGAAAGATGGTTTATATTAACTAAAACAAGCACACAGAATAACTTGTTCATTGAAAAATTCCAGCCAGTATTGAATAATTTCAGTAGCAGGCAATGAAATTTAATATTTGATACCAGTGGCTAAGTCACATTTGGTGCACTAAGCAAGAACAGTTTTAATGGTGCAGTGAGTAAGTGAAGAGGAATAACTGAAGATATTTTTCTACTTTTGCTACTTGCATACCTATTTTCTGCCATTTTTCAGCATTTCTTTGAGTTGAAAAGTCTAGGACACAGTCACATAGAAATAACATGCATACAGAGAAGTTGTAAGAAAATAGATTTTATTTTCAAAGTTTCATAGAAAAAAAATTTTAACTATGCCTAAAGAAAGGAGCTTAACACATCTTTCTGTACAGATTTCAAATAGGAACTAAGGCACTTAAATAACATTTTGCTGTCACAAATGCAGCTACCTATAACAATTTACAGTTTTCTACAAATACTAAGAAATGACTGAACACCATTAATTTAACATGTAAAACTATTTAAAATATGCCCATACTTGGGCATACTTCCTCTGGCATATCTACACTCAAAACTTGTATCTAACATACTAGTTCAGAAAGTGTGAACATTAAAATAATCCCCATTTTAAACAATGACAGTTCCCTTCAATGAACCAGGTACCACATATGTGGCTCACAGTCAGCCAATCCAGTTCAGGTTATTTTTTTTGAATTTTTTTTTTCTTTGCTTGGAAGGGGGGAGAGGGAGGGAGGCAAGGCTAGCACCTGGGGGATAACAGAGATTGGAATATTCTACCACATTTCATTCAAGTTATAAATGAGACTAGGAGTTTAAAGGTCTTTTTTTCAAGTGTACACAGTGGAGCTTACTCTTAATTTGTTTTGGAAGTCACTGATATGCTCACAATTTACGCATGTGTAGCAGATACCATTTCTGAATCCCTTTGTGGCAGAACTGGTCTTGGTCGTGGAGGCTTATACAGAAACACTGCCATGACCACAAAGATGATCGTGATGATTTTGCAAGCAGCACCTAAATGCAAAGAAGAGTCCTTGTTGCAGACATCTTTGATGGTGAGACAAGAGTATTTCAGCTGTTTACAGTTCCACACAGTGAAACACATTGTCAGATTTTAAACATACTGAAATTCATAGTATCAATTAAAAATATACTTTAGATTAACTCAAAGGGCAAGTAAACTTCCAATTGATTTTAGAGAGCTTATCTGCCTTCTGGTTCTTGCCTGCATCAGCAACTATTTCTATTACTTCAGTTCTGTATTTCTTCACCCCATTCTAGCCTGAAGTGAAAGTCTTCCTTACTTTTCTCTTCACTGATGTTCTTTATTGCATCAGTACTCTGCCACAAACTAGAACTGGCTATGACAAGGATTCTCCCTCAGCTACTTTGAAAAAGGTCATTCAATTTACCCAAAGGTACTGAGTGGTATTTGTCTTACACACGATCATATTCGACCACTGAAATACATCCACAAGATGTACATGAGAAATACATCCAAGAGATACCGAAATTTGATGTTGTGACTCTTGATTTTTCAGTTTGAAGATTAGTACTAGCAGTTCAGTTTATCCACTGTAAGTATTGCAATCACTAGAAGGTATGACAACAGCATTTTAAAAATCATATCCTGCCTTTCCTCCTCCAGACATGTGCACTTAACACACACAAAACTAACAGCCTGTTAAAGAACTTGGGAAAATGTTTTGCTACTATTCAGAGATGTTAACTGAATTCTTAAGTTAACTGAATGAAAAGAACCAGAATATGACAGAAGTACAGAAGTTCTTTAGACCTTAACATATCAGCAGACCCCAATAGATAAGACTGAAATGTGTGCCAATCCATCAGAATTCAGAAGAGCAAAATTATTCTGTGTTACTGTTTTCTCTTCTAGGCTATTCTTACGGGTAACTCAAAGGGGTCTTGCTCCTTCTCCTCCAGTATTTTGCTTTTTATTATTTAGGAAAAACACAGTTTATTGTTATTGCTGTTGTACTTTTAACTGCTAATAAAAAAAAAAAACAGTTTAAGGTTGTTTTAAATAATTCCCACCTAGTAGTCAAGGTAGCTAATGTCAGTATATCAATTACCTTGTACATGTATTTAGTATGAAGTCACTTACTCATGCTCATCAAAAGATATGCCATTTTTTCCTTGTCATAAACCCTGCAGGCTCCTTTAGTTTTACATTCATCAATATCCCACAGAAAACAACTGTTATCTATTGCAAAGCCAAGCAAAATTAGTCCAGGAACAGTACCTAAAAAAAAAAAAAAAAAACATGGCAACATATTAGCATTTTTGAAGGGTTTCCACAACACTTAACACTGCATTCTATTTAATTTCTACCTGTGAATATGTTTATTTTTGTTACACTATATCAGTAGAATGACCTGGATTGCTGGAGCTTCAAAACACTCACACTGATAGGCAATTGATCGCAAAAAAATGGCAGCAGTATTACATAATTATATACAGACCTAGCCAGTAACTAAGCCTTGACTCAGCATTGTATTATGTATGCCCTTTAAAGCATCCAAGACAAAAATAAGACCTCAAAATAAGCAGTTTAGAGAATATCTACTTTTAGTGTAATTTTTTTTTTTACTGAAGTTGATTCACCTATCCAGCTATTTTTATTTAGAATTTTAGTGAATTTCCACATAAAGACTGAATAATTAGCAATTTATGCAAAAAAAAAAAAAAAAATTATGCAATGTGCAACTTTAAAACCTCAGTTTTGAAAGGGAAAGGAATATTCCATACCCCTATAAAAATATAACAGCATATGCAGCAGTAACCTTACTGGTTAAGACTGTCACCTTCCTGTGACTGTGAACTTCATATATTAGATACATGATGCTGTTTTCCATAGCATAGCTTCTTAGTAGGATCTCAACTTCAAAAATATAACTTCCTCCATTACTGGATGAAGTGAGAGAGGGTAGCTTTTGCAGGAAGAATGATAGTTACTTACATTTTATTCCTGCCTATGACAGCAGGAAGAGCTAACATGAATATGCATGACCTATTCAAAGAAGAATTTGAGTTCTGATAGCACTTGCCTTCTAACAGGTGTATTTCCTAAGCCAACAAGATGCTACTGTAAGCCCATCTGGAAGTTTCTTAATGCATCATAAAGTCTAGAAAATAGTCTCTGAATAATTTGCTTCTCTAAGACAAGAGTTTCAGCAAGAGTTTTATACCTAGTAGTCGTACAAACACTGACTGCACTCCAAGAGCAAATGACCGCTGCTTATCTGGCACACATCTGTAAAGATTTACAAGAAAACAAGTTTTTAACTGATTCTTTTTCCAGCTATTTTTCTCAGCTAATATGCTTTATCTTAATGTATTATTTTAGCCTGCTGACTGCAGACAATCTTAGAAATCCAGCACAAAACAAGTAACTAAAGAACTTTAAGAGCTGTTTCCAAAAAAGAATAGAAGTGACTCCTATGGGTAATCCAGGAATTGTACATCAAAGTATGTTTAACAATAAAAGTAAAAATCTAGCTTACTAGCAGCACTTTGATATATTGAACATTTTTTCCCCACTACAGAACCACCAAGGATTAAAGGATAATGCTATCCTGCGCTATATTCTTGAAGAAGCAACATATGAATAGAGACAGCTTCAGCACAACATTCACAACACCTTACAATAAATCAGTTCTGACTGTCTCACACAAATTAGTGTACTGATGCAACAGTAGAAGAAATTACCTCCTACCATTTCTTTCAGATATTTCCCTAGATGCAAATTATTTTATCTTCATCACATTTTAAAGATAATACACAAATATTAAGTGCAACCTACTCTCTAAGGTCATTTATGCAATTTTGTTTCTGTAGTGTATTCTTTACTCAACCTGTATTAAGTATATTGAAGCACTTCATCTAAGACGAGCGGTGGAAGCCACCTGTTACAATTCCCCTACCCACAAAAAACAATTAGAGGTAGGAGAACAAACAGGTGTTTATTTCTAGCACTAGAATGCTGTCATGTTTGCATTTCAATGTGTACAGAATAGGCTTGCTGAAGGGATACATCAGAATATTCTGCAGTAATTTAACTCACATTGACTACTTTAAATTAGTTCTTCATCATTGGAACTGTTCTGTAGAACTCAAGAACTGAGTAGCAGTTTCAGAGTATAACGATTCCTAATTCAAAATGTTATTACTCAGAATTACCTAAATAAAATTGTCAGCTCAGTTCTGAAGACTGTGCAGCATTTCACACTTGTATGCCCACAGACTAACAATGACAAACTCCTAAGCCCAGGTGGACACCACCCCTGAAAAGAGACTATTTCAAACTACAGTTGAAGTATCATTGCCCATCCCCCTATCCAGAAAGTTGGCAAAAAAACCCCAACAAATTTAACAGCCACCACACCTTGCCCTCTCCTCAAGTACCATGGGTAAATATGCATATATGTCTACACAACAATTTTTTTTTCCTCAGAAATATTTGAAGTCAAATTTCAACATCAGGTAAAAGACCTTTACCTTCACATATACAAAGTGAAAGAATCAAGCTTTCATGCAAGACAGCCAAGACAACAAGCAACTGCCACATATATGCAGCCACATTTCATATTAACTACCACAGAATCCCAACATTACAGAATTAATATGATAGCAAAGGTAGTCTACAGTTCTTGGCAAAACACCGTTTTGTGTGCCCGAACTGCATTAAGGAATAAGAATTAAATAGATATTGGCTGATATTTTCTTAGTCAAATTTGAAGTCCTGGAACTAACCATACACAAAATAGTTGAATGTTTTCCTCATCCAAAAACATAGCAAATTTATTCCCTGCTTTTTTGACCACAGCAGGCAAATGAATGCTCCCATGAAATAGTGAGCTTTGCTTCTATTTTTTCTGCAAGTAGGAAAGATTATTTTTATTGATTCAAACAGTACCCACTTAACTATAATCAACAATGGCACAACTATCTCTCCTTCAAGTACTGCCTGCTAAATGCACAAAATGCCACAAAAGAAAATCCTTTTCACATTAGATTGAATCCATACTACAGACCAAAATGACTTAAAGGGTTTCACTGATCTGAGTTTTCACTTACATGTTATTTCTAATGCCCAAAAAGCATACCTGAGAATGGCCACAGTAGATGGAGTAACAGCCATAAAAGTAAAAACAACAGCAAAAAAGAAATAGCTCAGAAATAAAGGAAAGTATTTGCATCGTGTTGAACATTTCCCAGATATAGCTTCAAAGAGAAAGTCTTCTGAAACGTTTTCTCTCTTCAACTTCCCAATACAGGAACAGTTGTAGTAAGTCTACAAATAATTTATAAAACAAATTAAGTAGATATGATTCTAATATAGTAGGTATTGTGTGTTTGCATCCAAGTGAATTAAAAAAAAAACTTGACTTCAAGTGTGGGAAGTAGTCTACTTGCATATGACTATACCCAATTTTTTTTTAATTGATTCAGCAGAATTTGACTGATCCAGTGACCACCTGACCAGTAATTACATTAGGTTTTGTAATCAAAAACAGTTTTGTGTGCAGAAAGTTTTGAGGTACAAATATAAGAAGCTTAAAGTAAAGAGATTCTAGAGTCAGAAGCACAGATATGCAATACACTATGTTATAAACAAACATCAGAAGAATAAAACTTTAAAACCTATCTTTCATAGTCAAATCCTATTGCAAATCTTCAAAGATATTTTTTAAACACATTATTTGGAAAATATGTTGTTTTCATACAAATCATTTCTTCAAAAAATAACCTAATACCATTAAAGGTTTCAGGGGTTGGGTAAAGAGCTCCTGTCTTTTCAACTAGTTCTTTCCACAAACTTTAGTGTCTGAAGAAAGTATATCCAAAAGCTACAGTTCTCTTACAGCAGAATATACCTAACATGGTTCTCAAAAGGTGTTTTCACTAAATTAACTACTGGCAGCTGCTCCCTTGCTTATTAACCAAAACTGCTGATTATTTCCAAAAACTCAAAAATTTTACTGTAAGCAATTTTAACTACAAAATGCTGTTGCTTAAATAAGGTTCATTCTTCAGATTCAAAGCTACTTATGTCACTGTTGCCTCCAGTTTTTCTTCAAGCTTAGGTAATACAAATTCAGTTTCAACAGCAGCGTAACAACTGAGGTAAAAGTGGGAGTCTACTTTCTTTACAGAGCTGTCAGCAAGCCCCATATCACATGGCTTTATGGGTTTTGCTATAAACAAGCTGGTTTTCACAGTAGGCTGTACTTGACAGGAGGAGAAGTGAAGGCTTCCCTTTTTCAAGACTACTCCTGAAGACTTAACCAAGACAGAACAGAAGTGATGTTGGGCTGCTTTTTTAAGGATATGATCTAACTTAATAGTTTTTAGTTCTTCATTTAAATCCACTCTAGTTTGTTTTCAAGAGAAAAATAACAAATTCTAAACTTTCCACTGGAAAAAAAAATACACACAACAAAAACAGCCAAATCAGATATAAGAAATCCCCAGGCAATCTGTTCAGCTTGCCTACCTTTAAGGCTTTTCTTCCTACACTCCCACAGCCCTGCTCAAATGTTTGTTATGCTAGCAGAAACAATCAGAAAAGAGTCTCCCTTGCTGAAATAGTCAGCCACTTTTATTACTTACTACATTCATTGTATATAGAGTATGGTAGAGAAAAATTACTTTCCAGGGCTTGACTTTCCAGGTTTGCAAACACACAGAAGCATACTGCCATGCATATAACAAACATATTATTCTTTAAGATACTAGGTAAGAATTGCAACTTAATGTCAAGGCAGCTGCTGATTTCTATTACTGTGATCACTCAATATTTCAAACCTGGATTTGCTTTGAATTTTCAGCAGCAGAAGGCCTAGTGGAAGTAACATCTGCAATAAGACAGTAAGCAAATGAGAAACATATCAGCATTCATCCTACTTACAAGTGTATGCTTCCAATTCACATAAGATTTTCTCGTAGTAACCATCACTTTAGTGATACTTATTTGCTATCATACCGAGGGGGGAACACTTGCCACACTGTTTTGTACAAAATATGTTCAAACAGGCTAAGTCAACTACTTGCTTACTGTAAAGCACCTTTTTCTTGTTACTAAGATTAGACGATGCACATCCTGCAAAACACGGAGAAAAGTACTGGACTTCATCTCTGCCACAAACAGGGTAGTATCTGGAAGTGGAGCATCTGCAGTTAGCATTGCATGGTGCTGTTAAGTTATGTAGCGTGCCTGTTCTGAAATAATAACAGTTTTAAACTAATTATAAGCAGCAGACAAGCAGATAAGTAATACAGTATTCACAGAAGAACAACTCTCATTATTTAGTCCAAAGAGATTCGTGCACATAATTGCTCAAAAAATAAAGCAATTTCTAGTAGATACAGAATAAAAAAAGAATTACTTCTAGGGTTGTAAGTAGTTATTTTTTGTTATTACTTCCACAGATTTCTTCAATTTAGAAACAGATAAAGAAAGATTTGTATCTCAGCCCAGTTCCTCTTCTTTTCTCCCTCCCACGTACACATACACTTCAAGTTCTTTACTTTATAGTTTCAAGAAAAAAAATGCTGCAAGATTAAAATTCAGTAACATAATTCTACATCTAGAACAGCACCCTCCCACTCATCCCCAGACAAGCAGACTGGTCTGCTCAGAGCACTTAAAAGTTGTGTATATATATATATATAAATATATATATGCATATTGCACAAATATGCATATATATATATAAAATATGCAAATTGCATATATATACACACACACATACATACACATATATATATTTCCTACTCATCTATTACACAGATCCCAAGAACAAGGTTTTTGAGTTTCATAAAACAGTTCTGTTTTCATACATCAAGATAAAATTATGACTTTAAGGTTCTGTACTCTAATACAGTTTTCTGACTTTAAAGGTAAACACTAGCACCAAAAAAAATGCATCAAAATATATTTACCCATTATATGTTTCGGTAACACCAGCAAAAGGTTCATTCCCACATTTAGCAACTAAAAATATTGTGTTTAGCAGAAAGGCAATTGAACAAGTGCCTATCATGAACTTGATTATGTTTTTGCAATCCATTTTGTACTTGGATACCAAGATGCCACTTATTACTTGGCCTAGTGCTGCTGCTGAAACTAATACAAGCCCTAGAGGAAAACAAGAAAGCAGCATTATACAGAAGTGTAAAACATAGTAAGTGAAGTAATTCAGAGAGCAATTTCATATTACATAAGATGAAAATCGTAACAGTTATGGGTTGCATCTTAAGATGTAGGGTAAGAAATGTAATAGTTTCTGTGAAAGCAATTCATTCTGCCTTTACATTACCTGTTGTCTTTTCAGAAGATCAAATTCACAGTGTAACTTATAGATGTACAAAACTGAAGCTCAATAAAGCAAACCAAGATTACTTAACGGTACTTCATCCTGGGCAGGAAACTCTGAACACCAATTTGCTTTATGAAAATACTATTCCATGGTTTCTCAGTGTTTTTTTCACATCTATGCTTTTTGTTCCAAATGTGTGCTATGAAACTTTAAACAACATAAGTTTGAACATAGTCTTCGTTATACAGAAGACAGCAAAAGACACAATGAAGCATCTACAGAAACTAAAAAATAAAGTTCTCAGAGACCAAAACTGGCCAGTTTTGCTGTCATAATCTATACAGATTTATCCCTACACACTACTGGAACTTCAGAAAGATAACTGAAAGTTTAAATATAGGTAAGCTACAATAAAACAGAGTTCCAAGTCATAACTTGAACTGACAAGGGATATTTAGAGACTTGAGGTACAGTTGCAGAGCTGTACAGGCACATATGCACACAGAGAAAGGCTCAAAGTATAACACTCAAGACTAGCTTGCTCTTAGTTTAGGTAAGTCTAGCTTTCAACATGACCAGGGACATTTCTTCAGAATTCTACATCTAATTAACACTACAGATATCAAACTCAAATTAAAATAGACTAGAAAAGGGAAAAATTAAAGTTTTCTCCCTCCACTACTGACAACAGTTTAACAATTGAGCATATATTCCAATGCATTTCTACTGGAAACTTATAGATAACTTTGCTCTGAAGCAAAGATGGCTAAATAATGATAGCACTAGCTATCTAGTATTACCCAGAGGACTAAGTCATTGAGACTTAGTAGAAAAAGAGCACTTCAACTACCATATACTCATACTAGCAGCTGAAGTAATTTATCAAGACGTTCTAGAAATGCAAAGCTGGCCATAATGCAAGTATCTCTTGGCCCATCTGCCTTGATCTGGTTCCTAGCCTTGAAAAATAACTACAGACTTACTCATGTGATCCTACCTGACGCAGCTTTTCCATCAGTTATCACACTGGTTTCTACAATACTAGCTTTTCAAAGCCTTCCTTCTTCTACCTATTACTTCTGCCTACCAGGTAACAGAAATAAGAGGGACAACAGCTTCATGCTCTTTTAGCCGATTTTAAACAAAGAAAATTAAATGCCATTCACCAAAAATAGAGGAATAAATTAAAGTGTCACCAGCATACAAATTTTTCATTCCACTTTGAAAGTTACTATTAGCTTACTGAACTTACACAGAACTCAGGTTTGCACCCTTGGAAAATTAAAACCTTGGGTTTTTAATCAAACAGGCATAAAGAGCTTTTTCTGCTGTAAAAATCCAATTTTAGTTGTTTTCAAACAAATAACTTCTCAAAAACCTAAAACAGACTATATTGGCTCCCAGTTATAACATAGTAAACATGTTAAAGATTTAAAAAAAACAAACAATAAAAAAGCAAAAAAAAAAAAACAAAAAAAACACATTACCTCCAAGAGTTGCTGAAAAACTTGATGTCATTCCAAACTGATTTTCTATAAACTTCGGTAGGAATGTGGCAAAGGCAGTGGCAACTAAAGCTTCTGAGGTACTGGCTAGTATTAGACTCATGAACACAGGATTCTTCAACAGAATCTGTGGAGAAAACTTTGTATAAGTTCCAGATGTTATTTCATCACTGCACCTTGTAAACTAGATGTCACTATTTTCAAGCAGATACTTTCATGCAGAACTTCACTAATATGCAGCTCATGTTAGCAATCAAAAGCATCAGCAAAATGTAATATGCTTTATTTCTCAGTGACTCTGCAAACTTCTGTCACAGCACTTTGAAGATGAAGTTACCTCCCTAAACATTCATTTAACACCTGAAAAGAATCTTATTCTCAGAACATATCAGTTTTATTAAGTTTTATATTTTCTTACCAGGAGAGCAATAGGAAAGTCTTTAAAATTTTGTCCTATATTCCTTGTTTCAACAAGTGCTTCACTTCCATCATTATGCGTTTCAGAGATTTTTTCTGCCTGTATTTTTGCTGTTCCTACAGCAAGAAGGGAATATTTATTGACAAAGAAGATGCTGAATAAAGGTGCTCAAAACTTAAACTAGAAAGAAATATTACAATAAATGTTTCCTTTCTACCATAAGACTAATTAACTATTTCTATTGATCGGGAACAAGAGAATATCAATAATTTATTGCTGTGGAAAAATTTAATTAAAGGCATCATGCTTCCCTTTGATAGCCTTGGCTGTAATAAGAGATTAGCAATTATACTTTAAGAATTTTAGATTTTTAGTCCATTCACTGTTTTAATAATCCTCACGTTCTCCCTGCTTCACAACTTCATTATTCCTTTATTTCAACATAAGTCATAGAAAGTTACTTTAGATGCTCTTTCAAGCAACTATCTGCCTCAGCAGAAAATGTATTAAAACCTTTTTAAAGACTGCTGTGCAATACTTGAATTTGTATTCTATCCATAGCTATAATGCAGCTGTCAAAGATGACAATGCAAGAGTTAAGTCAATAGGATTTCTTTATGATTTTTTGGTGATAAGCAAACACCTTTATTTAAATACAGTCTTGTGTACACCTAGTTGAATGCATCTTTCAAATTGACTATCATTTTCCATATTCTATCTGTTTCCAGTCCTACTGTACTTTCCACTAGTACTTACAAGATCCCTCCTCTGGCTAATTCCCCATGTTTAAAGGCTGAATAGTAATAAATACCTTTTTATTTAAGTAAGGCTTGGGCTATTACACAATTAACTGAGAAAGATAATCAGAGGAATCAGCCTCTGAGTCCAGCACTCCAGAGACAGAAAGAGATCTCCTTTACAAAGTAGCTCTCATTCCATTTAAGAAAAAAAATAAATAAATTACCCGGCAAGTATTTCGGAAAGCATGAAAATGGTATTATCAGAAACCAAATTGCAAAAAAGCATACAAGGAATCCTATCCACCATGCTCCAAGCCAGCGTGGGTCATCTTGGTCCATCTGTGTACTGGAAAAATAATTCAGGAAGAACCAATAAATTCAAGTCACTGATTTCAGATTTCAGTGAGATCGAAAATTATTTTTTCTAAAAATAGATGAGACAGAAGGTCTTTGAATGTTGTCACTTCATTGTTGTTCTTTTTTTGTGTATCAAAATGTACTGTTTACCCATTAAAATATGAAGTACATTCACGATCAGTATTTCCAAACAAAGAAATAAACCATTTTGCTTCCTCATGTGAAGAAGAGTTGAAGATTTTAATAAGAATTATTAGCAAATAAAAATAGAAACTAGAAGACTCATCTTGCCTTTCTGGGATCTTGATATCAATATAAATATTAAGTAGCTGTCCTCCTAAGACATAGCCAACAGCAGGCCCAAGCAATGACATGGCATAGCCAATTCCTGGAAGAGAAAATACATCATATTTTTAAGCTTCCTTTTCAGGAAAATTTCTTAAGTCAACTTTAGACCAAGTGGTTTCTGTAATTCAACCTTTTCTTTCAATATCATTGCTTCGGGTACAGTGTAAAGGAAAAGTTTGTACCTTCACCTCAACACAGAAATTTGCAACACTCATTAAAGCTACATCTCTGGGATTTAACATATCAAGATTCAATTCACTTGCACTATTTACCTACATTGTTAGATTACTTTTAGCACATCCTGTCCTGTAATCATAAGCTACTTTGCATAAAGGCTTCTTAACTGAAATTATTACAAGTATCAGTTGTTAGAAGCATATGCATGCTATCTTTAAAAACCTACACACTTCGATCTTCAATTGAGTTCTGATTTATTTATTTATTTTTAAAGAATCGACAAGATTACAGGCTTCCATTAAAAGTTTCTGACAGGAGACAGGAGAAATATCTGCCACTTGAGTTTGTGGAGAACTTGCTTCAAGTTTCTGATGTAAGTCTAAAAATATAAAGCCGTGGATCTGAATTGTTCCTGGCAGATAGGTGAAAAACACTAAAGCTGCAGCTGTAACTATATGCTACAGAAGAGCAGTCTTAAGTCTACATTCTGTTTGTGTTAGCACAAGATTTTCTTGATGTCACAGTCTTTCTGGCCTATCAGAGACTTCTGTGGCATATTAACACTGTTGGCAGAAGAATTCTCTTTACTACTAGATGAAAGACTGCAAACTAGAGCTGTCAAAATAAGACATGCATTTCTATTGCCAAAGCTCTGTGATTTTCCCCTATGTTGAAGAACCAAGACTTCCGGGATGTTTTCAGAGTGTCTGTTTTATGAGTATTTGTATGATTTCATTCTCTTAAGATAGCAAGAAGTAGTGGCAGGGGAGAGTGGAATAGAAAACCGACATACCGGAAACTTAGAATAAACATGCAGTTGATGAATTCTAAGTTTACTTCTATTTTAGTTATAATGACAAGCTCATAGGAACACTCTACATTCACATTCATTTTACACAGCTTCAAACTTCTAAGATCCTTATTTCCTCCTACAAACTATTCAAGCTAAATTATCATTTGGAACTTTTCAGTTCCCTGGCTTTAGATTTAAATGCCTCTGCTAAGTGAGGTAAGAAGTCTTTACAAAATACCCCTATTTTTAAAAAGAAAGAAAATAACAGTCTATGAATTACCAACTTTTAGACTAAGGTGTTATCAATTATTTATAAGCACTATGAGCAACTTTAGGGTGGCTTGTTTTATCCCCTGCATTGAACAAGCCTTCTTGTATCAAGAAATACAATATATTTTTTAATCTTCAGTACAGTGTATTAAGGTTAAAAATATATATATAGGCTTAATGTGACTGCCTGTCCACTCACTTTAATTCCCTCCAGTTTTTATTCTATCAAGTAGAATAAACTATTCTGCTAAATTCAGCAGGTATCCAACGACTGCAAATGAATCAGGTTTATTATACTGTCACTTATGCTTTAAGCCTCTACACTAATCACATCTCTTGAGTTTTCAAGACGCTTCTTGATCCCTTAATCATACCAACAGTGCTAACTCTATTTGTTTCACTACCCTCAGAAGACATACAAGCCTTAATTCATAGTAAAGACAAATAACAGGCAGCCCTTAATTTTGTTTAACATAAATAATTAGATACTTTTTTGGCAAGAGATGGAGGTGGCTTGTCTAGAACAATTAAGCAAGAAGTGCATGCAAATAGATGAAGACTTCAGTGATTTCCCCCTAAGAGAAAAGATTAAAAACACTAAAAGTTTTTATTCTTCAGCTTACTAAGAGCTTGACAGTAAATATAAATCTATTACCTGCATTACTAGGTAATCCCTTTACTTTCAAGTAAGGCAGGAGTATATATCAGAAGTATGCTTAAGTGCCATATTTGCATGTGACTAGAAGACTGCACTGATCACACAATGGTCATAAGCATCCCTGTATACACAGGGCTGCCCACTGATAGTAGATCTAATAGGTATGGGTAGAGGACAGATACTGGCAGTAGACATCTTACCTGAACATACTGTTTATATGCAGGCTATATTAAGCCCTTTCAGTTACTGAGATGACAGAAGAGCAAGAGAGGGACACAAAGCAACCTTCTGGTAACCCTGCAAAACTACTACTGAAAAGACTTCACACTTACAGCAGTACTCTGCAAGTTATAAAACTACTTTATGCACATTGGCATACAATGATGAAAGATGAGCCTTAGGTCAATACATAAAACAATTCATTGGATATTGTAATCTGTGATGTTGTCTGGGAAGATATTATAAACAGATTTAAAACTTACCTATATAAAGGGAAGATTTGTGCTTTGGAACACTATCATCAATAAAAGCTGTCCCCAGAGTATATAGAGGAGTTCCTCCAACTCCCAGCAGCAGCTGTCCCAGTATAAAGACATAGAGATAACTGGAAAGTGAAGACTTTGTGCTGGCACTGCAAGTGTGATTAGCAGAGCTTGTTCCTGAAATCTGACATGTATCTGAGGATATAAATAACAAAATTTTAAAGGCATACTACCTTACTCATTACAACTGAAGAACATGTATAATATGTGTATATATAGAATAGGTACATGACATATGACAGCACATGTATTCTGCACTGTTGCACCTAGACTTCTATTCTAGTTTTCACATCTATTATACCCTATGCATGACTGCGCTTTCAGTGACATAATATCCTCTTAAAGAAATATGATTACAGGAAACAGAAACAGTTTTTTTTTTTCCTTACCAATAAGAAAATATGGAAATATGGAAATAGCCTTATTAAAACACTTTGGCCTGAGGGCCAAGTATACGCAGAAAAAAAGTTAAATGGTTATTCAACAGTTTAGGGAACATTGCTAGGAAACAGACATTTCAGTTTGGTTTTGTGCCCTACGGGGGTTCTGAGGAGCACTAGCAACAACCTCCATTCTTAAGCAGAGAAACACAGTGGCCTGAACAGCAAGAGAAAAGTTGGACTGCTAGAGAACAAAATGCCATAGTCAGTTATAAATAATAAAAAAAAAAAACACCCTCACACACACATACCACAACACAAATCACCACAAGAAGGAAGCAGAATGCATCTGCTGTACTTCTGTATGCCTCTACACAGAAAGGAAAAAAAAAGAAATGAAGACAGTATGTTTTTTCTTTCCTTTCCCCTTACTATCATTGCACTTTCAGTAACAGACAATCCCAACTGACAAGATCAAAAGAAGAGCATGTTTCTTTCTTTCCAAGCTTCTCCACAGAAAAAACACACAACCTGGAGGAAAATAATAAACCTGTCAATTTGGTGAAAACAAACCATCCTGAGAAAACATGAAAACCACCTCTGAATCAGGTAAGCTCACTGATAAATGTTTTGGGCTCACAAGACATAAAACATAAGAAAAATCCTGCCACTCAATTTTTTTTTTTTTAAAAAAAACATTGTGATAACAATGCTTATTTGGTTATTATATAACCAACATTGTGATAAATGCGTTGTTGGCTTTTATCATTTCTTTTCTAAAGAAGCAGCAGCTCCATACCAGTAGTAGAGTTGTCATGTACCACACAACAGGTATATTAGTGCTATTGTATACAAAGTGGCCAATTCTGAATGATTAAACACTTCGAGTTACTAGCATTTTAAATATTCTCCAGTCAGGAACAAGCCTCATTTTAATGTTTCACTGAAGCCATATGCTTTAGTATGAATCATTTCTCTAATGCCTGTAGAGTTTGTTTTCCGTTTAGTGGAAATCTATTTTCTTTACAACTTTCTGCACAAAAGATCAATACTGAGATCCTATATCCAGTTACCTTTTTACTATTTGTATGCACAGCACCTAAAGTTACCTATTGCGAGACAGCGTATCCTACAACTTTCTGCTAACATACATGTTTGTGTACAGAACGTAGAAAATGCCTACAGTTACCATTTAACTCTAAATACCAATTAGGCAAGTCTAAATCAGCATTAACTAATTACTTAAGATCTGTACTTTAAATAAGAGTACCTTGTTAATATACATATCTGAAAATAAGTAACAAACAGTTGAAGAAAATTGCATGAGTTTTATTAAGGTACTGGTCTAGCTTGAGATCCAGAGATAGCTTCATGAAATAAGATTCTGTAGGCTAATGGCCACCAAACTCTGACAGACTGCTTCTTCATGAATCCCTGTCCCCACACCAAGTGTTTTTTTTTTCCCCCCACATCAATTTAGAAGCCTTATGCCATTGTGTTACTAACTGAGTATAGCCTCTATCAGTATTCTAGCTCTTCAACCAATACAATTATTCTCATGCAAAGAGTAAAATTTATCACACTTGTTTTCAAATCACACAATTAAAACTTTAACTATGAAATTATGAAAATAATGTATACTTTAATACAATTATAATCTTTTTATTTGCATCACCCATTAGACTTACTGATTTTTGGCTAAGCAAACATACATGCGCTTACTGACTGGAGTCACAGACTTTATTTCATTTCAAGAAACATACTCTAGAAGTATTCACTAATGAAACAAACTGTGATGAGATTAGTTTGATCCAGGGTCAAAATTGTCATCAAATAACTCACTGTCTTTATCTCAGCAATTCAAATCATCCCCCTCTTCTTCTACTAGTATAAAGTTTTGAACAGTCAAACAGCCTGATAGTGTGCCACAGGTTAAATCGAACCTGGATTAGTTCTACCATCTTATGATCTGTGTGGAAAAGAAAGCACTGGCTTTACATGATCATAAAAGTCTAACCTGAGATAAACCAAGCTCTGGGAGAAGTTTAGATGGGCAACTAACCACTTCTATTCAACTTCTCCTCTATAAAACTTCTCCTCTATAAAACCTCTATAAAACTTCCTTCTAAAAACCATTGGATTACATTAGTATTTTGAAGGGCAGAATTGTTTTAATGACAACATTATCTAAAATAGTAATTACAAATCTCCTTCCATTCTTTAATATGCCTATATGAATACAAGTTATGTAAAGGGAAAGTATTCCCAAAGACTTAATGCTAGTGCAACATGCTAGCCAAGAAGGCAGAACTGCAACATACTTTAGAAATTACGTTATCTGGGAACAAGCTTAACTCATATCTTACATTGGTGTGGCTGGTTGGTTTTTTTTTTTTTTGGGGGGGGGGGGGGGGGGGGGTGTTAGTACTTTAAGATGTGGAGAAATAAAAGAACAGCTTTATTTCTGTTCCTTCTTAAGCTTAAAAAAAAAAAATCTGTTTGTCCTGTAGGTTTTGAATGGGGAAGAGAGTTTTGAGGAAGATACAGAATTCTGGGACAAATTCTTAGTTTCTACAAACAGACATTCTGTAACTCCGTAATATATAAGTGGTATAGAGAAATATACCAGATACTGTAAAGAACAGCAGCTCTATCCATTATCGGACTTATCTGATGGTCTGTTCAGAGACAAAAACCAACAGGAAATCCACAGGCATGCCAATTGTGAAGAAAGAAAACAGTCAAATTAGAGGCTGGCATCTCACATATTCTGCTCACCCCATAGCCCTTTTACCTGTTTTAAGTACACCACAGTAGTCTCCATTATTTAATTTGTCCTCTGTATGTTCCAGAAAAGAGACATTACTGCCATTCTGAAGAGATTCACTCAGCCCCTACTTGACTAATCAACTTTCAGAGTTTCCAGCACTATGGAGAACTGAGGAAAGGTGCTCAAGTCATTTTCATTTATGTTAAATTACACCACATGCATTTAAACTTAAATAGTAGAAATTTGTCAATAAGCAAAATACTTTTTTCTAAAGATACGTAATAGAAGGTATGAAAAAAAGTTAAGGGTTTTGTGGAATAATTTGGGTTGCTAGAGGCATCTGGAAGTTGTTTAGTCCAGCCTCTCAATCCAGTCTCAACACCAACACCAGATGAAACCGCTCAGAACTCAGCTCAGAAGGGTTTTGAAAAGCCCTAGGGACAGGGACTGTCCAGTAACCTCTTTCAATGCTTGACTATCCTCATGAGATTCTTCCTTCTGCAAAGTGAGGATTTAGGTTTTCCATTTGACATGAAAGTCATTTAATAGGAATTCAGAGAAACGTGAAAGATATATTGATTATAACATCATTTGAACTGTGGTTTTTACAGCCCTCTCTCTGTACTGCGTCGAGTAATCAAATAATTGTTGAATTATAAAAAGCCCACTAGATGGAGCTCCTGACTCCAAGTTTCAGAGCTAGATCAGAAGATTCTATGACGATTTAAAGATCCTAAACAAGTCATCATAACAAAACAGATGATATCTACATCACAGTTTTGAGTTTCAAGAACTTTTGGAGATCAGACAAGACAGAAGTGTTTGGGTTTTTCTGTTCATAAACAGTCCACTGGCTTGCTACTCATTAAGTAAGACATTGATTTAACTTTTTTTTTTTAAACAATGATACTGCAATAATATTCCCAGTGGAACAGTTCTGAGCAGGTAAACATGCTATCCTACAAAGAAGTACACAGATACCTCGTGGTAAAACAGTAGTTTTCAGGAGGTCTATAGGACTTCAATTTCTAGATTAGATAATAGATTAATTTATCTGGCAGTCAAGAAATGCAATACTGAACTGTACTTTAAAGTCATACTCTAGGCGAAGCTCACCGTATTTACAAATAGATGAACAGAAAGAATCAAGTAAAAAAACTAGGTGGTGCAAAGAACCAAGTAGATGTTAACAAAGAATAGACTGCAAAACTTTTAAGTTGCGCTCATAAATTGAATTCACTCCCAGTATGTGGTCTTTAAAATACTCATCCAAATGCTAAACAAGAAAGATTTGGACTGTGAGGTACTATTCAGTTTTGCAACTAAATTTGTAGCTAAGGTTCTTCATCATGAAAACAAGCTAAACCAAACTTCTGATGAAATCATGTACTCTGGTTAACTTCACCGTGAAAGGATGCTGTTGTACAGTACCTGTAAACTTGCTTTGAGCATGCCATAATACACATTTCCCAAATTCTGCAGCCATTTATTTTTGATAGTGTTTTGTTTAAGTCAGCTTAGACCCTTAAATCTGCTCACTGTCACAGCACAAGTATCTGCATTACAACAGTCAAAGGAACAAGCATGAATTCAGTTAGCTTTACAGGGCCGTGAAGAAGAAAGCACATACACCACTTGAAACTTTCTGCACAGATTCTGGATTTCAAAACTTCATGTAGAACACAAACCCTAATAAGGTATCAAGTCCTACAGCATCTTCACTGGCAGATGAAATAGCAGATGTACTGACAAAACAGGAACAGACACAGATACTCATCAAAATTAGTAGTAAGGGGAAGAAACTAGTTGCAATAGTTTGGTATCTACCTTCAACACTCTTGTGCTGCCAGAATCTCACTGCAATAGAAAACAAAGCTACAAACAAATCAGAACTTCCTTTAGATTAAGTTCAGCTTCCCTTACATACTAGAGAGGTTTAAGAGTAATAAATAGTAATTGTGAAGAAACAAGTATGTGGCATAGCCAGAAGCAATCAACTCTTACAGCAGCAACAAGCTTAATGCGTAATCATCTGTTGAAACTTTTTCATTTGGCTCTATTCAGCTACATTAACTTCTGCCTCAGGCCCTCATTTATTCAATGGGGAGCAGTAATTTACCTAAGTTATTTAATTAATAGTCAACATCTTGACAGCTCATGGAAGTGCACGGCATCATGTGATTAACACTTGAAAAATATAAATGAGAACCAGCAGCTGGAAGTCTGAGAACATTCCACCAGATTGCTTAACAGCTACTGAGTTTTTTAGTTAGCATGTTAACATACTTAGTCACTAAAGAAATGTGCTTAAGTGATGCAATAACAATTAAGATAACCGTGAAAATTAAGTCATCCTTCTTTTAAAATATCTGGATGTTTCCTTGTTGGTTACAGGTGTGCCACCATACAGAAATACAGGCAGATGGCATTAAATGCACAGCACTCAAAGTCTTGAGTTATGAGCAAAGCTCTGCAAGACACTGGAGTTGGATAATGCCCAATTCCAATACTGCTTTGTTCCACACAGTTCAATTTTTTTTTTTTAAAGAAAAACATGCACAAAATTCAAGTTTAGTCAACATTTTGGACAAACCAAATGAAACTTCTTAATGAATTACTCAACATACCTTTACAGTAGATAATAGTTCAAATTCTAGCAGAACTGCAATGTGCAGCGGCCTTTCAACAGACAGTAAATCTGACAGCTTTCCTTTGACGTTTATTCCACATCACTGACCTAACCTGCATCCTTACTGATGAATAAATACCAAATCATTTTTTACTCTAAGTAAATTTTGATTGCACTCATCAACACAAATAAAAATGCATTTTACTCAACCTCAGATCTGTTCTGAAAAAGAAAGTTCAGTGTACCAAAACAGCCCTTGAACACATGCATTTACTTTTACCGCTAGGAAACACTACTGAATGTTACAATTTCAAAGATTAACTAGGCTACCCCAAATTAAGAGTTGCACCAAGTTGCTGCAAAGAATAATGAAAAACAAAGCTACATTTTCTGAATGTAAGAATAAGCTTACCTTCAAGTTTAGCTCCATAGTGATACTTCCCACTACTGAAGTGCGGTAAGGAAAACACAAGTGAGCCCAATCCTAGCATAAAAGCTGAGAAAGCCAGCCATCGTGGTTTGTGCCCTCTTTCTCCAAAGAAAGATACAAACAGTGACAATACACAAAAAGCAATGTCATAGCTTGCAGATATCAAGCCAGTAAGGGAGCTGTTCAACTCATAGCGCTTCTCAATCGTTGTGATACTGATGTTAATCAGGCCATTTACCACAACGCCTACAAGAAACAACAACAGAAAAATAATTAATAAAAACTTCTTAATTTGATGGGGTTGCAAGGACAAACTTACCATCATCTTCCACCAGGCTAACAATTAATCTATTTACAAAGCTACATTTTAAGGTACTTATTAAGTTTTAAATCCAAGCATACAGTGAATTCATATGCTGCCAACTTAAGACAGCCAAGCTGCATGGAATCTATTCAATTTTGTTCTCTCCTGTGGAGAGAGCTACCAGATCGCTCTCTCAGGATAACCAGATAACACTCATCTACCCAGTACAGCAAAATATCATACCCCATGGTCTGTGAATGTTATTAAGGTTCCAGATTCAGTTTGAATTGCAAATGTTGAACAAAATGTATTTCAGTTTCAGGAAAAAAAACTTTAAAAAAAATTAGCCAAGTTTGTGATTTGCATGGGAATACAAAGAAAGATTGAACCAAGTTATTTAATACTAGACACATTTTAAATATGTATGTCAAATAAATACTATTTACTCCCTATCATCACAAAAGGAAGATACAAGGCCTTTGAAGAGACATCTTTTCCTATAACGTTGAAAATACATAAAATGATTTAAAGACACTGCAACTGTTTCAGAGCAACCAAAGTGATTTACTTTTAACTGACAAAAATGTTTGCCCTCTGAATGTTTTTCTCTCACACAGAAGTATGAGATGACCTGGAAAAACAAAAGCCTCATAAAAGCTGCTATGCCTAGACATTGGCAAAAATGAAATTAAAAAAAAAAAAAAAAACCAGCTAAAAGCATAAGTTGTGTCAGCCATGGTTTCCAGCGCAAGGTGGTTACAGGTACTAGCCTGAATTTCTCATCCTACCACACATTCTGCTTCCATATGAGGAAGTAGTTAAATGCCCATACCTTTACTTTAACAGTCCCAAAATTACATTCTGATACTAGTCAGATGAGCAACTATGCTTCATAATATTGTCAACTAACTACACAGTAGTCTAAACCATGCCTGTAATAAAACAGTGTAGGAAAATGTTTGGAGGTCTTCAAATCATGGTTGCAAATTAAATCAAAACACTGTGCATGCTTCTTACAGCAGAAGCCCTACTCTCATCCCTCCTGTTTCTAAGAATTCAAACATGATTCTCTGCTGCCATCCCAGGAACAGCACAGAAGGACTAACAGCTGGGGACAGCAATGGATTTAAGACAGTTTTCAACGAGTACTGCACTATCAAAAGATGCAACTACACAAAGCTGAATTTCATCAGACCTCCTTACTCTACAACATATTAAAAAACACCGATTAACCGGCTGAATTTTTAATCAGTAGAATCCCCACCACTGCTTTCCCTTTTGGCACAATCTTGATTATCTTACTATTGTCACTTCACTAAGGGTAATAATTTCACCTATCACTCCAGTCACCATGCTTAAATTGATAT
This sequence comes from Perdix hodgsoniae, assembly GCA_035772895.1. NCBI lineage: Eukaryota > Metazoa > Chordata > Aves > Galliformes > Phasianidae > Perdix > Perdix hodgsoniae. Next base: position 1,020,862 of record JAPSGF010000117.1, on the reverse strand, counting down.
GAGATGAACAGGAGTATTCAGGTGTGCCTCAATGTCATTTTTTAATTCTTTGGTGGCTTTATTCTTTCTCTCCAGAGGAGCAGTGACCAAAGAACAATAGAAGCATGAAGGAATGAACAAACAAATTCTCCTATTTGCAGAGCACTTTGAACACTTGCTACAGCTTTAGAACATTCATATGAAGGAGGAGAGCTACTCCACAAGTTGATTACTGAATTAGAAAACCCTGTCGCTTGCAGTTTACCAGTTATCATTAATTCACATCCATTAAAAAAAACTACAGCTCAGTTTTATTGGATAATTAGATTCATCTGTAAAAATGCAGATGTGATGAATGACAGTTTAACTTCTTCAATGCCATTATCTAGTCATTAACCACTAAAGCCTCTTCAAGAAAGAAGAAACCTAGTTGATCTCCGTTTTATCTGAAAAAACAAGGGCATCCCAACACTTAAATACTAGTACAGAAACTATGTTTTAATTAATTTCTTGTTTCTCAATTATCTTGTAGATATGTTTTATCACTCTCAGTGACAATTGCTATAATTTGGAGGATAAATGAAATACTTCAGATAGAAAGTAAAACAGTACTTTAGCAACACAAACTATGTAGGATTTTGAAGTTATCTAAATCCTTCAACTGCAGCACCAGAACATCTCTGCAAAGTGTTACATATCACACTAAATTTCTTGTCAGCTAGTTCTCATTCTCCAATTCTGAAGTGACAGGGTGAGTCCACAGTGACCAATTCCTTTTTTTTTTTTCCGGCAGAAAAGTCCAGATAACACATCTTTAAGCATACCACAGAATCCATAGTTACCAAACTGTATCAACTTTTAAAGTAAGCGAGCTCTGAACTTTCATTAAGTCCCAAAATCTAGACTAGATTAAACAAGCATTCCTCTGAGGTCTGCCATATCTCTAGTTAGATAACAAGACTAAGAAGCCTTAAGGAACACCACACAGCACCTTAAGAGATTCTTAAGACATATGCTTTATGACTGGGAACCAACCCTATTACCAGTAAGAGATAAAATTCAAGTGATACTGAATTTATCATTCAGCCAAGCAAGCAGTCAGCACTGAGTAAAATTTAAGAAACACTGCTTTAACAAAATAAAGTACTGGAAATAGTCAAAATGCTCTTTAGTACAGCATAATCTGAAAAATTTTCAAAGACAATTTAAGGATGTTTTTAGTTTCCTACCCTTATTCTTCTAAAGTCTTTAGCAATTCAGTTACCACAGAAGTTCATTCTGTAATAAATCCTTCCACCCCTCCCTTACTCTTTACTGTTTGAGAAGGAAAAAAAAAAAAAAAAGAAAGCTATGGAGAGACAACTGTAATAATAACTACTTCCTGGCCCTCCCAACAATAGTGCAGCCATTCAAATACTGCTTCTGCCCCAAATCCTTTAGATGCTTCTTTTCTAACCCAAAACACACATACTAAGGAAAGAACAGTTTCAGAACAGGCTGAAACCAAAATTTGAGAAAGCCCTAAGAGACACTTGAGAGCTTTCCAAGCAACATATATGAGCAACAGGCAGCTCTCCAAGTTTTAAGAGTCTCCAGCCCAGCCCTCCCAAGACCATCCCAGTTCCACACAGGAAAACTGACACTCAGGTCCTGTTTGCCTTCAGTACAGACTACTTGTTGTCTTGGCAAAGGATGCACACACATCACGTGCAACACGTGAATTTTAGGGCACTTGTTTATGCTTTTTTTGGTTTTTTTTTTCCCCCCCCCCCCCCCCCCCCCCGGAGACACAGCCATGTCTTCCAGCTATTCCAATAAGTTAAGGTATATTCTGTAGCATATGAATCCAGCGAAGACCCAGATAAGGATCTCAGCTTTCCTAGCCTCAGGTTTACACATTTGGTATGCCACCACTACCCTTTCCCCTCAGATGTCATTCAAACTTGCTAAGCGTAAGGCTCACTGAGGTCCCAACAGGTCTTATTAACAAATACAAAAAGGATGGATAAGAACACCTGAAGCTAAATAACAAATTAAAAGCAAGCTAAACTCCACCTACCCTAAAATCCAAGCTGCTGGTTGGGCAGCAGACTGACTGGGATCCACAGAACAAAACCTGATTTTTGAAAGCCATCCTAATCACCTAAGGTACCACTGTGATTCTGTGATTCTGTGACTGCCGTCACAGAAGGGATTTTATAAATTAGCAGGCAGGTAACAAAGTGCACAGGTAGTGCGCTTCAGTTTTGTCTATCAGCATATATAAGCGATTTGTTGAGTGCCAGCCTGTTAAGAACATTTCTGCCCTGTGAACGACTGGGAAGACATACAGCAGTCAAGAGCCATGGGTCGTGGGACTCAGTGGTGCTCCCCAAGTGCTTCCCCACCCAGCCTTCGGGTGCGCTCCCCCCCACCGCTCAGCACCACGATCGGACCCCGGCACGTCGGGGAGCTGATGCTGACGCACCGCCTCTGCCCACCTCCGGTCCCAGCCCGGCTCCCCGCCGACCCGGGGAAAGGGCAGCACCTGCGGGCAGCAGGAGGCTCGGCGGGACGGGTTACCTTGGAAAATGGCCAGCAGGCTGTAGGCAACCAGGTAGCCCTCCGGGGTGTTGCACAACTGCAGAGCCTTAGGGGTGCAGCGACCCCAGCCGCAGGGCCCCTCCTCAGCCTCTTCCACCGCCGGGGCGTCGGAAGCGGCACCAGCCCCGGCGGGGCTCGCACGGCGCCGATCGCCGAAGTCAGGGGTAGGGGGCTCGAGCGCCAGGCTCTCGACACCGTCATCGCCCTTCATCGCACCGCCTCCACCCGCCCCGGGCGGCAACGCTCCCCTAAATACCGGGAGGGCGGCCCGCGCCGCCGTGGGCAGGTAGCGGCACCGTCCCCTCCTCCCGAGGCGGAGGGCCGCGCCGTGCCCGGCCCTGTCCTGCCCGGGCCGCTTCGGGCCGTGCCCCGGGCTCACTGCCGCCCCCCAACGGCCGCGATCCGCCCAACGGCCGCTGCCGGCCGCAGCACGCGGGGAGGCGGCCCCGGCTCTGCCCGAGGGGGCTCTGTGCGCTGCCCGCCCCGGAGCGGGGCAGGACGGAGCTCGGCAGCCGGGCTGGAGGGAATGGAAGTAACGGACGGTGACCCGGAGAAAGGTCTCGTGAGCGCGCTTCACCGGGACCGAGCTCTGCAAAGCGTTCTTAAACACAGCTGGGAAAAGTGGAAACGACGTTTTTTTCCAGATACGTTACTTTCCAGCGTTAGGTAAGAGCGTTAGCACACATCCTGGATGTGGAAACACGTCTACAGAAGGACCTGCTGTTGGCAAATGTCATCTTCAGACAGTATCATTCCCCTGATGTACGGTAGAGTTTCCAGCTGAGGGAGCTGCGTCTCAGAACCAGCAGTAGCGCTGCAGGCGCGGCTCTGTCAGGTGCACCAGGCGGTGCTGGTCTGTGCCTGCAGCAGGAATGAATTCACCGATCTGTGCAAGAGCAGCCTGAAAGGAGTCCAGGGATCAGTAACTGAGGGCTGTACAGGTTTGTCCTGCAAAGTCCTTCCTCTTCAAGAGTGCAACGCAGTTTAGAGACAAGTGAAATGTGACTGAAACTGGAGATGCTGGTAGTGACTTTAGCTATGCTACCCTACCCCTAATCCTGACCCTCCTCCTGAGTTCCCATCTTTTCTTTCCTCTGGTGTCACAGCTTGTCAGAGGGAAGCACACATTTTTCAAGCATTCATTATGAGCTTATAAAGAGTTGGTCCTTAAGTAAATAGATAAATAAATAAATAAAACCCACCACATGTGTTTGCATTTCACTGTTTTTTCCTTTAATTGCAATAAAAGACGTGTCGCTTGAAATAGTATCCTGATCTTCACTAGTGTGCTGAAATAAGTAAGAATAATCCAGTAAACTGCTAAATAATTATATAGAAATGCGACAGTGTATCCCCTCAATCTGCTCAGGGTTGTCATTACTTCACATACCGTGTCCCCCTAAACCCTCCCTCTGCTGATGGTTTTGGTTTTAACCTCACAGGAAAGTGACAAGGGAAGGGAAAAAGAGAAGTGGAGCTGACTAAGGAAAATAATGTGCACAGCTGAAGTCAAGAATGCATTTTTAAGAAGATATAGGAGGGATGGTACTGTGCTATCTGGTCTAGGTGTAGACTGACTGATGGAGAGAATTAAATGAATGAACTCTCAAGAGGGTTTATGCCAAGCTAGTAGAATACAGATTTTAATAGAAAGCCACAGAGACAGGGGCAGAGAGAAAGCAGTAAAGTATGACACTTTGGTTATATTGCCTGAATGATACTGTTACTCCTCAGCAAGCCGCTTAAGATAACTAAAATAAATCCAAATAAATGTTATTAACTGCTTTAATATGAGAAACAATTCAAAACTGTGAAATAAGTTTAAATTCCTGACATTCAAGAGTACATACATAACCCATCTGAAAATATCAGTCCACAACAGTCTTATGGGAAGAGTGAGAGTTAAAAATAGTAGAAGGCTTTAAGATGAATGATCTGCTGAACTAGATGGAGGTTGCTCATCAAAACACAAATGTAATCATACAGTTTACAGGGAATGGGGAAAGGGGACTATGGTCTGTCCATAACACACTCTCTCTCTGATGATGATAAATCATTTTTTTCTTGGAAGTTAGAAGGCTTTTAGTCTGCAAAGGTCCAAAGTTTTGGAGTGAACTTCCAATGGATTAAGTGGATTACAAAACTCTTTAGATGGAGCTTGATCAAATTTTGACTAGAATAAGGACGCGGCAATTACTTATCCATAAGGTCTTTTTCTGATCTGAAGTTCCTATGAAGTGGGAATGGGAAACTACAGTCTAGAAGAAAGGAAAATGATGTATGTCTCTGGGATTGTATGCCATAGCTAAAATGACCTGATGGAGCCTTGAGAAGACTCAACGTTTGAGAGTAATATGGTGCTAAGTACACAAAATGTGGGGAATGGAGTGGACAGAGGACACTTAGAAAAAACCCAGATGTGTGTGCTGGGGTCGAGGTGCTGCTGGAGCAAGTGTTGCAGGTGAGGATGGCACATTGTGATGTCCCCAGATGATGGACAGTGACATCTCAGTATGATGGATTATGATTTTCCTAGGCAATGAGAGGTGAGGTTCCCAAATTACAGATGATGACTGCTGCAGCGTCTGATGCACAGACTCAGATGTGAATGGTCCACATCGTTTATTACAAGTTCTCACATCACTTATATACCTTCACGAGTTTTCTTTCTCTAGCTTTCCCATCCCCCTTAATATGTCAACAGAGCATTCTACAAAACACTCTTCACCCATTCATGCAGCACAGTCAGAGCTGTGAGACATTCTCCTTCTAGAGGTGTTCTCATACTGTTTATCTTGCTCCACAGCTGCTGCTCTTTTTGTTGTATTCCCACTGTATGTCCCTCATCTGGACTCAGAGCCAGCTCATGCCTTCTCTCCAGCTGAGCATTCTCACAAGACCTGAACTGATAAGGAAGGATTGCCTTGGTACTGGTGCACTCTGGGAGCTGTTAATTGTGGTTCTCAGTGCCAGTTCTCAGAGCCATCACAGCTTTTTCCCCAGTCCTGCTTGGAACAAGGCAGGGACACTCCGGAGGAACGCTGCAGAGTTGATCTGTGCAGGGGCACTTCACCTTAGGCAGATGCCTTCTGAGGGACCTCTCCCCAGAACAGCGATTGACTGTGACTTTTCCTTTTCTAGTGGGACACTGACTGCTGAACCATTGGTGACAGAGAGCAGCTCATCAACTCTGTTTTTCCCCTGCCAACCACAGCACTTGGAGAGTGTGGCCGTGGCATTGGACAATTTCTGCCCCATGTGCCTTGACGTCTGTGACAGTGCCTCTTCTGCACCGGGCACCTGCATCCCACAGTGGGCTGAGAACAAGTCCTAGTGCTTATGATTGTTAGATTTGAGCAGCTCTGTTTCAACGCTTGGTGTCTTTCATCTGAAGAATTACAGAAGAGATAGATGGATTTTATCAAGAATCTCACATTTTTCTGAGACGTTTCTGGTTTTGGAAAGTGATTTTTTTTTTAGGTATGGATCAATTGACAAAACATCCTGTGAAATACAAAGGATCAAGATTTTTAAAAATTGTGTATTTTTTTAAAGCAGTTTTTCAATTAAAGCCATGCAGTGCACGAGCAAGGTTTAGAAATAGTTAAATATTTCAGTCTAGATGGCTGGTAGTTAAAGGGAATTAATATACATAAATGTACAAATGTTGAATCTGTTGCTGTCATTTCCAAAAGTATTTTTTATGTCAAATGTTTCCAACTGTTCTAGCCTTTTCCTGCACTTTTTTTCCAGTAAGTGCAGTAAAGCTGAAATTGCACAATCCTGCATTTTTATATTTTTTTTAATGCAGCATAACTTGTCTGAGGTTTTCCCAGGATTTTCCCTCCTTCTACAAAAATAGAACTTCTGCTTGTTTGAGAGATTTAAGTCTGATTTCATTCACTAGCTATTATCCTCCTGGCCAAAACCAATGCTTCTGTGAATGACTCTTGGATAGATTATTTTCTAATTAAACTGCTCAGTCATTATAGTTATATGATTGAAATACAAAAGCTGTTTGTGCATGAAAATTGTCAAGTTGGTGAAATCACTTGAATGTCTTTATAAAATAAATCCACTATTACATTATGATGTAAAAAATTGCCTTATCCAGACAGGGATCTGAAAATGAAGCTTTTTTATCCAGAGCTTGCATTTTATGTTTCTCTTAAACTAGAAAAAAATAACAAAATAGTGATACCAACTTTAAAAATCAAACATTAGAACTAAGAATTGTAACTGCAAAAAAAACCAAACAAAAAACAAAACAACAACAAAAAAAACAAAACCAAGAAAAACAAACTCAAACATAATTGAACTGGAGTTTAAAATATTTTTAGCTGTAAATAAACCAAGTTTCATGCTCCAGCACCTCACTGAATGACTTACTGATGAAGTAGACTGAATTTGCAGATTATTTAAAATAGATGTAAGAAAAAAATACTGAGTATTTTTCATTTTTATCAGATCAATTTTAGCCGATTTACCAAGGATGTAAAAAAAACACATCTAGTTCACAGTAAATCAATAACTATATCAGAAGAACATACAACATACCCATAAAAATGGCAGGAGACATAGCACTATCAACAATGCATATGAAGATCTTCATTAATCATGGAGTGCTTCATTCTGTCACCAGTTTATGGATTACAAGTTAAGAGTCAATTGCTTGAATTCCCATTAGTTTGATATGAACCATCTTGAGAGCAAAACAAATACTGTTTTAAGAGGATGATCAAATAATTGTCAGTCCAATTACCAGTTATCATTTGAACTGCAATTCAGGTTCAGGTTTGTATAGTTAAAATGACATATGCCTGAACTTCTAGTGTTTTTGTTGGTTGTGAAATGTCAGGTGGTCTGAGTGGGGAAAACCATGTTCTGAATAGCAGAAAGTGTAAAACATTTGTTTGCTCTGGAAAGAAGTGGCAAAGGGAGTTGTTAGATCGGCCAATTTGAGTAACTCCTTAGCTCCTGGATATTAAACTCAGAGAGAACACCCCTAGTGCTGTTTGTTTGACCTTCGAAACACAGGATCAGTAGTGGGGTTTGTAACCTGGCTGTGTACCTCACAGAATCACAGAATCACAGAATCACAGAATCATCAAGGTTGGAAAAGACCTAAAAGATCATCCAGTCCAACCATCACCAATACTCCCCAGCTAAATCCTATCCCTCAACACAACATCCAAACGTCTCTTGAACACATCCATGTTCGGTGACTCCACCACCTCCTTGGGCAGTGCATTCCAATGCCTGACCACCCTTTCCGAGAAGTAATATTTCCTAATGTCCAGCCTGAATCTCCCCTGGCGCAGTTTGAAACCATTGCCTCTAGTTCTATCACTGTGTACACGAGTGAAAAGGCCGACCCCTAGCTCACCACAACCTCCCTTCAGGAAGTTATAGAGTGCTATAAGGTCTCCCCTGAGCCTCCTCTTCTCCAGGCTGAACAATCCCAGCTCCTTCAGCCGTTCCTCATAAGGCCTGTGCTCCAGGCCCCTCACCAGCTTCGTAGCCCTCCTCTGAACACGTTCCAGGGCCTCAATGTCTTTCTTGCAATGAGGGGCCCAAAACTGAACACAATACTCAAGGTGCGGCCTCACCAGTGCAGAGTACAGGGGGACAATTACCTCCCTATTCCTGCTAGTAACACTGTTTTTGATGCAAGCCAGGATGCCGTTAGCCTTCTTGGCCACCCGGGCACACTGTCGGCTCATGTTCAGCCGAGCATCAATCAACACCCCCAGGTCCGTTTCCTCCACACAGTCCTCCAGCCACTCCGCCCCAAGCCTATAGCGCTGCCTGGGGTTGTTGTGGCCAAAGTGCAGGATTCGGCATTTGGTCTTGTTGAACCTCATCCCGTTGGCTTCAGCCCAGCTCTCCAGCCTGTCCAGATCCCTCTGCAGGGCCTCGCTACCCCCAGGCAGATCCACACTCCCAGCCAATTTGGTGTCGTCTGCGAACTTACTGAGGGTGCACTCAATGCCCTCATCCAAGTCATCAATAAAGATACTGAAGAGGACAGGCCCCAGTACCGACCCTTGGGGAACACCACTCGTGACCGGTCGCCAGCTGGATTTAACTCCATTCACCACCACTCTCTGAGCCCGGCCCTCCAGCCAGTTCCTTACCCATCCAACAATGTACCCGTCCAAGCCACGGGCTGCCAGCTTCTGCAGGAGAATACCGTGGGAGACAGTGTCAAAGGCTTTGCTGAAGTCTAGGTAGACCACATCAACAGCCTTTCCCTCATCCAGCAGATGGGTCACTATATCATAAAAGGAGATCAGGTTGGTCAAACAGGACCTGCCTTTCATGAACCCATGCTGGCTAGGCCTGATCCCCCAGCCATCCCGCACATGCCGCATGATCTCCCTCAAGACAATCTGTTCCATAACCTTCCCTGGAACCGAGGTCAGGCTAACAGGCCTGTAGTTCCCCGGATCCTCCTTACAACCTTTCTTGTAAATGGGAGTCACGTTGGCAAGCCTCCAGTCTTCCGGGACCTCACCAGTCAACAAGGAGCGCTGGTAGATGATGGAAAGCGGCTTGGCTATCACCCCCGCCAGTTCCCTCAGCACTCTCGGGTGGATCTCATCCGGCCCCATGGACTTGTGGCAGTCCAGTTGGAGTAGTAAGCCTCTGACCGTTTCTTCCAGAACCACAGGGGGTTTAGCATGCTCCCCAGGCGAGACTACCAGGTCAGAGAGAGGAGTACCCCGAGGATAACTGGTCTGACCTTTAAAGACAGATGTAAAGAAGGCATTCAGAACCTCCGCCTTTTCCTTATCCTCAGTGGTCACATTCCCAGCATCATCCAGCAAAGAGTGGATATTCTCCTTTGTCCTCCTCTTACTGTTAATGTATTTATAAAAGAGTTTCTTATTCCTTTTCACCCCAGCGGCCAGGTTAGATTCAAGCTGGGCTTTTGCCTTTCTGATTTCACCTCTACACATCCTAACGGCTTCCTTGTATTCATTCTCAGTTGCCCATCCCTCCTTCCACAGGCGGTAGATTCTCTTTTTCTCCCGGAGCCTCAAGAATAGCTCCCTATTCATCCACGCCGGTCTTCTTCCCCGCCTGCTCATTTTGCGTCTCAGGGGAACCGCCTGCTCCTGCACCCTTAAGACTTCCTTCTTGAAGAGCAACCAGCTCTCCTGGACCCCTCTGTTTGCTAAGACTGAATGCCAGGGGACTCCCCCTACTAGTCTCTTGAACAATTCGAAGTCCGCCCTCTGGAAGTCCAAGGTAGCAGTTTTACTATTCCCCTTCCAAACTCCACCATGAATCGAGAATTTTATCATTTCATGGTCGCTCTGTCCAAGGCAGCCCTCAACCTCCACATCTCCCACCAGACCTTCCCTGTTTGCAAACAGCAGGTCTAGCGGGGCAGTTCCTCTCGTGGGCTCTCTTACCAGCTGCATCAGGAAGGCATCCTCTACACACTCCAAAAACCTCCTAGACTGCTTCTTACGCGCTGTGTTGTACTCCCAGCATATGTCAGGGAAGTTGAAGTCCCCCATGAGGACAATGGCTGACGACCGTGCAGCTCGTGCCAGCTGCTTGTAGAATACCTCATCTGTCACTTCATCCTGGTTTGGCGGTCTATAACAGACGCCCACCAGGATGTCTGCCTTGTCAGCCCTTCCTCTGATCTTTACCCATAGAGATTCAACGTTATCATCCCCACTCACAATCTCAATAGCAGAAAAGCATTCCCTAACATAGAGAGCCACACCACCACCCCTCCTTCCTTGCCTGTCCCTCCTGAAGAGTTTGTAGCCATCTATTGCAGCGCTCCAGTCATGGGAGCAATCCCACCATGTTTCTGTTATGGCAACTAGGTCATAGTTTGCCTGCCGCACCATGGCTTCCAACTCTTCTTGCTTATTGCCCATGCTGCGTGCATTAGTGTAGATGCACCTCAGATGAGCCCCTCGCCTCTCTCCTAATCCCAATACCACTTCCCCAGGCCGATCTTTAGCAGGCCTGGCTTTAACCCCTTCCCCCTTCCTATCTAGTTTAAAGCCCTCTCTATAAGTCCCGCCAGCTCCTGGGCAAGTATCCGTTTCCCTTTTGGAGACAGGTAATTCCCATCAGTCGACCTCAGGCCAGGTGCCGAGTAGACCGCCCCATGATCAAAGAAGCCAAAATGTTTGCGTTCGCACCAGCCTCTCAGCCATGTATTTATAAGGTGGCTTTTTCTGGTTATCTCAGTGTTTGTCCCTGCCACCAAAGGAATACTGGCAAACACTACTTGTATGCCCGCTCCATCAACTAACTTCCCCAGCCTCCGAAAATCATTCTTTATAATCCTCAGGCTTCTATCAGTAATCCCATCACTGCCAGCCTGAACTATCAATAATGGGTAATAATCAGAGGGGCGGATAAGGCTGGGGAGTTTTCTAGAAATGTCCCTGACCCGGGCCGCAGGAAGGCAGCACACCTCCCTGTGGGTAGGGTCAGGCCGACATATTGGACCCTCTGTTCCTCTCAGAAGAGAGTCGCCCACAACTATCACTCTCCTTTCTTTCTTGGAGGAGGCAGTCTTCAAACGTGGGGCCGTCCACTTCACCTTGGGCAAGCTTGGCAGCAGCGCTCCCATGTCATCATCACTCTCCTCTCCCTCTAGTTTCAGGGCTTCATACCTGTTACAGAGAGGGACCAGGGGAGCCGAGGTAGGTCGGGATGGGGGTTGCCTGCGACACCGGGCTGAGACCTGCTGCCATTCCTCCTCTCCTCTCAAGCTGCCTCTCCCTGCTTGACTATGGTGAGAGAGAGGGGCCATTACTCCCAATGCTCCCTCAGTCTGGGAAGTGCCATCTCTCTGCCTTTTTCGCAGAGAGTCACTCCACCAGTCAATCTCCCGCTCGCATTCTCTGATGGTCCGCAATCTATCTACCTCCTCCCTAAGCTCCACCACAAGGCTGAGCAGCTCATCTAGCTGCTCACACCGCACACAAGTCACATCCTTTCCATCCTCCCCTGGCAGTAGCAGGCTGAGGCACTCCCGGCAGCCAGAAACCTGAACTGCCACATTACAGAGCAGACCCTCTGTCTGGGTTGCCACAGTCTTCGTGTGGGAAGCCCGTTTCCTGGTGAGGACCATATTCTGAAGCATCGGCTGTAGAGCCTGTCAACAGGAGAGCAAGTTACCTGAGAAAAAAAAAAAAAAAAAAAAAAACCAACAACAAACAAGAGCACTCACCCGTGGTGACACAAAACACAGCCTCCACTCCCACCGCTGCCTTATTGAGTGGGCAGAGCAGGCAGCCCTCAGACACTGACTACCTCCACTCTAGGTGCTCAGAACAGCTTTTCACACCTCCTGTGTTGTGTGGGCGGGAACCGGTTCCCGCCCTCCCAGGTCTCTCTTTATCCACAAAGCAAATTGATCAAGGTCAACTACCAGAGATAAAGAGCAGGCAGTGTCAGCTCCGCCCCTGGTGAGTCAGGAGCCCTCCCACAAGCTGCCAGCTGCTAGCCCAGGCACAGCGCTGGTGCTGGCTCCAGAAAAACTCTAGAAAAAAGAGCTTTTCTGGTCGCTTTTCTTCACTTTTCTTTTCTTCAGTCTCCTTCCCCAGTGCAGTTTTACCTGCTTGAAGCTGGTCTCTGAAGCAATGGCTGATGACTCGTGCTAAGCAGTTTAAATACTGTCACGAGGTATCAGCTCCGCCCCTGGTGAGTCAGGAGCCCTCCCACAAGCTGCCAGCTGCTAGCCCTACCTGTAACAAGAAAAAGAGTAACGAAGATAAGGAAAGCCATTACAAAGACTTTTTCAAAGGGCCTTTCAAAGAAAGTGAGCAACGAGCCAGGCTTAGAGACAATAAGGATACATCATTCCTAGACTCATAGGAACAATAGAAAGAGAGTCTTGGTCAGTCTTCTCAGGGAGAAGCAGTGTTTGCTGTAGGGAGCCCACAGCCAGGGAAGCAGTCAGAGGGATGCAGTATTTGGGGGGATGGCAGGAGAACGAGGAGCAGGGACGGCAACCATTGACAGCCTGCAGGTCCTAACCAACAACACACTATCTGACAGTGACAGTGCCACTGCTGGCTGCAGCCAGTCAGTCTGGTCAGTTGGATGTGCTGGGTACAGAGGATGCTGCCAGCACAGCTTGGGACAGGCCTAAGAGCAGGAGTAGGAGCTGGATGCAGCTCCTGAAGGGGCAGGGGCTCCGTCTGCTTCAATGACCTATGATTTTACTTCCAGCTACAAGCTTTATTAGAGTATTAGGTGAACTCAGCAATGTCATGTTCCAAGCATCCAGCTTACACCTGTGGAGCTATTTTAATAATTTTAAGTTGTTGTTAAAATGTACTCTGACTTTAAGAATATTTCAGAATAGTAGATAACTACCCAGGAGAAAGTGACAAACTGATTCCACTGAAGAGTACATGCTTCTGGAAGAGTGGTAGTCATCAAAGGGAAACTTTGAGAAGGAATTAAGCGGAATGGAAAGCGTTATAAATAAATTAACACTGGCATGTTATCCAAGAGATAGATGCTTCAACTTGAATGGAAAGGCAAAGAACAGAGCTCTCTTAAATATACCAGCTGAAACTAGTTTACAGAGACCACACATTAGGAATTTGCAAGCAGGCCCTGCGCCATGTTAGCTTGTCTTTGCTATGATTCCATTATTTTTGCAACTTGGGTTAACTGTCAAAACTACAAGTTGCAGTAGTGCATGCCCCACTGAACACTGGGAACTGGTGTATTGTCAGACATTTTCACTATTACATAATTTTTCACAAGTAAAATGTTTTAAATCGAATTCTGCTGAGAGATTTGTTCCCTAGGGAAATTGCACATACAACTTCATGCACCGTTGTCTGGGTAGAGCATACAAAAGCATGTGAATACTGGAATATAACGTAACTATGCATTCGAAATACTGATTTAATGGAATCAATTTCAAAAGAGAATTTAAATTTGTTCAGAAAGAGGGGAATAGGGAAAGAGAAAAAGCTTTTCAATAAATAAGTCTTATGGTGGCATTGCAAATGCTGATTCTCAGTTGAAGTATTCTAGAAGTACGTATCTCAGAGATTGGACTTATTTCAAAAGCCTGACATAAGAATGACAACGTGATATTTTTGAAGCTGAAAGATATCTTGTTGTTTACATCATCGAGCAAGGTTTGTTTTTCCTTTGACTATACTCATTTCGTACACTTTATCTATTCTAATGGTCCCACCTTGATACCAATGGGACTGTCTGTGTGAGTAGGAACACCACAGTGTGTATTCTCCAATGAGCAACCATCAAAGACAGCAATATCCTTCCATAAATATAGGTGAACCTGTTTAGGAAATATTTTGCACAGGATGTGAAGGGACAGTATCCACCAATATTAATAAAATAATAGTACATGCCTTTAACAATAGATGATGTGAGTGAAAAACTCATTTTGTGAAAACAAGAAAGATTTCGTTATTTGCTAATTGTACAATTGCTTTCTTGACCCGGTAAACAGACTTTGTGTCAACCCATGGATTCCCACACTTTTACCACTCTGATTCTTTTTCCCATCCTGCCCAGAGCAGGCAGTAAGTGAGCAGCAGTATTGAGCTCAGCTGCCTGCTGGTGTCAAATCACAACACCTTAAAACTAATTTCATTATCTGTATGTCTCTTTGGGGTGAAAAAGAGCTGCTGAATGTTTTTACAAAACATGTTTCACAGGGACAGATGTGTTGTATGTGTATCTTTGAAAATGTAGTTCATAAACGCAATCCACAGAATCTACAAATTATGTGGCAATAAGAAATTGGTAATCTTATATCATATTTAATTTATTTATAAGCATTAAGTTAAATCCACAGTACTAAAACCAAGTGCACTGTTGTTAATGTCTAAAATGTTCATAAGAAAAAAAAATTAAATACAGAAAAAGTTATGCAAAATAATTTTTCACACAATCAACCACTGGATTTGCATTTAGCCTGAATAAAGTGGGTAGGCAGTGTCCAGTCAGGTATCACTTTGTACATCAGTGTTATTTCACAGAAACTCAATTTCTCTTTCAGAACTAGATTAAGTTGTCAAAGATTCTGGCTTTGACCTCAAGAAAAAATCTGATTAGTCAGATCCACTGGAAATAGCCAAAATAGGTGTGGAGAAGATGGAGAGAGGAAAAAAAATATGCAAGTTTTAAAGGAAAAAGATTTTTATATTTATTCCATTCCACTGTTGTTAATTTTTTCAATTTGTACTTTACACTGGGATCAGCCACCTTTATCCATTAAATAATTCAATTTTCTTTTAAATTCTCCTTTCAGGAAGGAAAAAATATAAAGACAGCTTTATTTCAAGTCTATATATCTGAGTGAGAACTTTTCCAAAAATTTCTATAAGTGTTAGGACTCTGAGTTGTAAGCATTATATTCTATTCAAATGTTGAAGCAATAGATATTTTATCTTCAATTAAGTACATGACCATCATTTCAAAATTCTAGTATTTATCATTTACAGGTGTGAGAAAGAAGTCGTCTTTCTCTCTTCTCTCTGCTAGCTTTTTTTTTTTTTCAAAGAACTGAAATTTAGATTGATGCTAATATTAAGAGAATAACATTTCAGAATATATAAATCTATATCTAATCTATAAATAGTTTCTCTCAAATTGTCAATTCTCTATTTTCCTAAAATGGGTAATAGATGGAGAATTCTCTCTGTTCCAGTTTCAATATGGATATGTTTTTTGGTATTTCAGATGGAACTGCCATGAAAATGGATCTCAAATATAGTGAAAGAGTGAAGAAGCACTGTTTCTGAGAGAGGATAATGACAGCGTGAGGTCTCAAGCGTTCAGAGTTATCTGGAATTTCAGCTGGCATTCCTGATGCTTGAAAGTTCAAAGGGAGGACTCAGAAAAAGTAAATAAATAGGATAAGATTCCTAGGAAGAGAAAAAAAGGAAACAAACAAACAAACAAACAACAACAACAAAAAAAACACCTTTGGTGGAAATTAAGATCATCTCCACATTGTGTGATAGCACCAGCCCAGACTTTGAAAAGGTTGATTTATTTATTTCATTATTATTTTGCTTGGGCTTAGATTCACAAACAACATACTCTGGAAATACTTAACTTACAGCTATTCTGGTTTTCATCTACTTGCAATCTAGCACCTGATCAGCCACATGTTATGGCTTAACACCACATTAATTGATTTAGACCTCAAACTTTTTGTTATTTATGTATTTAGGAAAGTGTTTACTTACTTCATAAAAGAAATGCTTTAGAATCTGCAGCTTTTTTCTGATTTTGTTGGCTTACTGTTATTTCTGTTTTCAAAGGCAAAATTAAAAATACAAATTTGTCTTAGAAGTTCTTAGAAAAAAAAGGGATGGAATTCAACACATTAAATATCTTTCAGTTATTTGAATTGAGTTTCTAAGTTTTTAAGGCCTAAGAACACTTTTGGCCAAATATTAATAGTGTGCTTCATTTCAGCAGTGGTCATTACACTGTGATTCTAGCATGAATTGAAAGCACATGCACCAGGTTTAGTCCATGCTGTGAGTTAGTAGGTCTTAAATTAGTATCTATGCCTCAGCCAACTGTGGAGCAATTGCCCTGTTAAACTGGCAGTGGTGTGCCAAGAACTTGCACATGCTCTAGTCATCACGGTATTGATCAGCATGGTGTGATCAACAGGCAAAACTGGCTTTGTTAGGGTGTGCCTCCAGAGGACAACTTTACTACAGTTTCATAAATCTTGTGAAAACAAGTGAACTGCCAAATGCATAAGATATAAATATTCAACAGGCACGAGTTCCAACAGTGTTCGCAGCTGCAGCTTCAGAAAATATTACAGCTTCTCTTAGAAACACCAGCAGAAGCAGGACCCAGTGATAGTCTGCTCTATGGTAACTCCTTCGTTACTGTGATGCACACTTGGTACATACAATAATATCAGTCATATATTTACTTTCACAGTGTTGTTTTTCCTTAATACTAAGGAAATTGCGGAATTGCTGTTTTGGTTGGTTGGTTTTCTGGTTTTTGTGGTTTTTATCTTGGGGGGGTTGGGAGGGTGTAATATTACAATTGACTGTATGAATGCCACTATTTTAGATATTATTTCTGAAATTATGTTGCAGTATGAAAACAGTGGTATTACTGAAACATTTTGCAGAACAAAATACCTATAAAATTCCCATATTCATATGTTTTTCACAATATATTCATATATTTTCATAATATTCATATTATTCGTAACAGACACTAGCAGGTACTTAGTTCACAGTTAACTTTGGGGAAAATGCAAAGGAACTCATTATCAAGAAAGCAATTTATTTTTTTTTCCAATTATGACCTTATAGCATTGACTTTTTATAGTAACATTTCTTCCTTAGTTCTAGCTGTGCCTCTATGACAGAACTCATTCTGGTGCAAAAAAAGAGGCATCTAGACTCAATGATAGTTCTGGAAGAGGGTGAGTTCCTGCTTTGCTATTGAAAACAGAGAGAAGAATCTGCAAGACTGAGCTGCAGTTTATTTTACATACATTTATGCAAAGTGCACTAGCCCATGTCTTTATCCAAGAATGGGCCTTTACAGAAACTGTACTGAATGAACATTTCAAAAGCTGTGTTTGTGATAGCAGGTGCAGAGAAGAGGAGATCAGTTCTCCTGCCACTGTACACCCTTCTCAGAGAAGCTTGGAGCAATAATCAATCAGCCAGGGACAGCTGGGAAGATGGGTTTCCAGGGAAGTTCCTTATACCTTTTCTTCCTTTCTCTAGCCTCTCCCACTTCTACTTCCAAAGCATGACAGACACTTTCTCTCTGAAAATACAAAAACACATACAACACTTTAAATATTAACTACTCCACTCCTAGATAAAAGTATAGTTAATAGTCACGGTGCTTCTGGTGGTGCCGCTAACTACCTTACCAGTACAAAGCCTTCAGAACTCAGGCAATAAGGTGTCAGATGGCAACTATTCCAGGGACATCAAATCCTCCCTTCATTAATACATGGGCCACTATGTCTGCCACCTTCCTAGTGTCAAAGAGGCCTGACTGAAATTTTCCATTTCTGTTCTTGCATTTTCCTGGCTCTGAACTCTTTGGATTTTTGCTGCAGAGAAATTATGCGCTGGATTGTCATGCTTGTAAACTGAAAATAAATGTTGATGGTATCTTTTTTATTGGAGACTCTTTTAAGTATGAAGTCTGTACAAAGAGTATAAAATGTTATTAAAAATATTCATGTGTTTGTTGCTCGAGTAAAATGACTCTTTCAGTAAAAAAAAGTTTTTAAACATTCTATGAAATGTTCAACATTATTTTGAATAGACTGTTTATGTTAGTATATTTAAATGTCCCAGACAATGAATAGTGCTACATTTAACTTCACTTCTTCCTTTACAGTGGGCTTGGCTCAGCAAAATTTTTTAGCCAAAAGGAAGTCATTTTCCTCTATTTTCAACATTCCATCTCTAGTCTCAGAAATCTTTTTGGGTTTCAGTTGGCTTGAAACTAGAGGGAAGGGTGAGTAGATTTATTCCAATTTTAGGCAGCATTCACAAGAGGTACTTGAATAGCAGCCCAATGTGGAGAAAGTAAGTACAAAAAGATCAGTACCACTGCTTGGAACAGGGGTCTAAGAAGCAATTTATTGTGTTTGTGTCTAATTAAAACTATTACCTGAAGATTTAAGGGCAGTAATCTACAGAAAAGCAAGATTAAATGGAGTATCTTAATGGCACTCCAAATTGATTCTCTGGTCATTGTCAAGACAGACTATAATCTGAATCCATTACATGACAGAGGAATCTTAGGTTTATAGTTTACATGTTTGATGTATTACTTTATAATTAAGTAATGTCACTGGATTGGATGCTAGTTATTTGCTAGTGGATCTGATTTATTCATACACTGAACTAAAATAAGACAGGAAGTCTTTATTTGCATTATTCAGCACTGTTATCAAAATAAGCTTGTTCTAAAGAGCTACATATGGAAATCTAAATTTAACTAAGATTCTGAAATACTTCCTGAAATGATGAATTGCAGGAATTAGAGTTCATATGGCTTTTTTCCAGTGTGTTTTAGGCAATTTCGTTGCTTAAGAGAATCTAAGAGAAGTACCATCTTTGGGAAAGGTTTCTGTTCACTTTGGAAGTTCCCTGACAGGATATCACAGTAAAACCAGCAATACTTTTTTCTCCTCAATCACTAAACAGACTATAAAAGTACATGTCATTCTGTCTTTGCAGGCAAATGAAAGTTCAAGAAAGGCTTGTTTATGGGTTGGGTATAAACTATGTGGTTGTAACAAATATTTTGCATTTAGTAATGTCATTGTTTCATTAGAAATTTGTTTCTTTTGACATTCCACATTTATTACCGTCACTGTTTCAACTGACAAGTTGATACTTTTGCCGGAGCACACACACACAAAAAAAGAAAGATTAATTAACTGGCAACTTCTAATAATCTATTAAAAAAAAAAAAAAGAGAGAGAGAGAGACCCACTGTGAAACAATGTCCTAATTAAAAGTTAGTGAAAGGACATGAGAACTTCATTTGACCTCAGATTTGTTTATTAAAACAAGGTGCAGCAGCTTTCAAAAATGCATTTCCTCTGCTACTGCTGCTTTCTGCTGCTTTTTTTTCTCTGATAATGCTTCTTGGATTTTGAAACTAATTTCCCAGGGGAAGCCCTTCCAGCATGAGAGCCCACCAACGTGAATGGATACAAGTACCATGGGAAGGGAAGCTGAAGCATGCTACACAGCAGGGGGGAGCCCATCCCAGCACTGTAGGGACCAGCAACTCTGGTGGAATGGAGTTGAGGGGCAACACCCTATGGGACCTGTCCCAGCTGGGAGCAGGGTAACCCCAGCCGTGATACTGGGCCCCTCCATGAGGCTGTGGGCCCAGCTGGAGAGGGCTCACGGTCAGGCCTGGCAGAGCATTTTGGAGCTGGAGCCAGCAGTGCTGTGGCCTTGCTGGGAACAGAAGGTGATGAAAGCAAGGCTGGCATAGGAATCTGGGCCTGGGCAGGTGGGACAGCCCTGGCGGACAGGCACAGGGCTATCAGTGCCTTCAAACACAGCCAGTACTTGGTTTAAAAACTAATAATAGCAGCTCTATTCAATAGAAGTTACTTAGGATTTCCTAATGTTTCTTCAAGGCTACTGTTAACAGAAAAAAAAAGAATTCAGTCACTGTGGCTGCTCCATCTTTTGTGGAAGGACCAGCCCCTTCATTAAACTGAGCTGGAGTTAAATGGAGGTTTGTATGTGGGCCTCTCTGAACTTTATTTTCAGTAATTAGCAATTACACAAGAACTAAAATGTTAAAATAGCAGTGAGAACAGATGTCTGGATTCAAATGGACTAATAGTTAGGGAAACTGTACTTTTTTGTGCTGACATTTGCATGGATGGAAACTCTTTTAGTTACTGTAGTAACAGAATTTCTATCCTCAGTGATCTCAGTGGTAACTGAGGAAAAAGATGAAAATGGAGAAACTAAATAGTAGATATTATTATAAAAGTTTCCCAAATTTCACAATTTCAAGTCTACGTCCCAGCATTTACTTCTCTAAAGCATCTATTCAGAAAAAAAAAAAAAAAGAAGAAGAAGAAAAAATCACTGCTGTATTAAGCAATGATTCACTTTCTTGCTAGCATATATATATACATATATAATTTAGTTTTAACTGGTAATTTAGTTTTCTTTAGGACAAAAAAAAATCAGATAAAAAGAAGTTGTAAAATCTGTAACACCAATTTGGTTACATTTAAAATAGAATTTCACTTCAGAATTAAGAAACTATATTCCTGTATTTTATGTTGTCCCTCATTTTCTCCTACATGTCCTCATAACGTAAACGTAATGTAAACACAAGCAAATACCATATCTTTTCTCTGAAATCCTCTCCCATTCCAAGTTACAAGTCATGCTTCTATTTTCACTGTTACCCAAAACCCTGAGGAAAGAAAGTTTGTTAATTCATTTACTACCTTTTCTCACCCCTGTGGGTACATTAACTGTAGTCTGTACAAAATGGTATTGATTAGATTATTTTCTGGACTGTCAGATAGACTTTCATCTTTATATGAATTGCTCCCATTGATTCTTCTTTTCTTCTCCGCCAAACTGGAAGTTTATTATAATTCTTTCCCCTTGTATTTAGTTGTTCTGATCTATATTATATCCCTGTTTCTTTTCTTGGGTTCTTATTGTTCATGCAATATATGAATCTAATGAATAGCATATGGCATTTTCTCTTAGGATTTTTCAGTATATCCTCAATTTTTTTTAAAGTTGATTTGAGGAAAGGGCTACATTAATGATACAGGCCTTGGCTATTGCTCTGGGAACGAAGCTGCAAGGAAATGGAAACAGCATGAATATCACTTATGGTTTTTTATTATTATTATTCGAGTAAATAAATCAAATACGTTACTTCTGACTCAAGAAAACTAGGACAGGATAAGTTCTGAAAGTATTATGTGAAGATTATAAGACAGTCTCTGACCTCATATGACTAAGCACTTATCAAATTTAGTAATATGCTAAAAACAAAATGCTGGAATGGTATGTTGAAGAAGCAGATATTTCTCCTTGCATTCTATGCTTCTATACTTGGGATCTTAGAAGTTAGCAAATTGAATAGTTTAAATTCCAGTGAGCAAATATAAAAATTTATGAAAGGAAACAAAACGTAAATATTAGGTTTCCGTATCAGAGATCATTTCTGATTCTTAGATAACAATAAAAACTAAACTGAAATACTAAGACTAGAACTAAAATACTAATTATTGTGTGAATAAATGAATGGCTGTTGACACAGAATGGCACGCTTTTCATAATTTTAGAACTGAAGTGAGAAATAAAGGATCAAATATATTTATGTATACACTGGGATTGATTCTGCATTCATTTTATATGAATTAACTTATTCAAGCAGAAGCAGAAAAATGATTGTCCTATAGGTACCACTGAACTTGCTGTTTGCTACCTGATAGTAGAAGCCATAGCCATTGTCACTTTTTATCCTTTTACTAAATTGAACATTCCTGATGATCCACCTTGCATATCGTTGTAAAGAAAACTATCTAATAGAACAACGGAAAGAATCAAGCTTTACATGGAATTTTTTCACACTTTAAGATACTATTAGAGAAAGCAATAAATGAGCACGTACAAAATGATGGGGATGCTACTGAACAGGCTGAGGATCCTCTGTTCCAGGAAATCGATTCTCAGAGGGAGTAACTCAATAACTGAGAGCACTGGAAATCATTCGCTCCTTCAGAAGTTGAATGCATTACAAAGAGATGGACATAAATGCATAGAGTATATTTTAAGCTGTGTGTTTAGACAACACAAATACTGCGTGGACATACACTGATATTGACTGTGCCTTTGTACGTTGCTGTGAGACCCTCCCCGTAGTCAAAGCCCTGTTCGTTCTGCCTTGTAAAGGTCAGCGTATGACACGAGTGAAAATGCAAAAATCTTGTTCACAGCTACCTAACATTTTCAATTCTTCCATTTTATTCAAATAAAGAAACTGTGATTACGTCAGGATCTAGAGATCTTTAGTCTTTTATCTACTTGTGTTGATTGGTTTCCTGCCTGGGTGTTCTTATCTGTGTGAGGAATTAGATTAATATGTATATCTACCGTCTATCTTGGTAGTGCTGATTATGAGATTTTATTCTGTTAGCTAATTTTGCATGGCTTTGCTGCTTTTCTGAGGGCACCAGCAAAAAGTATTAGCAGGGACTATTACCTTTAGAATTTCATAAGGCTCCATTTTGTCATTTTTATTGAATGTACATGCTACTTTGCTGCAGTTCTGATAAGGACACTTTGATGGACATTTTAATATTCTAGTCTCGCAATGTTTTCTTATTCTTTAGATAGCAGCTATTCTTTCTCAGCATCATCTAGAAAGACTATTGCTTGGGGATCTAGTCCAGACAAGCAGCGTTAAGCAAGCTGATCTGTCAATAGAAACAACACACCTTTTACTGAGGAAGAACAGTCATAAGCTCTTTTTCATGTTTCTGCTAATGTTTTTTTTTGTTGTTGTTGTTTTCCTGCAGCTGTCAGTGTCATCATTATCAAAAGAATAAATTACAGACCAGTAGACTACATGCAACAACTTGGCAGATGTACTTACAAAGAATTTTTTTCTCATTTTATCATATGATTTTTCACGTCAGGCATCTTGAGTTTCTGGTTAAAACAGAGTTGGTAGCACACCGCTGCTTTGTGCTTTTGCTGAACAGTGCTTGCACAGCATCATGACTGTCTCTTTTCCCCACTCTGGCCTCTCCTACCTTACTAAGTCCCTCAATAAGAAGGCTGAGGGAACACAGATGGGGGAACTGAACTGAGCATTCCAAAGGGATGTGCCGTACCACTGCACGCTGTGCTCGCCAATGAAACTGGAGGTATAATAGGGATGGGAGCAGTTTCAGCTTCCAAGGTTGCTCAGAGAGTGGCTGAGTATCAAGCTGCTCTGGGGGATGACGACTGATTGTCCTTCTGTCACTTCTTTTGTCCTTCACCTGTTAAATAGCCTTCATCTTTATCTACAAGTTTACTCGGTCTTCTTCATATTCTCTCCCCATTCCGTCAAGTGAGGGAAGGAAAGAGTGGCTGCTTGGCTGCTGGATGAGGTTAACCACTATACCAAGAAAAAATATTAAAATATTCAGCAGACTCCATTACTCCAGTTAGGTGAATTTTCTGCTGAATGTAGTGTTCCAGATAGCACCCACTTGTTTTGAATATTATTACTTTAGGCAGAAGCTCACCACCCAGTTAATGCAAGTGACCAAGGAAACTGCATGCACTTTGAGAATGAACTGTTAGCAGTGTCTTGTGAAAAGCTTCATCAGATCTTTACAGATATTTTTACAGTTCCTGCAGCTGTATCTCTGTATCTCTGTGTAGATACTTCCTTATTATCCAAATATGAAACTTTGATTACAGTGACTGCAGCAAATCCTGTGAACTGTGAACAGGAAAAAAAAAAAAGAAAAAAAAAAGTCATGTATTTTTTAACAGGAATAATTGTCTTCTGGAGAAAAATAGTAGATCTCTTTCTGACATGATTCATTAGTATCTGTATTTTTCCCAGGGGAAAAAAAAAAAAAAAAAAAAAAAAGAAAGAAAGAAAGAATTGCAATAAGCTGGAGTAATTACTTGATGTGTGTTTAAAAAGAAGAGATAAATCTGTCAAGAACCAAAATATCCACACAAGACTTTTTTTTTTTTTTTTCCTTTTTAATTTTAGGAGGGAGGAGATAGGCAGGTGGAATTAAAAGAAGTAAAGCATCACTGAATGCAACCTAAGACATCAATGAATGGTATGTGATCTATAACTTGTATCAACTACATGATTATTAGGCTTGAATATTGTAAGAATTTATTTCTGGTTTGCAGTGTTGAATCTCTTATTGCTGTCTTTCTAAAAAAATAATAATAATAAATTAAAAAAAATGGGTAAGGTGGAAATAGTGTAGAAGAAAATATGAAATATCCCTGTATGTCAGAGAGAGCACTGAAATCTTTGATCTTATTTATGATTACAAACTGTTATGGCAGTAATTCAGTGAGGTAGGCATTTCTTGAACTGTTTCATCTGGATTTCCTCAGACAGTATCTTTTTCTTTAAAAATATGAATGTGACCACAAAAGCAAATAGCCTTTCTGGTATACAGTTCCATTTTCAAATCAATAATCTTGTCAGATTTCCCTCTTTTCATCCTCTGTTAGAGGATTAAAAAGAAGATTCAAGCTTTAACTCTTTTTGAATACAGTGTATCTTTGTGTGTTGAGTATATTGTGAAAAGTCTCCAGCAGTACTTGGATGTGTCATAAAACCTTTCTTTTAAACAACATGTTTTTCAATGGCTTTCTTTGGGATAGCCATGATCACACATACATTGTTTTCATTACTGAAACCTGAATATGCAGAAAACTTTGGTGTGATGATTCATACTGCTAGGGTAAGTAGATATTTCTATAGGACACCTGTTATTCTCTACCTAGCAATAATGTTTGTAGATATAAATGAACTTGTACATGTTATGATTGAGTATTTCAAAACTTGACTGTTCTTCCTGGATGCATCTCAGAAGTACAAAATTAGGTGAATAAACTTTTGAACATGTATTTTGATGTAATTTTAATTATTTCCTAAAATAGATAAAGAAATAATGCTCAGTTTCCACCAGTTCTTACAGTAAAATGGTCTACGTTATATTTATTGTATTGCTTCATGTACATACCTCCAATAAAAGGATAGAATGTTTTGTTAGGCTTATGGATGGATGAGCCTATTCAATTTGTATTCATTGGAAGTTTTGTGCAAGATGAAATAAATGTTTGCTTACACACTGTTTCAAGGTATTTCCTTCTTATAAATATTTCAACTCATCAAACAGCCTTTCATGGCATAGCGACAAACCAATGACTGAGAAGGCTGACTGCAACAAAAACATTCCACAACAAGTGAACCCTAGCTTTTTTCCACCCACAGTGCTATGATGACTATAACTAAGATAGATAACAGTGATCCTAAAAACAAACAAACACCATAGAAGTACAAATGCAATCTACACTGCTAAAAGAATCAACGCTAAACCAAACAACAACAACAAAAACAAGAACAACGACAAAAAAAAAAGTTTAACTTGTTCCATGCTTTACAGCGAAGAGCCAAATCAAATTCAAGAGCCTCTGAAGCTAAGGCAGCATATGTCACATCTTTTCATTGAAAATAATAATAATAATAACACGAGCCCTATAATTTACAGCTATAAGTGATTACAGACTGCTGAGTAACAATACCTAAGACAGACGCTGAATTTTCTAACTGTAAACCTTGTTATAGCAAAAATGAGGAAGTAATGAAACACCTCTCTCACAAGCACTAATGTAGAACACCTGAAATTTCCTTTTACCATTCACTGACTTTTCTTAAATTAATGAAGCAAAAATTCAGATATTATGAGAAACCTTTTGCAGTGCAAAGAAACAATTTTGAGAGGCTGTGAGCATCTCAAGCTGTGAGTCCCAGCTTGTTCTTGCTAACAAGAATGGTTAATGAGTAGAAGTCAGGAAGTTTTTTAAATATTGTATATGAAAACTGCTCTAAATTCAGGGTTCCTTTTTTCAGCATATGAAAAACTGAAGGAAGAAAATCATTTTCAAAAAAATGTAGTCATTTCAAATTTTTAAAACTTGCTGAAAACACTGTGCTTTTTTCTACAGCAAATATACACAGAGTGTGATTATTGTGATTATACATGACACAGAACTACAATCTAGAACATCTAGGAAAACTGTATAAGAATGCGAAAGAATCTTGATCAACTGGAGAATTGATCCTAATAAATAAATAAATAAATAAAATTCCAAAGGCAGCTACAACATTTGTGGCTTCAAATTAACAAGCATATTTGTAGGCAGAAACTGACAGCTGCATAAATACAGAATGTAAGAAAAAAGAGACAAACCTTGGGCAACAGATTCTTAAAACAGGATCTGAGTTCATAGTCATTGGCAATGCAGTCTGTGTGAGTAGTGGTATATATCTGAAGAAAAAGGAAGTATACAGATTCAACAGAAAGGAGCAGACACTGAGAACATGAGGTGAACTTTTGCTTCTGTAGTGCAGTAAGTATTTGGGCACAGAGAGAGTGTTTTGGCACCATGCTTCAGGGGACATGTAGATCAATAAGGATGAGAGCTACAAAGATGTTCAAAAATCTAGACAGCATGTTCTAGAAGGAGGCTTGAACAGCTCCAGGAAAAGAAAAATAGGAGTATAAATCCCCAACTTTGTAAATGCTTTTGTTAAAAAAGGAAAACCTGTTCTATGTGTCCAGGCTGAATAGCACATTTGCTGCAGGGAATATTTGGGTTAAACAATGGGATAGATAGGTTAACAGTAAGAATCGTAAAGAACTGGAACAGATTTCCTGGTGTTGCTATACTGCTTCAGTTGCAGAAGGTTCGTATGAGCAGGTTAAACAAATATTAGTGAGAAAAGCTGAAAGGCATGATTCACAGGGCGAGAACAAGTTACTGTGAGCTGAGGATTTTATATAATTGCATGAAATGTTGATTAATTTTAAACTAGAAATGTTACTTGAGACGAAAAATCAAAGTTTTACTGAGAAGCTCTCAGAACTAATAATCTGTACACTTTCATAGTCATATATTTACATCCATCTCTTTGCTACACTTAATCTCATTTCATGATTACTTTCAGCCATTTCAAATGCGGGATTCTTCTTTCCAGCATAGGTAGTACCATTTTCAATATGGCTGAATCTTTGATTTTGGTTTGGAAAATCACCTCACACAAATATATCGTCTTTTTTTGTCTTTTTCATTCTCTGTGATGATATAGTAGAATGTTAAGCAAATACTCCACTCACACCAAGTTCTCTTTACTCAATTTCTACCTGCACAAATAAGATGCTAAAAGTAAGAGATAAAAAAAATGAGCAGGAAATTTCTTATTCTAGAAGAAAAAGAAACAGTGGGTGTTCAGACACATTTCAGGAGCTAGGTTTTATCAGGATCTGTTCTAAAATTCTTGAAGGCAAATGGGAAAATATAGTATATTTTCAAGTATAGAAACCTGATCAGAAAATTACTAATTGACATTCTCAGATATGCAATCAGTTATTTAGGAAGCATTTACAATATTTAGTTCACATATGAAATTCTGAAATTTTCGTAGAATCACAGAATTGTGAGGTTTGGAAGTAACCTCAAGAGATCATGAAGTCCAACCTCCCTGTTGAAGCAGGTTCCCTGCTACAGGTCACACAGGTAAGCATCCAGACAGGTCTTGAATATTTTCTTGGAAGGAGACTCTAGAATCTCTCTGGGCAGCCTGTTCCAGTGCTCTGGAACCACAAAGAATTTATTCTATATATTTGTATGGAACTTCCTGAGTTCAAGTTTTAGGCCGTTGCTCCTTGTCCTATCACTACACACCACCAAGAAGAACCTGACTTCATCCATTTGCACCCCACTTCCCTTTTGGTATTTATAAGCATTAGTCAGAACCCCCCTCAGTCTTCTTTTCCCCAGGCTGAGCAGATCCAGGTTACTCAACTTCTCCTCACACAGAGGATGCTCCAGGCCCTTTCTCATTTGTGCAGCCCTCTGCTGGGAGATCCCTGTCTTATCTGAACTGGGGAGCTCAGAACTGGATACAGTAGTCTAAATGTGGCCTCACTGGAGTAGAGCAGAGGCAGAGGATTGCTTCCCTGGACCTGCTGACCACGCTCTTTTTAATGCACCCCATGATACCATTGGTCTTCTTGGCCACAAGAGTACACTCTGGCTCATGGCCAACATGTTGTCAGCAAGAACACCCATGTCCTTCTCTGAAGAGCTCCTCTCCAGCATGTCAGCTCCTCATTATTCTTCCCCAGATGCATGAATCTATACTTGCTCTTTTTAAAACTCATCAGGTTCCTCCCTGCCCAACTGTCAAGTCTGTCCAGGACTCTAAGTTGGTACAACCTTCCAGTGTGCCAACCACTCCTCCCAGCAAACTCGTTAAGGGTGCACTGTATCCCTTCATCCAGGGATCTCATCATCATGCTGATGAAGATGCTGGACAAGACTGGACTCAGTAGCAACCTCTAGGGAACACCGCTAATTACAGGTTTCCCAACAGACTCTGTGCTGCTGATCACAGCCCCCAGGGCTCTGCCAGACAGCCAGTTCTCAATTCACCTCGCTATCCACTCATCAATTGCACACCTTCTAAGTTTCATAACAAGGATGCTGTGGGAGATGGTGTCAAACGCCTTGCTTAAGTTAAGGTACACAGCACCCACTGCTCTCTCCCCATCTATCCACCCAATGACGACACCATAAAAGGCTACCAGTTTGGTCAAGCATTATTTCCCCTTGGTGAATCCATGTTAACTACTCCTGATAACCTTCTTCTTTTCCAATTGCTTGGATAGGATATCCGGACCAAGTTGTTCCACCATCTTTCCAGAGACAGAGACAAGGCTGACAAGGCTGCAGTGTCCTGAATACTCATTCTTGCCCTACTTGAAAACCAGAATGATACTGGCTATCCTTCAGTCTTTGGGCACCTATCCCACTTACCAGGATCTTTCAGAGATGATAGAGAATGGTTCAGCAATCACCTCTGGCAGCTCACTCAGTGTATGTGGAAGCATCCCATCAGGTCCCATGGATTTCTGTACACTGATTTTGGCTTGATGCTCTCTGGCCAGGTTCTCCTCTACCAACAGGAAGACTTCTTTCCCTAGACTCTCTCTTACCTCCAGAGTCTGGGATTTCTGAGGGCTAGTCTTACCATTAAAGATTGAAGCAAAGAAGGCATTCCGAATCTCCACGTTCTCAGCATCCCTGTTACCAGAGCACCCATCTCATTTGACAGATTTTCCTTTGTCTTCCTTTTAGCACTGACATACTTAAATTTTTTTTCTTGTTATCCTTTACCTTCTTTGCAAGGTTTAACTCCAAGAGGGCCTTAGCCTTCCTCACTGTTTCCCTATGGGCTTTGACATAATTTGTATATTCTTTCAAGGTGGACAGGCCCTTTTTCCACATTTCACAGGCCTTCTTCTTTCATTTTAGATTACCCATGAGTTCCTTGGTTGCCCATGCAGGCTCCCAGCCACATTTTCCCAGTTTCTTACTCTTAGGGATGCACCTAAGATCTAAAACCCTGATCTTGAGCATAGAAGTGAAATTTTAGTGTTAACTAGCTTTTATGGGCCACTTACCTTCTAATGCTCTAGACCATGGGATACCACCAAGTAGGTCTTTAAAAAGGTCAAAGATGTCTCTCTTGAAATCTAGAGTAGCAATCCTAATTATTGCCTTGCATTTTCCACACAAGGTCTTGAACTCCACCATCTCATGACTGCTGCATCCCAAGCTGCCCTTAGCCTTCACATTTCTGACTGGCCCTTCCTTGTTAGTAAGAACAAGGCCAAGCAGCACACCTTTCCTTGTCAGCTCCTCTACCGTTTGCATCAGAAAGTTATTCTCTCTTCAACGCACTGCAGTAACTGCCTGGATTGTGTGCCCCTGGCTGCATTGCTTACCCAACAAATACCAGAACGATTAAAGTCCCCCATAAGAAATAGCACGGGGGTTGCAATGCTACTTCCAGCTGTTTGTAGAAAGCCTCATCAATTTATTCTGCCTGATTAGGTGGCCTGTATTACATACCCACAACTGTGTCGCCCATGCTATCCCACCCATTAATTCTTTCCAGCAAGCTCTCCACTTGTTCAGCATTTACCCCCAGGTGGAGCTCAATACATTCCAGTTGCTCTCTCACATAATGAGCAGCTCCACCACCTTGCGTCTCCATCTTCTCTCTTCTGAAGAGAACCATCATAGCCATCATGGCAATATTCCAGTGATATCAGATGTCCCAGCATATGTCCATGATCACAGTGAGATCATGGCCCTATGACAGTACACAGATCTCTAGTTCTCCCTGTTTAATCTCCCTGTTTAATGTCTATGCTGAATGCATTGCTATACAAGCATTTCAAGGGAAGCAGGGGGTGTAGGTGCCTCTACCAAGATGCAGAACGATTTCAGCTGGGCTATTGAAGATTTTATTTTTTTCTGAAAAGTCCTCACAAGATCCTTTTGGAGAGTTGAGAGGTTTTTCCCCACAGTTTTCTAAAATCACAGCATTCTCAGGCCCTTCTCTGTCACAAGGATCACCGTCTCCTTCCCCCATTACATCTAGTTTAAAGCTCTGGTAATCAGTTCAGCCAAATTGCTCCCCAGAACACTTCTGCCCCATCTGCTCAGACACATTCTACCTGATCCTCACAAACTTGGTGTCTCAAAGACCTGCCCAAGATCAAAATACCAAAAGCCTTTATCCTGTCACCAAACCCTCATCCAGTAATTACCTGACTTATTCTCCTCTTTCTTTCTGGGTCCCAACTGCCAGTTGGGAAGACAGAGAAGAACACTACTTGTGCTTCTGATGCCTTCAGCATCATTCTAATGGATGTAAAGTCCCTTTTAATGTTCTGCGATTTTTTTATTACAGTCTTCTTGACTCTACTTGAATGACAACGAGTGGGTAGTAGTTCTTCTTTTATCAGCTGTGGTAGTTTTCTTAATGTCTCTACATGCCACCAGAAGACAGGAAACCTCTCCGGGGAGATTATTTGTGCAGCAAATGGGGGCTTAACTTTTTACTGTATATTTCCATATTTTAATACACTAGATAGTGCAGATGATAGACTTTTTCTGAGGATTGCATAAATTATTTTTTTTTACTTTAACATTTTTTCAATTGTATAAATATCTCTTCAAAACAAAGGTAGACTTTGAAAAGAATACTAAGTTTATAAAGAAATAGGAAAAAAGCAAGCAAGGGAAAAGAAAACAGTAAATAATTGTCCAGGATGCAGCACCGTGGATTGATTATTTTTGCATTTTCTTTACTCACCACAAGATGGCATCAATTAGTTTTTGCTGACCAGAGGTTCTCTAGCGTTACTGTTGTTGTCCACTGGTTCATAGAATGTAAAGGAGGAAGTTGTCTACGTACTTTTAATAAATTTCAAAAGCTCCCAAAACAAATTCTAAATTAAATAATTTAAAATGAAGAAAGTGATTATTTAAACAAAGTTGTATAGTAACATCATATCTAATCTGATTCCAAGTATGTAAGAACAAGAATACTGGTGTTAAAGTTATCAAGTTTATACTGTTTCAGATATCAGTTTTGTCATAAGGAATATGTTACTGGATAGAGTTAAGCACTCAAATTAAACTGAGGAGAAGGAGATATTGTGAGAGTTTTCATAAAGGGGCTTCATCTAAGGAGTGAAAATTCATTTTCTCATTTCCTTACCTGCAAAGATTCTTGGGTACTAATTTTTTTATTTACGCAATTTATTTCTCCTTCTTCATGGATAAGCTGTAGTTTTCCTTTAGAAGTTTAAGTTCTTTCCAACATGCTTTACTGTGGCAGAAGGTACACTATTTTTGTAATGTCTGTAACTGTTCACTGGCCTCCTACAGACTAGAAGCCATGGATATAGAGGGAGGCTTTCAAACATCTACCACAGAGGTTATTTCTTTGGGGTGTATTAGGAAATCAGAAATCTTGAAATGTAAAACATAGAAAAAGAAAGGAAACTGTCAGAAGTCAAGGGAAAGGGAGGAAATATCAACAAAGAAAGGAGAAGTGAAAGAAGTCTTTCAGCAACACTAGCAGTTATTTCAGTTTATTTAGGTAACTGTTGGTGTTTCACACTTTCACCAAACCTCAAGACTAGGGATTGTCCCATACAACACAAGTTGCAGTGTCCAAAGACTTACAAAATACTAGCAGAGACTGACCAACCATGACAGATTTCATCTACTCAGCCTATCAAGATATAGGAGAAAGGCAGAAGGCCTCATCTGTAACACAGAAATCATCTGCAGAATCATCGCTCCCATTATAAATGAAAGCAAGCACTACAGAAGAACTACAAGCTCTAAAGAACGGTGCATTTTTCAGGATGATAAGAGTTGTTGTTGCTTAAAATCAAGCATATGAAAGCAGATGTCTGGACGTTTTACACAGTATTAAATTCTTCAGGGCAAACCACCACATCTCCACTTGCTTTACAACTCCAGTTGCTTTACTACTGCTAGATCTATTACAATGGAATATGTGGGTGGTCTTTCTCTCTTCATTTAGCAGCATGGGACAGCATTTCGGATCTCTTTAGCTTGTCAGCTGCAATAATGCAAACTGAGATTGTCTCATTTATAGCTGTCATCAAATTAGAAGTAAAGAAGAGAAAGGAGGCTTAGACTGTTTTAACAGAAAGTATCTAGGAGCTCTGGTGACCAGGATGGTTTCACTCTTACAAAGTTTTCATTTTTTTTTATAATGGTTATATTTATATTTGTTGTTGTTGTTGTTATTGAAGTAGAAGGGCTTTGTTTAATCTCAAACTTTTGGACATTATCTCCTCAAATTGGTTGTCACAGGCTGGCTCAATTTCAAGAAGGCTGCGATTCTAAAATCCAGCAGTCCTGTTTGTATTGGATATTACCGATTAAGCACAAGAGAGGCTTCAAATAATAGGTCTCTCTGCTACACAGTTGCTCAGAAGAAGCTCTCAAAATTGGTATCCAGGATAAGAGGATGAAGAGGCTCATGCTGCAAAGAGAGAATATTTGTATCTGATTCTCTGGATATCTACCGAGGAACAAAGGGCTCAGCATGAGAAGTAGAAGGAAAAAAATAAAAGCAGGAGATTGATAGAAGATTTAGAAGGTTTCTGATGCCTATCACTAACATAACTGTTGTTTTCAGTTGAAATAATGGATATATCTCCTATATTTAGACAACCTTTAGAGAAAATGACAACACAGGACTCCGTTACTACTAGCATATTTCTATTACCTCTTTGCATATGTAAGGAAATGCATTTCTTAAAGTTGTGCTTGTCATTGAGAAGATACAACTAAGGCATTTCATCCCAGGAATTTACATTTCTCCCAGCAAATAAAAAGAGATCCTAAGTGAAAAAAAGAGTAAGGGAAAAAAATAATTGCCTGAAATTTGTACCAAATTTTTAATGAAGAAATATCAAAAAGTCATGAGTCTGTTCTGAAATTAATCAGTATTAAAGACTCTATAAACTGTTGAGTGTTTTTTGTTGGTTTGTTGTTTTTGTTCTTTGTTTTTGTTCTGTTTGGAAAAACTTCCTTTAATTTTGGAAGATAACATCTTGCATAACTAGCATTATGTTTAAAACAGTTAGAAAAAAAATGTATTACAAACAAAAACCATTTTTAAATGTCTGCTCAAAGAAATTGATACAGTTACTTAGATCACGTGATCTCCTATATTACCGAATCTGTAATTAATACTGTGTTACCTGGTTTGTTTAACATGATGAAAGCACAGAACTGAGATAGCTAAAGTCTCAGTGGAAATAGAAAAGCTAATTATAGTTATTTTAATGAAATAGTTGGAAGAAGATGCTGCTTTTGTCTCATTGAGTTGAGTGAGGTCATAGATTACTGTTCTTCTGGCCAAATACTGTATATTATCAAAAGTAATGCAAAAAAGAAAAAAAAGAAAAAAAAAAGAAAAAAAAACAAAAACAAGTTGAGAACACAATCACTCTATTTAAACAGAAAATGTGATGATTCCTGTATCCTTCCTTTGATTCTTCTGCTTGTGAGGTCATTACAACTGTTTTCACTGATCCTGGTAAAGCCAGGACTGGGTTCCCTGCAGTACAGAATTACAGGCCAAGAGAGCACTGGAGAGCAGATCTGATGTGCACAGCCTGCTACTTTGAATAGCAGGGTCGTTCGTGCTGTTCAGTCAGAAAATATGACAAACATGGCATTTACCACTAGAGTCCATGCAATATTTTAATTAAGAGATAATATCATTGGCATACAATTCTGTCTCAGGATAATGGTCTCCTGTTCCTGGATGGAAGCCAAAAAACAAAGACTACAACTGCACATAAACACTGAGAGGCAAAAGCTTTCTGAAGAGTAGACATTTATCCTTCGGATATCATTCCATTTCAACTGTTTCTGTTAGAGCAGGTGGTTAAAAAATGAAACAGATCAGTGAACATGGATACATCATAGTGACAATTGTTTACTGCTAACCAGACTGTGCCCACAGGAAGGAAATTCCTCCATATTATTTGTTGCAGGGAGAGGATTTTCTTCTTCAAATAGATGTAATACATTCTGATCCAGGACCTCAAGAAGTGCTGAAGGCTGCTTTAATTTGACAAAAGCTTTAGCTGTTTTCCCAGGGTTATTTGAAGAAACTCTGCTCTACAGCCTTTCAACATAGATGCACACAGCATCATCCCAGAAGGTGGTTCTACTATGTTTTCTGCTTTAACTATTTTAAAAGCCACCACAACTGTCTGCTTTATTATTTATGTAGATCTGCTACTTACAAGCCCTGCTATAAATAGGGACCCCATTGTGTTGCAAATACATCTCCAGGGAGATTCCAGAGCTTGTGCAATTTCACTGTTTACTAAGTGTCTGTATGTTTCCGTATGATGTACTGCTGCCTGTCTTGCTGTGTCTCTATTGAAACAAAGGCTTCAATTTTATCCACAGGTCATATTCAAGGTGCTAGGTATTAAGATATGAATGGTATCACTAAATGTTCCTCCATGAATTATAACTGTTGAAATCTGAGATGAATGTAAACAGTGAAGGAGTAGGCAAATAACCTCATCATAGACATACTGACAAATGATACGAAGAAGCCTGAAATTATTTGGCCAGCTGATCAGTTTCTACAAATAAATTGTTAGATTGAAAGCATATGCATAAGAAGTGGTTATCTAGCTCCTTTAGGCCTTCTTTAAATATCTCTCAGGTTTCACATTTTCTGCAGATGTTAATGATGATACCCTGGCATTAGACAATCACTTAAAAGAAGCAAACCTTAATGCTTTAATACGTCAGTAAGGAAAACACAGGCTGTGTTACTGCGAAAAGTTTCCTGTTTTGGAGATTTGCAGAACCAGGAGATAATCTCTGTACTAAAATGACAGAGCCTCATCTCCCCCTAGGTGCTTAGATGCTTTCAGTTAAACTGATCATATCTCCGAGAAACATAGCCATGTGGAACAAGCTTTGTTTGAAATAAGTACTTACAATCTGGTTTGAAATTCAGATTGAATTTTGCAGTTTTCAGTAGGCCCAGGGTCGCACATTTAACATGGTAGATTTTCCAATCACAGTATTAAGGGTAGGAGATTTTCTTTTTATACCCCTTTTCACTGCATAAACTGTTTGAAGTACCAGAAATTCCTGTATAACATTAGTAAAGTGAAATACTGCATTTTTAAGTTTTCACTTTAGTACAAACTCAGATTTTTTAGGGTGTGTCAACTTGGAAACAGTGTATTTCTAATGGCGGTAACAATACATTTGTATAGCATTCTTCTGGCTGCCTTACAAAAGAAAAATAGATTCAATATTTGGAAAGGAATATTTTTTAAAATGACAAGAATATTTGTTCCTTCTTATTTATGATTGCCTTGAAATATACAAACAAGATGTGTAGAAATCCCACTGGCCTTGATTTTCAGATGCACTATGACCTTTTCTATCACACTGACTGCATACTAGCCTTTAAAATGGAAATAGTAGTGACTCAAAATGTTCTTGTTGTACATGAAAATCAGATTTACTGAGTTCAAAGAGAGCTGGGGGAAATTAACCCTGGAATTAAGAAAGTTAAACGCATTTATCTGAAATACATGCTAATCTCAGTGGCAAGTTCAAATCAGACCCTAATTCAATGGACAGTGCACAGGAACCTAAGTGTGAGTACAGGCAGGTATTATTCATAGGTTACTACAAAACCAACAGGAAGTACCCAGTCTCCTATCTTATGTCTATTGATTTTTACTGCTGCAGATGTTTGGGGTTTTTTTATTATTTTTTATACCATATTATATATGGAGTTTTTTTCATTTCACAGAAGTGATCGAAATCATGTTCTGAACCCCATCTGAAAGACCTGGACTACTATCTTGAGAGCATTCAACTCACTGAGGCATTAAAAGCATTTCTGACTGCACTGTTCACAAAATTGTAACCTTACCAGACAATCTAACAGCGGAAATGCATACTAGATTTGAGATGACACTTCTTTTTTTCTTCTCATGGAAAATCAGAACACAGAGCAAATGGTGAGTGTAATCCGTTCTCTGAGTGTCCATAGACAACTGGGAAAAAAAAGTAAAGCTCAAGATTACAGAGAATTTATTATGAACTTTGCCACCTGATGAAATAATGACAGCAAGTATCCAAGAAAGATCACTACTAAAACTGGCACAATTCTGAAGAATTTTTCACGGAAATGTTCAAGAAGCTGACAAGCAGAGTACTTTCTTCTCCATCTTCTGAATTTGAACTGCCCTCTTCACTTAAACTGATAGACTTCAGAAACAGAAGGAATCACTGTCAGACAGTAATTAAAACTAAAATGTTATCAGTGACTCTGGAGGAAACTAATACTACAAACCTTCGTAATCTTGACCTAAAGCAAAACTATTATGATTTATTAGAATGCTTTTTCTTTTATTTTTCTGGATATGGTAATAAAAATAGTACATAAACTTGTCTACATCCATTAGATACAAAGACAATCACCTCACTGATTTACATTTTGGTAAATCATAACCTTCCAAATAAGTGAAAATTAGAGCATTATCATCATAAGTTTTGTTTCTTCTACCTGATTTATCTGCAGACAGTCATATATGTGCATGGAGAATGTAGCTAACCTAGAGTAACGTAGAAGACATTCAGTATGGTCCATTTAAGGAAGTTTTGCAAATCATTTACACATGTGAACCTACTGCATATACATAGTATTGTCAATCCATGTTTCTGAAATGACTTGGATTCTGTTCTCCATTTATGAAAAGAGACGGAAGATCTTCATCCTCAAATGGGCAACAGGTTTTATTATGAATTTGTTTTTTACTGTCACCTTGGTGAAGCCAAGATATATAATAAGTTATTCAGTGTTTGCCATGAGTTAGGTAAGTTATTCTTGCTTTCAAAAATGATCTCTGGTAGTATGAAAGTAAGAATTTTATTAAAATCAAAAATGAAATGAAAGATTTGTATCAATATCATCTGCCACCTCAAAGAGGCAGCTCTTTGACTTGTAACGGGGAGGGAATTTAAGAACGGTAAGCAGCTTAAAGAAAATCTGAGAACAATGAGTGGAAAGGCCCCAGGCCAAACAGAAGTTTTAAAAATTGACTGTATAAGTAGAAGATACTGGATGATATAATATCTTGAGGGAGCCAGTCAAAGTCTACCACAAGTCTTGGCCAACGCTTGTAGAGTGGTTCTCTCTTCAAGGAAAGGAAGTATCCAACAGATTGCGTTGATCAGCAGTCTGCAATCAAGTGTCTGCAGTAAGCTTGAAAATAAAATTCTGTTCTATTGAAAGAATTTACTGACGTGATACTTAAGCTTGTATTTATGTAACAATACAGCATTATGATTCCAGAACATCACTGTGAACTTCATGTTACTTACTGCTTACTGAACTGAAAAGTAAAACCTTCTCAGTAATTCAGGAGTGAAAAGATCCATTTTCCTTCCAGTTTGAATCAAGCAGTCTACAAAATGAAGTCATTTATAAGACTGTTATTGTTCCATCAGTGACAGATGAGAATAGTTATCTAAGCCCTACTCCTCTGAAGCTCGTTACAGAAGATTTAACATAATGAGTGACAACATACTCATTAAGAAATAGAGGTGTTTGGAAGATTTAATCCAAATGAGGAGAGTTTGCAGCCATTAACATTTTTGTAGAAAATGTTGCAACACAAATCCCTACAGGAACCTTGGATTCAGATTTGTTGTCTCTGCTGGGTTATTAATGAATGTGTGCCGCTGGTGCAAATGAGTCATGCTGAGCTGCAGCAGATTTCTGTTTTCTTAAATGTCTCATTACAGTATGTGTCAGTATGGCAAGGTTACAACTGCTA
Organism: Perdix hodgsoniae; assembly: GCA_035772895.1. NCBI lineage: Eukaryota > Metazoa > Chordata > Aves > Galliformes > Phasianidae > Perdix > Perdix hodgsoniae. The sequence goes on along the minus strand of JAPSGF010000117.1, from coordinate 982,737 downwards.
GACACACAGAGACACCAACAGACATTAATATCGGAATTTCAGCAGTAATTTCTAAAGCCCTAAATATTAATCATTGTTTTCCATGCAGAAATGAAACAGAATCTGAACAACGTCTTATGTTTCATTATGTGAGACTCAATTCTTAGGAGGTAATTTTTCAGATTAAACTCGGATTACTTTTAAGGTTTTCAGAATAAAAAATAATGCAAAATAAAAAAATTGCATATAGAAGCCATCAGTGTACTTCTATCAAAATATTATTTTTTAAAAGATGCCTACATTTTCAGGAGGAATCACATTTTGTTCACATGATTTATAAAATCATTAAATAATCTTTTCATCATAAAATTAACTGTTATTTTAAAGGACTGTTTCAGCAATAGTCACATGAGAAGTGTATATACAGTGTAAATCAAAGGGAATTAAATATGTAAGACCTACCTGTACCAGGGAGGTGAAAACACAGAATTTTTTATAAATGTCAATACTGTTATGCAAAATGCAGCCATTGACGGTATTCTGCATCGAGGAACACTAGACAATGCCAATTATTTCAGACAAAGCTATTGTTTTTAATCATAAGAGGACAGATCAGGCATGAGTGACTGCACTTTCCAAATAATATGAAAAAAATGTTTTGTCATGCGTGCTGAAACCATCTTCCCTCTCATAGCACATGCATTTAGCATTGCTTCTCAACATTTTTAGAACTGAAAGAATCCCAGGGGATCTCACACATGAAGCACTCTGTTTTTCTTCCCTAAAACATATAGATAGCTTTGTCTTAAAGATGCTTTCTTAGATGTTAATAGAATGAAACGAGATGTAAGTTAGCAGTTTTCAATGGGATCATGACAAAGCTGCAAGGGAACTGGGAAATCTGAGCAAATCATGAATACCAACATATCGCTTTCAGAATCTAATGTGCTTATTAGAAAACACTGAAACTGTAACCCGAAAACACACAATTCCAAGTTAAAAAAATGGTTGAAATGCATCAGTAATATTATTTGAAAAATACTGTTCCACAAGAAATGGAGGAAAAAATTTCCATACATAAATTATTTATTAAGTTCTATCTATTGAATTCTGCAAGTAAAACTAATAATTAGCAGAGAATCAATGCATTTTTAATGCTATCTCAAGTACAGCTATTTTTTACTGCAATAGATCTGAAGAAATGCAATATTTTTAAAGAGAATAAAGTGTTTCAAAATGCTATGACTTTAAATTAATTTATGTTGAACACAGTGGGTACCAGAGTCAATTCTCGTTGTCATGACAACAGACACTAAAAATTTAAACATCCAGTGACAGGCTGAATTCCCTGCAAAGAAGATATTCTGCATTGGAATGATATACTCATGAAACATGGAATAAAGTAAAAGATTAAACTGATCTACATGCAAGCTATTTATTTTAAGCATACAGTTTAATTATTGCTTATGAAGCATATGACTAGTCAGACACTAAGTTTATTACACCAGATCTAAACAGTGGCCTAAAAAGCAGTAAGTAAAAAAGATCAAGAAATCAATTAACAGTGGCTTTTGAAAGTATAAAAATGGCTTTTAATACATTAAATATCTATAATTCAACACATAAAATGAAGCCTACACATGCATCAGACTGTGCTTTGCTCATTCCTTATGTGCAGAGCATCTGTGAAGTTGATAATCTATGACAATTTATCAGGCAATTCTTTATCAAGTTACAAAATTATTTGATTCGAGAATGACAGTGCCCACCTGTCTCCAGTAGAGATTTTGTATTAGCAAAGCTCATGTATTTTTCTAAATGCAGGATAATTTTTTGTACCTGAGCAAGAAGTTTCAATACCTGGGTATAAACTAAATTGAGGGAAGAACATTGTCATATCTACCAGCCACACTTTCCAATAAAATCATACAGGAAAGGGAGGCACAAAGTGAAGCAACTAAATAAAATTTATAATCTGAAAAATCATAACCTGTAAATGGAACAGAAGAGGCTTCTTTCAAGCTGGTGGGCAGATCCCTCTCACAGTGTGACACCTTGCTTTAAATGGCTGTCCCTTAAAAGAATCACGTTAGCACAGATAACTCTGACAGAGTTGTGCCTTTTTTTGTATAATATCAAATCATAGAGAACTCTAAACTAAACAGATTTAATTAACTGCATCTCCTCCATGTATTTGGTTCATACATTAATGCTGTGGAAATATTACCATAAGCCTATTTTTCAGTTCCCTCTTAGTGTCCCTGAAAATCATTCCCCTCGGTTCTTAACACTCCTTGATTCCCCATCTGCAGGACTGGACTGAAAGTTCAGACCCTTCATAGATCCATCCTAAAGAATTCCAAGCACTTAGAAAAATAATGTCTTAACACCAGTCAGTAATGCCACTCATAAACAACTCCCTGCACACTATGTTAGTGCTGATAACACTTGCTGAAACAGTGTGGAACTAACACTGGAAATCACCGTCAGCACCTCGTGCATCAAGACGCTCTGCAGCCTCTTTTCTCCTATCCATCCTCCTTCCCAGTTCTGGTAAACTGCCCATGCTGGCTCTGTGGCCCTATGGACATGCTCATGGCTCAGGCTGAGCATGGAGCTCTATGTGCAGAGCTGGAAGCAGAGTCTACTTCCTCAAGACCTTCACTCAGTTCTAGATCTTGCCATGGGTCCTGGCTTGAGCTGCATTGTTGGCATTCCCAGGCCCTCTGCCCTGCGCCCACACCCTGTGCATGCTTCTAGATTCAGTTATCCACCAGCATCTCTGCTAAACAGAGGTGTCTTCCTAATGCTTAGGAAGCACTCTAGGTGCAGTGCCCAGAGAAAGCGTAGTAACACCACATCACTAAAACAACACACCCAGAATAATGCACTTTGCCCACTGTAGCACACCTTTGGGTCAAACAGTTTCTGTCATAACTGAGAATGAAAATAGGAAGCAGAGGCAGAAATTGTTTGCCTTCTCTAGACAGGGTGAGCAAAGTCTTTGAGGAAAAGGCTATCTTTGTTTGTTTTCTTGGCATGCTACCAGAAATAAAATATGATTTTTTTCACTAATTGATCCCCAGTTACGCTGCAGGGGTGAGCAGGTAGCTAACTATCTCTTTGCAAGAATTTCTGCAAACAGAACTTAAAGTAAACTTCCAATACCAAGAAAAATGTGGTGACCTTTTGGGAATGTTGGATGGGAAAATGAAAATATTTTGCAAGCAAACAGGGCCAGTTCTGGGCAGAAGTAAAGTCAAGCAGCAGATTAACTGCAGTAGGAAAACATCTGGTGTCCTTCAGTGCTGCTGCTGAAGGTGAGGTCAAGACTGGTAGAAGATCACTGAGGATATGAGAAGGTAAGCAAAGCACCCCTTTTAAGAAGCAGCTGTTTTGATTGCACTCTAGAAATTTCTTTAGGAAGAGCACTATCTGTCTCATATGTTCCCCCTCCTTTATACTGTTACTTGCAAGGTAAGAGTGCACAAGCTTGGGCCCTTTTGATCTAACTCCAGGACAGAAATGCTATCTGCTTGTACCATTTAGAAGTCTTCAGTTGTCCCTCCTACATCGATAAGGACCCATCTTCACTACCTCAGTCCTGCAGCAGGGAAGAATAACTATAGAGAAGGCTACAGGGAGACCTTATAGTGGCTTTCCTATACTTAAAGAGTGCTTATAGGAGAGATGGGGAGAGACTTGATATCAGAAAATGTATTGATTGGTCAACTTCAAAGCTAAGAAAGAAAATATAACTAGGTTCTGATTAGACATAAGGAAGAAATTTTTCACGGAGTGGTGAGGCACTAGAATAGTTTGCCCAGAAAAGCTGGGGATCCTGCATCCTTGGAGATGTTCAAGGATGGGCTGAATGGAGCTTCAAGCAACCTGGTCTAGAGGGAGGTGTCCCTCCTCATGTCAGGAGCCTTGGAACTTCACCATCATTAAGATCCCTTCCAATTCAAACCATTCCATTATTCCATGAGTTGAAAACATAGGCTCTCCCAATTTAATTCTATCAAAGGACTCTCCTTCAGCAAAATGAAAGATACAGGAAAGTACAGGCATTACATGTCACAAATCAGGGCACCACATGAATGGATATCTGCCTAGATTCTAATCTGTGGGATTAGAAGTGTTGAGGGGCTTCCCATATGGGTGATAGGGCAGAGTCCCAAGGCCAGGGCCTATCCCATCACTTCAGCCAGGAGCAGGGCGCTACTTGTGGCCATTGGGGCATCCCCAGCACAGGAGCCTATGCACCTCACTCGGCTAGCCCTGCAGATAGACCCAGCCAAGCCAAGGTCTGGGTCTGGGAAGGGTGAGGGAGGCCTGGGACAGGGCATCAGCAGTAGTGAGTGTCAGACCCTGACAGTCCTGTCAATATATTTTTCATTAACATTTCAAATTTTCCTGAAGAAATATTGTGCCACTCAAATATTGAAATATATGAGTGAGAATTTACAAATACGAATCCTTGTCTCCATGAATCAGAATTGAAATTTCATTCAGGTTTTACTGTGCTAAAAATCTAGACAACCGCTGCTTTTCATTATTATTTTTTTTAATTACACTGCAAGCATTGCTATATAAGTGTCACAGTAGTGTAATTGATTTACTTTTCCCTAGCAAGATCACACATTCTTGTGTCTTGAACAACGATGTTTAGACAAGAAAGAAGGTAACTTAGGCACTGTTCTTTTACTATCAGATTATGAATAAGGGTGCCATTTGCCATGACAGTCACTTGAGAAAGAAATATCTCTGTGACATTAGATGGCACACACACAGCAACAAGAATGATTTTTAATTGAGATAAAGAGATGGGCTGCGTAACACAGTGATAAAGTTGGATCTCAGAAGCTAAACATCCATCAGTTGCTCCTGATGTACATTTTCAAGGCTGTTGTAGGAACACTAAGCCCAATAAATCCTCTCTTACTGTGAGTACAGTGGCCTTTAAGAATTCAAGGAGTCTGGGGTTCTTCTGGCTAACTTAATCCTCAAATTTTTTATCCATTTCCTGTTCCAAAGTGTGTGCAATTCTCCAGAATTGCTGATTAAAACTGCAAAGTATACACTGATACACTGTTTGGTTATTTTTTGTGTGGTGGGTTTTGAAGTTAAACTCTAAGGTTTTCATTATAAAGCTACTCCAATGCATCAAGCCAAGTTACTGTAAAATTAACCCAGATATTTTAAAATGGAATTCTTTTTTTTTTTTTTTTTTTTTTTCTGATTTCCTGGAAAGGTTAGGTATTTTATTGTCTGCAACAAAGGAATTAACCCATCAGATGACTAAGAGGCAAAATATGAGCATCAGTGATTCATTCTAGCTCAAGAATGAGCACGTTCAAGACCAAATAAAAGAAAAAGCATTTTCTAAGTACATTTTTCTGGAGATCTACTTTACAGCAACAATAGCATATTATCCAGGAAAGGCTCGCATCAAAGAACCAGTAATAATAGCTTTGCCTATTTTTTATCTTTCCTATGACTGGAGGTAATGTGTGTAATTCAAGGTTTGCTTACTCTCTTCTAAAATGCAGCCACTCCAGGGATATAACATGCTATTGCCATATCCCTTGGTTTAACTGTAAATTTTCAAAAATGAAGGTGCTTTCAATCAAAAACAAAGAAAGTAGTGAAAAATATTACAATGGAAATAGAAGCCATAACATTTTTTATTATCAGTTTGATGCTTTTGAACAGATAGCTGTCTTTACTGAAAATACAGTGGGATATTTCCTGAAAATCTAATGTAATCTATGGTGGTGCATATTTTGTGAAAAATATCTGTTTTTTTAAATCAAATCAACGATTAGTATTCCTCCCCTTTTTAGACTTTTTATCTAGAGATATCTGCAGCAGCAGACCTTTCTTCAGAAATTATTTTATTATTCATAGGAGATGATCAAAAGTTACGATCCTTATAAAAATACCTCCCCAAAAACAGAGACTTCCTTATAATCCTACATTTCAATACACAACAGTGCACTTTGAACCATGAGTCAGTGTGAGTGTTTCAGATAATATTTCTTAATCAGCCAGAATACTTACAACTAACCCCCCAAAAAATACTCCCACTCCTGCTTTTCCTAAGGTCTATGCACTGCATCTGAAACACTTTCAATCTCTGCAGCTGGCCCATTTTTTTTCCTAGAACACTATTAAAAATGATTAGTGATATAAGCTGTTTTCACAGGATAATCCAAGTTTTTCTAGGCAATATTCGTTGGAAGTCAGGTCAAAATGCTGCAGAGACAGATGGTATGACAATGTTCAATTGTATTTTTGGATCACTGAAATGGAATGTGCATTTCTTTATACTTGGTGAAATGAATATTTATTATGGAGAACTATGCAGAATCTAATATACAGTTCCTTTCTCTAAATCTTTTCAAATAATGTAGAAACTAAGTATGATCTTACCATTTTGTAAACTTGGCTCGCTGTAAAACATCTGGGGGCACTTCAATTATCTTTTTTAATGCTATGATTGGGTGCTAAACCTGAAAAAAATGGCATGAACAGGTCAATAGACTGTTAAATCAAATGAATAAATAGCACTCGCCAAGCTCATAAAATTCCTACCTTATCCAATATGCAATTGGCAATATATGCTCATCCACTGTGTTCTTCTACTTAGGCAAGCATATATATTCAACATAAAGAATAGAAGAACAGTGTGAAAGTAAGCTATATATTACTTTGCCACAGGGAGGCTATATTTCATTCACAGATCTTGAAATATTGCACTACAGTGTGTTAGCATTATTTATCTCACTGGCATAACAAGTCTGGAATTCATAATTAGCTTATGTAAAAGTACTATGTTCCAAAGGAGACTATTTGGGCTGTTACACCTAAGATGAAGATTCTCACTTTTGCTGGAAGTGTTTTGGCAGAGGGCATTCCAAGCACTTCTAATGAGTCAAGACTTCTACCACTTGAGCTAATATGAAATAGCACCTGTAAAAGGATTAAGGCCCTTCTCGTAGAATGAGTAGGATCTGTTCTTTAAAGACATAGTTTTTTATCCATCATTCATGGTCATGAGCATTCACAGCAGCTCATTCCTCGGTCTGTGAAAACTTCACGATATTTTTATATTTGGTCACTCATGTGTTATCACATAAAATATATTATTTCTGAAAGAAAATACCAATCTTATTCCATTAGAGATGTTTTTCTAAGCCCAAGAAACAGGCACACTTGCTTCTACATAAAGAAATAACCCAAATAAAATGTCCCTATTGTATTTTATTGATGATGGGGAAAAAAAGGGGGAGGAGTGGGGGAATACTGATAGAGAAACTAACTGGGTAAAGTATTTGCAAGTTCGCTAAGGGATCAGGCAAACTCATGGAGGAAGGTCTGTCAAAAGCTATAAAACAACCACCTAGGGGAGGACCCTCATTCAAAAATTTCAGCTGCTATATGTTTTAGTGGGCATAATGATTACTCAGTGCCTGCTCTGTTCTATGCTTCTTCCTTAAGCTTCTGATAATTCACTGATAGAAACAGGAGTGGTGGCTAAACAGCTTGACCTGATCAGCCTAGTCAACGTTAGATTTCAAGTTTCATAACAAAGACTTGATGAGTTCCATTTCTTCAATTTCTACTCAGTATCTTAATTTGTCATGTCATTTGCTAGTAGTACTCTTCTTATCTTCTTTGGGATGTCCATGAGCTACAAAATTCTATACATGAGAATGAGAATGTGCAGCACGGACTGGATGAAAGAGCCATGTATCTCACTCACTTGGAAATGAACTGAAACTGGAAGGCCTCAGTTATCACTGTCAACTCCTTGTGACTGTGTTAAATATCAACTTTATCTTTTGGTCCTTTTGGTCTTTTCCTTGTCAGAGTAGAAGGATGCACAACCTGAAATTATCCTCAGCATGTCATAAGTAAAGGAAATGCAGAGTTTTGGAGCTGTCCACGTGTTAGCCTGTCAGATGAGGAAAGTAGGGTCTGGAATGCAAATTTAAAATGCCATACATTCCTCTGCAGAAAGATGAAAAATAAAGGTAAAGGCAATTCTCCCAGTAAGGAAAATTTAAGAAACTATAGAGTCTTACATGAGGAGAAGGCTCGAAATAATTTTAAAACAAACTGCAAACACTATGACAGCGTTTAGAAAGCTATATATATTGGCAATAATTTGAATAGATCTCTAGAATCTTCAGATACAGCTATCAGCAGAATCAAAGTTTTACTGTTTTTTTTTTTTAAAACCTTTTCAGACTTATTGAGGATGCCAAGCCTTAAAACAGAAATGCAAAATGCTAAAGGATATGTAGTGGAGGGGATAGTTGCAAGCACGAATATCCCAATGACCAATTCCTCTCTATTCCATACTGCAGTGACACTCCACAATGTAGGTCTCTGGGCTAAATGACAATTCTCTTTCCATACTGTAACATCAACAATGAGCTGATGAGGTGTTCAGAATCAGATCAGAATCAGTTTTTAAGCCGAAGCTTAGTGTCTGGGCTCAAGGCCAGATCATGCTAGGGCTCATATTCATAAGAGACATAAATCTGATTAGCGCTTCTCATGAGGTATCAACTAAAAATGACATCCATTTGAAAAAATGGAAATTTGAGAATATGTACCAGTTGTGCCACATGTGGCCTGTGTTCCCATCCTCAAAACAGCGCAGAGGTTAAAGCTCAGGGACAGAATTCTGGCCTCAGCTCATCAAAATACACTAAGTACATGCTTAAGCTGATTCATGGTTGAAAAAGCACAAACTGAATCACATGTTTATACTTAGCCATTAGTTAAAGTGCTTTTCCTTATCTGGGACGGATTCTAGAGAATGAGACCTTCTGGCAAAACCTCCTCTTTTTCTTTCAATTTTCAGTTCCATCAACATATCACCTTGTTCAACAGAGGTTTTAGATTATGAATAACAAATAATTATCATAGCCATTTGTGCAATAAAATTGAGTGCAAGTATAACAGGTTTATTTTAAGAATATCTAACAACAAAGGAAGCTGAAAGAACCATGTAAAGTACAAAGTCTGTGTTTTAGCTTGCATTCTAACACTGATGTCATCTCCAAAATGCTCTGATTTATCTCAGACTTCCTCTACAGCACATAATGGTATTTATATTTTCTCTGCAGTTGCTGTTAGCATTTCAGAGAATGTATGACACTCATGCTGCCAGATTTAGAGACTCAGCTGAATGAGGGAAAATAATACTTTGCTACTCCAATCATAATATTTTTGTATTAATGAGTTGCTAATTCAAGATCTGGAACTGATCTTCCAGCTCCCAATTTCCTTAAAAATAAATAAATAAATAAATAGATAGATAGATAGATAGATAGATAGATAGATAGATAGATAGATAGATAAATAAATAAATAAATAGAAACCACCGAGAGTGTTTATAATTTGTATTTTAGATTGGCTCATTATCTATTTTTTACTTTATGATTTTACTCTTGAAATTCCGTCCTTGTGGTGTCTTAGTTGTGTAGTTTAAAAGCTGATTGTCTTCATTTTCTTTTCAAGTACTGTATGGTACAATTCATGCGTATCCCACAAAACATATTTATGTCACTGTATCCCATGATGGCATAGTGGCATACCTCACTTTCATGAAAAGTAAAGAAAGAAGAAATAAAGAAAGCAAGAGCCAGAAGTAAGTTTTGTGTCCAAGAGCAAGAATAAGAAATGGTCACATCTTTGTGGCAATTTTCTTAAAGTAAATCACTCATAGAATAATTAAAAAATCTCATAGAATAATTGAAAAATAAAAATATCTAAAATATCGTAAGAGCATAAATTAGGGGATGTTCATACAGAACAAATTATGCTAAGTATGTGAGACGAAATATGAAGAAAAGAATTGAAATGGCAGGGAGCTGTACTGATTAGGAAGTGGGCAATTTAATTTCTTCAGGAGCATGAAACTCCAGCATGAATTAATTTGCTTCATGCAGGGTCCTGCTGTTTTCTCTTCTTTTTTCAACCACTGTTTACTACATAAAGTCACATCTCACCTATCTTCTTTGATTGTTTAATTTTAGCAGGATTATCTTTTCATAGCACTATTAGTACAGCTAAACTTTACTCTGTATATAGTATATAAACACAGCACCTTGATCCACAGGACCACTGAAGCTATTTCAAGTCTGAAACTTTGATGCAGCATTTTGCTTTCAGCAGGTCATTTCACTGAATTTTAATGAAGCATCCAAGCCACAATCCAACATCATTATATATCCAACTCCCACTTTCCTCAATGGATGCTCTGGGTTTCTGAAGAATAAATTAACTCCTAAAGAAAAAAAAATGCAGGGGACAGCACCTCAGAAACTGAGATTAACCTCTACTAAACTAGTAATGCTAATTTTAGTAAGCAACTGAAGAGATGTAAAAAGATCAGATCATACATATAAAACAGAACAACACAGAGAGTACTCAGAAGGCAAGTAGATTCTCAGCCAGGAAAGCAGGGCTCCAGGAAAGCAGACATTTCAGGAAAGCAGAGCTTGTAACAATGAATGGTCACACGGGAAGACAAACACTATTCCTCCGATTGTGTCTCTCTCTTCCTCCTTTACCCCAGTTTTTATTGCTGAGCATGACACCACATGGCATGCAAAATCTCTTTGGCCAGTTTGGGTCAGCTGTCCTGGTTCTTACTTCTCCCAGCTTCTTGTGCACTCCCTGCTCCCCACTGCAAGGCTACATGAGAAACAGAAACATTTTTGGCTCTCTGTAGGTATTGCTCAGCAAAAACTATAACATGAGTTATAACTATTCTCATCCTAAATCAAAAACTCATTGCCATACCAGCTATTAAAAAATTAAATAATAATAATTAAAAAATTAACTCTACCCCAGTCAAAACCAATACAGGAAGAACACTATGAAAAATACCTAAAAACACTGATTCTCATTCCCAGCTCCCAAGGTCCTTGAATTCTGCACTCATCAACAGCAGGAAATTTTGGAGCTAGGTTAATCAGCATGTTTGAGAATTGGTTATAAATTCAGCAGCATCTTCAAATAAGTCAACTGTGCTAGAACAAAGCAAGGTGGCTTTGTCATATCCTACATTTTGCTATCCCTCAGGTGTCAGCTTTCAGGCGATAAATGATCCCTTGGGAACAACCCGCAGTTCATGCATTCACAGTAATTTTCAGGCTTCTGCAAAGGGTGGATTTTTCCTGAAAGATGTCAGTGGTCAGAGAATCACTGAAGCAGGCTCCTGGCAGCTTTACAATTCCTACTGGACACAATAAAAACTTTGATCTGAAGCCCTTTACATCTGACTTGTAAACTAATGATAGTAGATGTTATCAGAATAATCTCTGAATTTTCATGAAGTACAATGCCTGCAGAAAGAGAAGCTGAACACAACCATAGTGGCACCTTCGTATGCAGTATCTTGTTATAATGTTGATTCATTCCCCAAAGAACAATTCCTGAGGAGAGCAGAGATAAGAACTAAAAATCATACTCCTGGAGGAATGTAGGAAAAGAACTCTCCCAGTCTTCAAAGAAAAGAAATATACATGTGCATTCTAGCTCTTGCTTTTTATATTTTTTGACACCTGTAAATAAATCTAGTGATGGAGTCATAGAATCATCTAGTTTAGAAAAAATATTCAAAGAATCAAATCCAACCACCAGTCTGACCTACCAAGTGCTATCACTAAACCACATCCCTTAGTTCCACCTCCACAAATCTCTCAAATGCCTTCCAGGGCTGGGGACTCCACCGTTTCCCCGGGCAGCCTGTTCCAATGCTTGATCACTCCCTCTGTGAAGAAATTCTCCTAACATCCAATCTAAACTTTATCTGCTGTAACTGGGGACCATTAATGTCAGTGAAGACACTATCAATGTGAATATATTTAAAGGATCTAATTCTATTATTTCCTACATTTTCAAGTGATTCAAGTGAATCCTCATTAAATGAATGACCTTCTCCTATACTGATTTTGTTTTACCAAGAATTATTTCATTATAGACATTTGAATTTTAAATATTCATATATTTGAGAAAAAAAATATAGAACCATAGAACTATAAAATTGCTCAGGTTGGAAAAGACCTTAAAGATCATCAAGTCCAACCGCAGCCTAACCATACTACCCTAACAGCCCTCCACAAATCGTGTCCCTGAGCACCCCATCCAAACAGGTTTTAAACTCATTTAAACAACCCCCTTCCTGGGGAGCCTATTCCATGGCTTAGCCACCCCTTCTGTAAAGAAGTTTTTCCTGATATTTAACCTAAACCTCCCCTGGCACAGCATGAGGCCATTTCCCCTCATCCTGTCACCTGACACCAGTGAGAAGAGACCAACCCTGCTCTCACTGTAAGCACCTTTCAGATATTGAAAGAGAGCAATAAGGTCTCCCCTTGGCCTTCTCTTCCCCATACTAAACAGCCCCAGTTCCTTCAGTTGCTCCTCAAAATTATGATGAATTATCTGCTGTCATCTCTTTTGATTCTCACCAAGGAAGTTTATTCTGAACTTCGGAATGCTTTCCCAACAAGAAGCTGTAGTAACCATGATGGATGTCTCCGCTTAAAGCATAGAATGAAGTTTATGTATCAAACTCCCACTCCAAAGCTATGACATTAGCCCAGGAGTATTCTTATTCTTTGGTCGTCTTGCTTGTTGTAATCTCAGCATAGAAAGGAAAGGAAATAATTTATACTGTAATAATTTGAGCCCATTGAAAGTTGCAGAGCATGCATTCAAAGAGAGATGATAAAAGGCTATAAATTAGCAAATTATTTCTGTCTGTTTGAAGGGAAGTCCTTATAGAAGTAACACATTATGTTCCTAATGGATTCTACTGAGCAGGTGGGCATCTCCTCACCATCTGCTGGATTTCTCAGTCAAGAGCCCTTGAAGTAGTCACTATTGCAACAGTACCCTAATGAATAATTACGGACATTAATCAAGAACCACATGAGAAAAAATGAGTTGTTTTTTTTTTTTTTTTCTTTTGATCTGCAGTTGTCCAAACCATGACAGCCCTGCAGCCTTGAAGTATCAGATATTACCTCCCAATATCTTCAGCATTTTACCACAGGGCTTCTGGTTTAGTAACTTCTTTTCTGTTTGCTTTGCAAAATGTGTGTTTAGCAGTTATGTCTTCATTTCAGCAGGTGCTTCATGTTGAGCATGCCAAGAAGAAAGAAGATAGATAGAATTACTTGGGAGGTACTTCCCCTTTTTGTTCTAGAATCGGATAAGAAAGGGCAGGAAGGATGAATTTCAACCTAAAGGATGCAACTGCCATTAACTGTAACAGATCATTTATGTAGCAACCAGGCATTCACATCAGCATATCTGAGGTAAAATAGAAGCCTCACATGCATGTTATATGGCTTTCCAAGAGTAGATCTGGCCTGATCTCCATGAAAGACATGCTGTTTCTTCCTCTGATCACTAACGGATGATTGGTGAAGGAGGAACTCACGACTGGCTCATCATTGCCTTATCTTTCATTGTTTCTGCAAATACTGCAGGCAGTTACAGATAGCTGTGTTCTCAGATCCTTCTCCCTGCCTAATTTACTCCTGTAGGTTTCTGATTTCCAGAGGGCTCCATGAAATGCACTGAATATGTATCAGGATCATTATTATCATATGCCAGATGGGTGGTTTACAGCTGTCTGCCGTAGCTGGCATGGTAATACACTCTTGACATGAATTGCCTTTAATGAAAAATAGAGAATTCAGCACAGAAACGTACTGAATTTTAAGTTATGCCCGGGAGAATAAACATCTTAATTCTGACCAAAACTTTGCACGCTAGAGCATATGGACAGTTAGCATGAGAGCCTTGGAGAAAAAGAATTAGAAGAACTTGTCCTAGGATGAGTGGCTTTGTCACCCTCATTTCCATTGTCAGTGAAATGAGGATAAATAATACTTATCTTACAAACCACTGAGGTATGAAAAAGTACTGCTACTAAAAATCCTTTGTAAAATATCATACTTTACTAGCTTTTGTCTATTAGTATGAAATTGGCTCTCAGACTGCCCTTGGCTCGTGCAGAGTTTTGGTTAAGAGCCAAGGAAGCATGTTTTTTTTTCTTCTGTTTAATTTGTCTTCGCACATTTACTTTAAGGATTGCTCTTCTGGATGAAGCTTCAGCCAAGAGCTCCATGAAAATGCATGTGTTCCATATTTGCTGTCTGTGATACAGTTAACTGTGCAAACTAAATGTTATGTCAGTGGGCACTTTGCCACACAGCATGGATGGATGCTGCATATTCTGCTTCTAAATGTGTTTTCCTTGCCTAATGTGGATGCTGTCTTTCTCCTTACTGTATTACTTCATTAAAACATAAATATCACAGATAGAAGGGTACATTTTCAAAGAAATGTACTGAAAAAATTCTAGTTTAAAGTCCTGTATGAAATGGCATGGGGTTTATTTATCATACCTCTAGTTCTCCTTTTACCAGCCTTCAGGCACATGATGTATTTATATTCCCCAAGCTGACTTCACTCTCTTGAGCAGGGCATAGGGACAAAATATTTCAAATACTAGGCTTATACATTGGTCTGCCTTATTTCAAGCTTAATTTAGAATATCAAGAGAAAATTCTACCCATGGCAAGATTCAAAGCAGACAGAGCTGGTAAGGCACTTACATGAATACATGTTTATTATAGCTTGCTGTGCTTCTGGCGTGTATTTGGGATGGAAGCTAGGGCAGTGTATAAGAGACCCATTCGAGTATCCTGCTTGTCATTGTTCCAGGTATCTTTCCAGTGAATATAGTGGAAATCTGAACCCAGGTAACTTCACCAGAATTAATTAAATGCAACCCAGAGCTGATGTTTGAAGATCCTGCTCAGCTTTTTTACATGTATTAAATGTTCACACTTTCACTATCAATATGGGAGCTTTTATACACAAACTACTTTTATTTGATGAGATGTCGGGCTGTGGTTAGAAAAAATTTTGAAATTATAATTTGAAGATTATCAGAGTAAACAAAAAGACTTCAAAGTTACTCATCCATAAGGACAGATTTATCCTTATCTAAGTAATATGTAAGTTCTTATCAGATAAGACATCTACTGCAGTGAATGAAGTTTATGAAGTAGAGCCAGTAGGATGCTAGAAGGGATCTTGATGATAAAAACACATGTTAAGTGTACTATACATGCACAGCACTCAAATTCAAGTGCATTTGAAATAATGAGCTTTCAGATTTAATTAAAGAGATAAATTATATATACTTGGTCCTGGAAAACTCTTAGACACATACTTGAATTTGCCTGTAAATTTCATGCAACAAATTCTTTGCTGGATAGAAGCCTGGAAAATATCTGCATTGAATTTTAAAGATATTATATGTTTTTAATTCATAATCATTTTATACATTTATATATTCTAAAATCAGAATATTTTTTCATTTCTAACCTAAATGGTAAGAAGAAATAATATTCTAAATATTATCTTTCTTCTCTCCTTGCTTCTTAAATGAAGAAGCGATGAGGTTGGATGAAGTTGGGATGAGGTTAGATGAAGTTCACATTACATATGATCCTTATGTTCTCTTACAAACATATGTCAGGGCGTTTTAGGGTTGATTTGAGCTCACTGCTGGTATACACTTGAGAAAGGATATGCTAGCGAATATACTCGTTTTCTTTTGCTGACACATCTCCATTTGATATATTCATATGCTCATTTATTTCTTTTTCCAACCTGAGGAAGAAGTATTGAACTGAGCTGTTAGCACTATGTAGGAGGGCAGATTCTCATCACATCATGGTTGTCTCCATGCTGTACACAGTAACACAGCCAGACTTTTCTATCACGTGTAGAGATAAAGTAATATTATTTTGCCAATCACGAAGAGTCATTGCAAACTATGTTTTCAAAGATAACTCCTTAACCGTTATGTGTAAACTTGACCTTCTCAGAATACAGGAATATTTGTAATATTTTGATTGCTCCTTAAAATCTGTAGAGTTGTGTCAGTCTGTGCATGTGCCTGTATTTGCAGTGCATGGAGACAGTTTTGGCTGTCCATCTATCTGCCAGAAAAGTGTTCTCCTTGTCCAGCTGTATGGTCCATATATTCTTGCCCTAGATAGCTATATTTTCAACAACTCCATAATCCCAGAAGAAACCCAAAGTATGAGAGGAAAATGGTTTAGTTTAAATGATGTCATAGACTACTCCCTTCTAAGGTTTCATATTTTAGTTTAAAAAGGACTAGATTCAGACTGACCTACATTGTTATTGCATGAGTCTACAGTTGCAACACAGCTGAAATTCTTGCATGAGTCTGTGATTCAGTACATAAAGTACTCTCTATTAAACTCTCCTACACTTAACCAATTTTTCTTTTGCCAGATAGAAAAATGAAGAAAAGACAACAGGTGAGATAAGCATCGTATTTCTTCTGATGTGGTAAAGAGAGCTGTCTATTGCTAGACAACACATTTCAGCTCAAGACAAGAGAGGTAAGCTGCCCAGCCACAGCATCAGCACTCCAAAGAGGTCGATGGAGCCGATCAAGAAGGCTGTAAACCTGCCACTACAAATCACTGTACAGAAGAATTGCCAGTTATGAAAGAAAAACAAAACAAAACAAAACAAAACAAAACAAAACAAAACAAAACAAAACAAAACAAAATCCTTCCTTTGCCCAGGAATATGTCACTCAAAAAACTCTTGTGTATTAGCAACCACAACTGGGAGAACAGAAATATAACTAAATCAACCTGTATGCTCCATAATAATCTCATTGTTTCTTGAGACTGAACACCAAAATAAAAGCACGTGAACAATGGAAATGTACCTGTTCTGCTCCTTTGAACAGCTTCGTTTGTCCCCATCTGGCTGGCTGCCTGATTACCTTCAGATAAGCTTTCAAAAACATTGCCCTTAATCTTTGTGAAATAATTCCACATTTTGGATGGAGGAAATTACTGTCATCGTGCTTAATTCTATTAATACCTTCACAAAATTCGAACTGAGTTTGTCTGTATTTTTTATTGCTTTTTTTTAACCAGATGCTTGTGAAGGTTGTTAATACTTTGCATTTTCTAACCCCAGGCTAATAAAAATGCTCTCCTTAACTTAACCTATCTTAACTATCTAACTTAACTTAAACTATCTAAACTTAACTGAACTTAAACTATCAAAAGCAAACTTCTGCCTGAAAAGGTGGTGATGATGAAACCATTGATACCTGAAAATTGAGGTAGAAAATGGAAATTTTATCATACCCTTCTAAACAGAAACCTGCTCCTGGGTATCTCTGTAATAGCCTTTGTTGTGCAAAATTTTCAAACTAATGCCAGTGAAGCTCTGCTCATTTGTACTTAGTAGTTTCCAGCTTCATCGGCTCCTGATTCCTCCATCAGTTGAGTGGTTTTCTGTTTCAAGTACTGGATGTTCATATTTCTGCTGCTGTTTTTTGTAAACGCCAGGAAGGCAAAACATGAGCACAGTTCTCTTCTGTTCTCTACAGATTTACCTCAAGAAACTCTCTGCAATTTGTGCTGCAGAGCCCAGCACTGCTGTGATTTATCTTTGCATACAGGTAGCTTTTACAGCAGCTGTAGGTGATATAGTATATGTTTGGAGGAGAAAATAGAATCCTATGCACAAAGAGAAAATTTGTACTGATGAAGGACATACTTAGGTGCCAGTCTTTCATTGGTCTAATCTTCTCACATAGGCTACTCTCTCCATCTTCTCTGTTTCTGTTCACTTTATATGACATGACAGCCATGATGGGTTTGGAGCAGTAAATACATGCTGCCAAAGCTCAAGGAATTTTTTTCTTATTATCATCATATTTATCAGTCGAAATGTGATGCCGGATGTATCCTTCCTCCTAGGCTGATAATGCTAGCGCAGCAGAACAAATGTCACCTACTCTGCCTCCAGGGACAATCCTGTACTAAAGATCTGGCATTTTAAAAATTCGCTTCTTATGAATCAATGAGTTCATGAGCATAATGTAATGTAGAGCTCTAGCTCAAGTGAAAAATGTAGTACAGGGATTACATCCAGCAATAGCTTTCTCTGATATTTCTCACACTCAACTGAACTCCTATTCTCCACTGCCTGTAACTTAAGAGAGCTCCTGGTAGAAACTAAGCTAGCAGCTTTGTTGAATCCAGGCTGTTTGAGAACACATCTTCTATTTCCCCTGAAGGGAAAAACAAATAAACAAACAAACAAAAAGAACACCAAAAAGAAGGAGAAATTCCATGAATATGGAAAGCAGTTCCCATCAAAACTTTCCAAATTTAAAACAGACAACAGTTATTGGTTCATCTTTTTTTATTATGCAAAATCATCCACATAATATCCTATAACAAATTGCTTATTATTGCATTTATGTTGCTTTTAACAAAGTTCTGCTTCTGACGCTGAAAATTAAAAGTGTAACCCTGAAGCATACAGCACAAGTGTTACTGCTGTAGGAGTGAAAGTTATGTTCAAACAGGAAGCCTTTAGCAGAGCAAGAAATGGAAGGTTAGTTCATTGCCTTTACCACAAAACCACACTTCCTTACTTAAATATATTGGCTAAATGTGCCACATTACAAATTACTGCACTGGTCACCAAGATGAAAGCATTTCAGAACTTGTGAAAGTTTCCATTTATGCAGTAATAGAAGCTTGACCAAATTTCACACATTCTCATTAATTCTGGTTTCCAGTGGCTCATTTTTTGTGGTTACTGCTAACAAAAGAGCACTTGAACCATTGTCTGAGCACGCCTGGGCCACTTGCTTTGCCAGGAAGCTCTGGCACAGGGATGTGCTGATCTGCACCCAGTGCTATGCAAATACAGCATGCACTGGGATGTGCAGCTGCTCCAGGGAGCAGAGACAGCCCTGCAGCAATACCCAGCCCAATCCCACAGGGTTTTTTTTTGCTTCTTCTTCTTCTTTTTTATTTGTATTTATTATTTATTATTTATTATTTATTATTTTTATTTAAATAACAGTAATCCTGTTTCATATTACATAAATACTGATATTTTGTAATCCCTTTTCCCGAGTAGATGAAAATCCGAGGAGATAAACCACTAAGTGCTTAGCTTCTGTCTAATGCCTTTATTTCAGCACAGAAACTTTTATTCACAGAATGTGTACTGGAAATTAAGGTTCCATGCACAGGACAGCCAGAACTCAGCAGGTTTCGCACTGACCTGCCCAAGGCTGCCAGAACAGTGAACAGAAAGAGCTGTTACAGAGCAGCTGAGTTGCAGAGCACTGCTTTCAATTATTTGTTTAAAAAAAAAAAAAAATTATCCTTCCAAACTCACAACGTGAGTTTGTCTGTGACTACAGAGTTTTTCTTCTACGGTATTTGATTATTCATTACTATTTTACTTGAATCTATTTGGGATAATAGTTAAATTTCCAGTTAGTGACCTGCTAATAGGTATATCGACAGCACTCATATCTTTTCCTCCTTTTTTCTCTGTCTCAGCTCCTTAAATTCGACCCTCCATTTCCTCTGGCACCATGGCTGACTTTTTCTGTGCTGCTGAAAGCCAGCCAGATGGTGTTTTGGAGTACAGATCTCATTAAGCCAAGAGCCAGTGGCTTAACAGGTCTTTATCCATGTTACCTCATGATAAAGACAGCAAAGCCAGATCAAATATCTTAACCCAGTTAGAAGCTGCTCTTCAAGACAGCTTTGCAATTTTGTCTCATTCCTTCAGATAATAATGTAATGTCTGATACAGGGGAGTGTGAGAGTGTGTGCGTGCACTCACACAAGCATACTTCCACAGTTTTTTCATGTGGCTGCAATTTTAGCTTTTCAGTTATTCTACTGAGGCACAAACTGCTTTATCCAGCTGTCATATTACTTGCTCAGATGGAAAATACGTCTGAGTGAATATTGTATAATAGTATATCTGTTTTTCTTTCAATTTTCTCTACATTACTACCATAATTATGGACCGTAGGTATCATCACCATCCTTTTAATTTTCATCCAGTGTATAAAAGTAACAAAAATAAGATGTAATAACTTTTTCTAATATAGAAATTGTTGGCTTGCTATTAATCTGCAGCTCTCTGAAACAGTTCTTCAGTCTGTGAACATTGCTGAAAGCAGGTTATTGTCAAAAGCTATGTTGCATCTTCAAGCAAGAAGTCAGCCTCCTGTTTACAAAGGCAACAAATCAGAAAGAGGACTGTCTCCACTGACATAGCTTTTGGCTACAGGAAACTACTTCTATAGATTTGATGAATAGTCATAGAAATGAAGAGACAGTGGGTGAGACATCATAGTAACGCCATAACAAAACATACCTTAAAAATTAAGTGTTTTAAATAATAAATGACAGCATGGCATAGTTTTTCTTTAAGCAGACATGAGTGCATAAACAACATCTATCGCAAGATCAGGAACTAAGACACAGCACAGAATCTGTATACTATAAAAATAATTTTATGTATTTAAAGAATGTTTACTGGTTTATGTGGAAGGTGGATCAATAGAAGATCATTTTTTTGAACTTACATAGCATCTTAACAATTTCACCAAATCCAGTTGCAGAAGGAAGCTTAAAACGCTGTGAACATACCTGCCTATTTCAATCCATCACCCTACAGTGAGCTCTTTATGATGAGATTGCAGAAAAGATAGGAAGGAAAGCAGTGCAAGGAAAGGAAGAAAATTAGAACTGAAAAAGGACATAGCTGAATATATATCTAATTTAATGCATCTCCTTAGTATGCTCACTGGTATGCACCAGTTTCTGACCACTCTGCTGCTGGTTGGAAAGACCTTAAAGATCATCAAGTCCAACCGCAGCCTAACCATACTACCCTAACAGCCCTCCACAAATCATGTCCCTGAGCACCCCATCCAAACAGGTTTTAAACTCATTTAAACAACCCCCTTCCTGGGGAGCCTATTCCATGGCTTAGCCACCCCTTCTGTAAAGAAGTTTTTCCAGGAAAACGCTGGAAGCAGGTGCAGTGCTCCACCTCCATCTATTTGCACTGTGTTCATACTGCCTACTGAATTCTTCATAATCGAGTACATTCACTTTTGGTTAATGCAAAACAACTCTTGGAATTTCTTCTGGTATTGCCACAGCTTCAGAGAAAAACACTGTGTATGTTATATAAGTTGCAAGTTCTGAAAAACACTTAACTGGAGCACTGCTTTTTGCCCTGCTATTCTCAAAATGAACAGAACAACCTGGAAGTGATACAAGAACAGAATAGAAAAATACCTTCTCATACTTTCATAGCACTCCCAAGTCGTTTCCTCCACAATTTCAGAAAAGCACCAAGGCACCACAACAAAACACCGAGAATTCAATTGTGACAATAAAATTAAAATGAAAGCACAATAACAGTGAATATGAAATCGCACATGCAAAATCTGGTTATTTAACGAGAAATGTGCTTTCCCTCATGACTCATTCACCCATGTTTCCAAACACCTTTAGAGTCAATGGGCTGGTTTGCTCCCTGCCTTTAGCACATCCACAGCAGGACTCAGAACAGATACAAAGCTGTTGTGACAGAGGGAAGATGAAGCTTGTGCCTGCCCTGGCCCACTCCACCCACAGATCTGGACATCTACTTCTGGATGAAGAGGAGGGCAGTATTTTCTTTTGTACTGGAACAACAGACAGTCTTTGCAAATGTTGAAATATGATTGTCCTGTCTGCCAGAGACTTCCATCGTTGGCAGCATTTGATTTTATATAGTGGGTACCAGGATGACCTCTCAGGAAAGCTCAGCAGCTGACACCTCAGCTGGTGACCCACATGAATGCTGTACATCTACATACATCAAGTAGGAAATCTGAAGTGTCAGGTTTGATTTTATTTGTCTGTAATCCATCACATTCTATATTTTATCACATTCAAAGTAGTGTAGCGAGTGATTAAATGTCTCTCCATGACTTTCGATAGTTGTTTACTTTTCTTATCTCCTCCTCTTTCTCCGGATTCCCTAAGAGAGTAGCCAGGACTGTCCCAGAATGAAACAAATGACTCTTAATTCTTGTTGTTATGTTTTGCTTTCCTATCTTTTCAAATAAATTAAAATAATGAGATTTCTTTCTCTACTTGTCAATCCCCTGAAACAAATCCCACAGCTGATGAACAAGTCAGCTGCTGCTTCCTCGTACATAGCCTCTGAGGCTTAGAGATCCACGCCATCGGGGCAGCCTGCTTTGTCTGCTTTAAGTGGATCTAAGCTTCTAAGAAGCAATTCTCTAATCTGTACATGGTCTAGTTCATTCTCTGTCATTATATGCAAACTGATCTCTGACTTGAACTGATCTCCTCTGTGTTTCCCTGTAAAGGGAGATGCAAAGTAAGTGTTTAACAGTGCTGCTGCTATTACAGCATCTCCTGCTTATAAACTGTCCGGTGTCAGTTTGAAGTGGCTCAGTGATTTCATTTAATCCTTTGATTAAATCTTCCCAGGATAACATTTCAAAAAGTAGCAAAGGCCATGTCATGAATATATGTACTGAAAACTAACTGTGCTTACTTCAGCCCGAGTCAGAAAGTGGGCAAATTCCTGTATGAATAGATGCATGCAAAATGTCTTTTTTTCAACAGAAACGATGGACTGCTCCTCTTCTGCATGTTGATTTTTCTGCTGTCAAAGTTTCAGAAAACATTTTGAAATATTTTGAGTATTCAAGGGTTGCGGTTAACAACCCTGCATAAACCTTCCTCCTTTCTTCTTAAACAGTACTGCCTGAGTTCTATCAAGGACTCTTTTTGAAAAGGAACATCAAATTCAAAATAAAAATTAAAAAAAAAAAAAAAAGCAATAACAGCACATTATGTAATTGCCACTCATGCTGTCTCACATGGATAAGGAAGGCTGTGCAGCTGCTCTGCTGACATGCAATCAGGCAGAAGAGGTGGGACAGACGGAACAATAGCATCATTAGTGTCTTAGATAAGTCTGGTCCTGCTTGTGATTTGTGCCTGTTCAATTAATTATACAGGGAATAAAGAGAACAGAGATTGAGAATGACACCTGTGTTCTTGAGAGGAATTTGTGTTGCTGTACTTGATTTCAGACATCTTGATTGTTCTACAAAGATAATCACAGTGATTGTAAGCAGAGCTATGAGAGAATGAAGGAAAGAAACATTCAAATTCACTCTTCCAGATCAGAACTGGTACATTTTTAAGAGATAATCACAAAAGTCAGAACACTCCATTTTAATATTTTCATTACTTACATAGCTGCAATTTTCTCTGCTTAAAAATACAAACACCATGATCTCTTCTCCAAAAAATATCTAGATGGCATGCACAGGTGGACACACACTGAGAGAACTGGAAGACAGAGTTGCCATGGACATGCATTTTCAGTGACTCAGCTGCTTGTCGGAGTCTCATTTTCTTCATTCACTACCTTTAGCAGTGGAGCAGTGAACTGGATCAAATGTTTTGCTTCTCTTTTTAGAAGCTTCCTTTTGGCCTAAAGGGAGAACACATTTTCTATAGAAAACTGTCTGGTGGAAACTCACTGCATCCCTGAGTCTTCTCACTGAGCACAGTTACAATTCTGCATCAAAACTTGCTCTCATTTAGTTCTGCTTAGTGACTAATTTGCTGCTCCAGTGTATAAGTCTCTTTCTTATGTTCTCAAAAGGACGTGTTTTCTTTTCTTCTGTAACAACCATTTTGTGCCTATTTGGAGTCTGGTATCTTACAAGTTTCTGGAATTACTCTGACACTGAGAAGGAAAAGCTGGAATATTTGTGTTAAAAGGATTTATTTTTTTTTAAAGCTGAGCGACCTTGTCAAAGACATCATGTTAAAATCCTCACTTGTCGTCAGCTTTATGTCTGGAGTGGCTGTTGAGGGACGTTTTTAATAAAACACTGACTTCCTATGTTGGAAAAAGCAAATTAAAGTTCTATATTTGCACTGTTCTTAGCATGTTCTATATATATAATTGCAGACATATTTCAGTCTTGCTTTCTGCCTACTATGAAGCTTTGATTTAATAACTGTTCTTGCATCATATCATGTATTATAAATCTTGTGTCACAGTAAAGAAAATATGTATTTGCACAATGGTTGAATAGAGTGAGCAATATTTAACACAGTGCGGTGACTCACAGTGTACATTTACTGAGACAACTCTTACCAACATCTTCAAATAACAGTTGCTCAGTTTTTCAGCTTTGCGCAAATTTTCTGCAATGTGTGTTGCCCCCTCAAGGCTCTGTACCTGCTGATAATAATCTATATAAAAGATGGCAACAATGAGAGCAGTGTAAGAAAAACAGCTTTCAAGGATTCTCACTAGCCTTCTTCATGTGATCTCTATCCTTACAAAGTAGTCCAAAACTCTAGGTGTTAGGACAGATAATTAGGCATTTCAGAAAATGAGAAGGAAAACAAAAAAATCTTTGTAAACTATTTATCTGCAATTGAAGACTAAAATCCAATGTAATGGTCAGGCTGACAGAATTCTGAACCTGCATGGAATGTTCTGCAAGTAATTCATGATAGTATTATTCAGATTAGTTTGTGAAAGGACAAGGTGATGTGGTTGCTTCTGACATCAGGTCTTTTAACACAATTTTAAAGGAAGCAAACCTTGTTAGACAACGTGTAGAATAAACTACTGATCTGTTCAGGGGAAAAAGAAAAAAAAAAAAAAGGATTAATAGAAACTAGCTGTGATTATGAGGAAAGAGGCAGAAACAGATGAGCTTACTTTCTTTAACAGTACATGGAAACACTTACAAACCGCTAACCCATATTTCTGCAGTAGATAATGACCAGGAACAGAACTTCTCTACTTAAATGAAAATAGGTTAAATAAATGCAGCAGTATGATAAAGATGCTTGTGGACTGTTTTTTTTTTTTTTTCCAAGAAAAAAACTATAGCTCCATCCTCTGGAATCTGAGCAGAGTAACTGAGTAATGTAACTTAGAGATGAGCTTGTAGAAAGGATTTCACAAGACTGACAGCCTGCCTCTGAAAAGTCATGTAGTATCTTTGCAATTTCTACACACATCCGTGCAATGAGCTGGTTCTAGCAGATTTCTGCACACTTAGCACCTGAAGAAAAAGCTGATTTATGGGCTGTAACTGCCAGCAACCACCCTCCTCCTTTGTTTTTTTTTTCTTTTTTCTTTTTTCTTTTTTCTTTTTTCTTTTTTCTTTTTTCTTTTTTCTTTTTTCTTTTTTCTTTTTTCTTTTTTCTGTTTTCTGTTTTCTTTTTTCTTTTTTCTTTTTTCTTTTTTCTTCTTTCTTCTTTCTTCTTTCTTCTTTCTTTCTTTTTTTTTTTTTTTTTTTTTTTTTCCTTTTAACTGTCTTTCCTCTGCTTTAACCCACACCAATGCAATCAGAGTGTCAGGGAGCAAATTAATCTGGACTCCAGGCAATGCTAAAATGTCAGGCTTAATTGCACCTCAGGCATTTATGGCCTCATATCAAGTTTCAGAATTATAAGACTGAGTTTTGATACAATTAATATATGCTATACAGATATCTTGTAGGAAATTACTGCTCCAGTCTCCAGTCCTGTCTGCCCTCTCTTCATCCTAAATTGCAACAATTCAGAATGCAAATAAGATCAATATGGAGTACTGGCAGGAAATAGGTCAATGTATTTCATTCATCTATATGAAGAATTACTACATGTACTTACTGATTATTATTTAAACATCAGCATTATTAGCTATTGAATGGTTGTTGTTGTTGTTTTTTAATCTTTTTTTGTAGTGTGCGATGGCTCATTTTATTGTAAAAAGTAGTTGTTTCGGGGGAAATGCCTCAGTGCTCCCTTCCCTTGAACAAAAGAATGGGCAGCGTTGGAGGTACAAACAGAAATAACCTGAAGACAAAATAAGATCATGTAGCATATAAAATCCACAGTACACATGCATCTGTCGCTTCACCATGCCCTCTAAGTGCTGGCATTTTCTCATTTTAGGCAACACACTGAGACAGAGGTTACTGTGCAGAGCCTGAAGAAGTTCTCTACTTTTCCCAATAGCCTTGCCAAATGTTTTCTCTATTTCATCTGCAGAATGCATCGTTTGCATTTTGACAGAAACCAACAAGTATTTTACTATCCTTGGGCAAAGGCTATAGTTCTTCTCTTTAAAAGTCTTCATTGAAAGCTTTTTGAAAGAAGTAAACACACGTATGCAAACAACTTTAAGAGAAAAGTTGTGAATTCCGTAGAAACTTTAGAAGCTCATTCGTTCCTAATTCTGGATTTCTGGCAAAAATATACATTTAGCACTAGTCACAGAAGTTGATAAGAACTCTTTATATCCATGACATTAGTATGAGTGAGAGCGCTATCGTAACTGAATCTTTCCATTTCCTAACAGAGGCTGACTACCCTTCGTACGCTGCATCACAACTAAATATGGTAACTAATGTTCCAGAACATGCTGCCACCACACATACAGATCTGGACACTGACTGATGAGCATTAGGTAGCACAAATTGGAAATGAGAGGCAACACTGTCAAAAACAATGCAGAGAACATTAATTCACATACACATACTTATTTCTACCTGCCATTGGCACTGTGGCAGTAAATCAACTGGAAAGAATTGACGAGCACAAACATCTACATGAAATTAATTTACTATAAAATAATTTGGCCTTTAACAAAGAGGTGCACAGTGCCATTACGCTCTGCTCTTTTTACTAAGTTAAGCAATCCTGTGAATCAAAATAGAACAAAATATGTCTAGCCAGACAACCTAATGTATGCTATGATTATCCCTAAAGATCCTTTGAAATACCCTTGATGTGTTTCAGGCTACTCTCTTCAGTTGTTTCTGAGAGATGAGAAAAACATTAGACTGTTATTTGGATCCCTGACAAATCTTGTAGGTTTCTGGAAACAGAACTATGAGAGATTGTGTCTCTCTGTGATGTGGGAGTTGAACAAAATGCTGATACTCATTATCAATCCAGCCATGTGGGGATTAAAGCAGTATTTTCTTAATTAAGTAGAAAAAAATGAGTGCAGATTATAAAACAGAAGTCAGAGAAGATAGAAAGATGAACTGGAAAACAGCTTCAGGAAACTAAACTTAGAATGGTTTCTTTAATTTAGTTTGAAAGGTTGGTAGAACTGCACGGGGAATAATAAGACCATGATTCTATGCAGTAATACGTTATTTTTAGGTCACTCAAGCTGTGAATAAAGCAAGTACCCCTAGGGAGACTTTTCTTTTTCTTTGTAGACCTTGTCTCCTGCTAAAATATTTTTGTTCAGCTGTGGTGGCAAGGGCTTTCTACAATCCTCTGTATCGGTTCCACTTACTCCCTCTGAAAAAAAAAAAGATTTTAATTATGGATATGGTAATAGACGTTGTGCTTACAGCATCTCAGGAAAAGAGAGACAAATTAGCTATGCAAAACACTGTCCAGTAACTGACCAATTCAGAATAGTTTAGGTCAACAACAACAACAAAAGCATAAAGAGATTTGTTTCTGACCTGGCAGCAATTTAATTTTCATTAAATGTCATACACATTGCATCTGTAACTTTGTTGATCTAATTTATTCCAAGTGATGGAATTTTCCATTGACTTTCATTCTGCAAAAATCACAAAGTTTTCCTTTTATTATTACTGAAATGGAGGGGGTAAATGTAAAGTTAATTTATCAGCTTCACTCAGAGCTTTAATTATAAAGCGTAAGAGAATCAGTTAGGATTGGACAGAATGGAATACAAGAGTAGAAAATGAAAGTGCCAGAACCACCTGTCATGACACAAGCAAGAATTAAGTCATGACAGCAACAGCAAACAGCACAGGCTCCAGGTCTAAGATACTGTTGTGAGACTTGAAGGTTATGGAGAGTGTAAATACTACCAGTGCTACTAAGAACTTCATGAATTCAGAAAAGCCACTTGACCCTTTGTTTCCTTAGTTTTCAGTCCCTTTTGCAATTAAAAGAAAAAAAAAGTGGGAAGACACTTCCAGCTCCCTTTGGCTACAAAGGGGTAAAGTTATAGAAAAACTCTTTAGCATGGTTTTACTCATATTCACAATTTCTCTTCTTCTGTCCCATCTCAATAGCAAATACTTCTTCTGTCCCAAAGTGCTCAGAGATGTCATGAAAAGCTAAGGATGGTCAGTAGTAAAGAACTGCAAGTTTTTTGGGCAAAAGATGCATTGCTGGGGAGAACAGCCACATAGGCTGCTTGACCAAAAGGGAGATTTTTATGTCAACTACAGGCAGATAGACCTATGTAAAATCATATAACAAAATGACTGCATATTGAAACAGTATTATATATACTATTGCTATACTTTGTTGGACAGCTAACAAGTTTTAGCGTTAGCGTCCTGTCTATATGTAGGAGTATCATTCTTCCTCCGCGTGTCTATTTTCTGTGGCCCATCTGGCTTGATGTTCAATTACAGATCATTAGGAGAAGCCCCAACCTTGAATCATGAATGGTTGACACAACTGACCTTTATTTTTATTTTTTATTTTTTGCCTGCAAGTAACATTTATTAACACAAACACACACAATATATGTATACAGTGAGATGGAGAAAATCAAGTCTTTCTTTAGTATCATCTCATAGACTTGATTTTTTACATCTAACTCAAGAAATATTCTTTATCTCACAATATCCCCAAAATCTCAATATCATCCCATCCAGAATCTAAAATATGAATGAACCAGACTGTGCAAATCCCATGCACTTGGAGAAACAGAGGATACTCTTCTCTTCTAGTTTATTACATTTAGTTGTAATAGGTTGAGACATGGGAGAAAAGAGAAGGAGAGAAGTAAAAGCAGGAGCAAGTTTACCCCGTTGTCTTGCTATCCTTTCCAAAAGCTGTGCCACCACCACCCCAATCATGTGGCAGGCCTGCCCCATGGTAATGCAGCCCTGTGCTGCTGCCTTGCCATCCGGGGCCCAGCGAAGATTCTGCGCAGGAGAGGAGATGAACAAGACACTACCAGCCTCACATCCTGGAGAGTAAACTCATGACAAGCCTGCCTGCTGGAACCGCATTGCTCATGTCATCCCTATTGGATGAGCACTCCTACCTGTTTCCAACTCCTTTTATCAAAACCTCGCTTCTTTTCTGTATTGCTATTCTTCATGTCCTTTACTTCCCCTCCTTTCTTCCCTTTTGAACGATCTGTGCTTTGTTCATAACAGCATGTGGTTAAGCCTGATCCCTGGAAGCAATGTACCAGCATGAGTCTCACTGACAGTTTCTGAAAGGAAGAAAGATGCCTGACAGCTCAGTGGAGAAATATTTGCAATGCTCCTGAGGGCAGGTTTTCTCATTTTGGCCACGAGCCCTGGTTTGGTTGCCATCGTAAGCTAAGCCCCTCCACAAAAAGGTCTATC
This sequence comes from Perdix hodgsoniae, assembly GCA_035772895.1. Lineage (NCBI taxonomy): Eukaryota > Metazoa > Chordata > Aves > Galliformes > Phasianidae > Perdix > Perdix hodgsoniae. The sequence goes on along the minus strand of JAPSGF010000117.1, from coordinate 953,393 downwards.
TGACTGATGAAGCGAGCAATTAATTTGCTCCTCAGCTTCAGTCTGCACAGTGTCATTTCAGTGACAAAGTTGAATTTAGTTCTTGGTCACCAAGACTACGAGAGTGTCAGAGATTTTTATGATGTGCAGTCACTTTTCACACACAGTGAGCATGTCAGTGATATAGCAGAAACATAATGACATCAGAAATGCTTGTTAGACAAGACACCTTCCTAGATTTTTAAAGTTGTGTTTCCATTACCAAAATCCTGAACAAATATGAAATTAAAACAATTAAAATTTTATATAACTACAAACCCCATGTAGCAAATGATGTAATGTAATTACTGAACTGCTGGCTAATCTGTTAAATGAACCGAAATCCTAAATGAGTAAATCTGTTGGGTATTTATATATTCCCAGGCAAATAACCTTGTGATTATATCGTTAAGGTTGAAAATGTATTGCCCTTTAAATCAGCGCTAATGGAATGTTTGTTAAGTTCTGCTACTAATTTCTTCAGCATCAAGAATCACATTACTATTCCAGAGTCAGTTTTAAATATGTCCTCATGTTCTTTTCTGCCTTGCATCAACATGAAACCCATCATAAGCACATTTCCAGTACAAACCACCAACAGGAGTGCCGTTTCTAAGTAAGGAGTGCCATACTCTCCTGAGCTGGTAATTGTGTACTTCTACAAAATACAGCCTGTAAAGTACAAGTCTGGTATAAACATCTACGGACTGCTGAAGTGAATGAAAATAAACATCTATGGCTGTTGATGTGAAGCACTAACACTAAACATACCAGCACTCAGAGAGGTAGAAACAGAGTGTAGCTTGAACACCAGATTTCCCAGGGGAACTTGGCACTCTTTATGAGTCAGGGACCTACTGACCTTATTCCTGCTATAAGAACCAGGATTCATATAAGTACCATGGTAGTGGTATGAGCCATCATGAACATATGCAGGTTTAGGAGAATACTAAAATCTCATATTTTTCCAAATATTTCAATACACTCTCCAAAAATAGTATGCATTTTAGCATTAAAAGTGACAGAATCAGTTAGGAAGATAAATATTTCCTGAGGTTTTATTTTTGTTTCATTATTCTGCAAACACAGTTCATAGCACCAGAAAACACAGATTATGATTGAGTTTTGAAAGTTCAGAGTGATTCAATGAATTCAGACTACAGTGAATAGACACTTGTGACACGAAGTTATCTTACAGATCTTCAATATGCCCCATGGTATCAGCTTACAAACGAAGAATATTGTTTGGTATATTAAGTATGACTTTTCAGCAGTACTATATACATAATTTGCTCCATAAGTAATGCTTCCTTCCCCCCCACCCCCCCCCCCCCCCCC